>CAKNXH010000616.1:490423-526788 GCA_932178445.1 Andricus quercusramuli | reverse complement strand
GAGAGGGAGAGGGAGAGGGAGAGGGAGAGGGAGAGGGAGATTATTGTAAGACATCTGATTACTCAAGCACCAGAGTCGCATATTTTTTGGTTTCCACACACCTTCCTATTTACGCTAGCTCACTCGACAACCGTCACTGTCTGCCACTACATATCGATCATTTCGCAAAACTTTTATAACCTGTCACGGTCCTTTAAATAAGAGGATCAGCTTGGGAGTATTAAGGGAATGGATGAAGGGAAGGAATGAAGAGTTGGTCTTGATAGGAGGAGACTTGAACGCGTGGACAGGATAGTTAGGGGGGGGGGGAGATATGGGATGAAGAAAGCGAAACTTCTCGAAGAAATTTCAAGCACAGGGAGATAGATCGGGAAGGTAAAACTCTTTTGAATCTATTAGGGGAGGAGGGGTGGATTATCTGCAACGGGAACATAAGAGGTGATGAAGAGGGGGAAATGACTTTTATAGGTAAAGGGGAGACAGTGATAGATTACATTCTAGCAGAAGAAAGAATAAGGAAGAGAATAGATAAAATGGAAGTAGGTAATGAAATAGGCTCAGAACACTTCCCGCTAATAGAGACATTTAAAGGTTCAGGATGGAAGCGGCATAGCGAAAAAAGGGAAAGAACTGGCGAAAGGAAAGTAAAAATGGGTAGATGGGGGGAGGATAAATTGAGAGAATTCAAAGAAAGAATGGAGAACGAGGCAATTAGAGGAATGGAAGGGGATAACGTCGACGCGCGCCTTGAAAAGCTAGAAGAACTAACAGAGAGGATAAAAGAACAAGTAAGGCCAAGAGAAGAGGAGGGCATGAAGAGGGGATGGTGGGACGCAGAATGTAAGGAGAGTAAGGATAGAATGAAGGAGAATGTAAAAAAGTGGAGAAAAGGGGAGATAGTGAAACATGAATATAATAGGACAAAGAGAGAACATGAAAGATTTTTAAGTGATAAAAGGCAGTTAGAGAAAAGTAGGTATATGGAAGAGGTGGAAAAATCAATCAGGGAAGGGAGGGAATGGGAGGTGATCAATAGGAAACGAGGGGGGCGGAAGGGCATCAATGAGGAAATCAAGATGGATGAGTGGACCCCGTACTTTACGCGACTATTGGGAGGAGTGGAAAATAAGTTGTTAGGTGCAAAGAGGAAAGTAATAGAAGGAGAAGATGATAGCAATAACGGGATAAGTATGGAGGAACTGAATAGAGCGATAGGGAGGCTGAAAAGAAACAAGGCAACAGGTGAGCACGATATTGAGAACGAGGCTTTGAGGTATGGAGGAGAAGGGGTGAGAAAGGAAATGTGGGAGGTATGTAATAAGGTATGGAATGAAGAGGGATGGCCTAAGGAATAGAGGACAGGGTTGGTGGTGCGGATAATTAAGGAAGGAGAGGACAAGAAGGTGGAGGAGTATATGGGAATCACACTTATGTCGCTCGGATACAAAATATGTACGGAGATTCTCAGAAAGAGATTAGAAAGGGAGGTGGAAGAGAAAGGACTTAGTCCACACAATCAGACGGGCTTCAGAAAAGGAATGGGAACAGTAGACAACATCTATGTACTGAATTATCTGGTGAATAGGAACTTAGGGAGGAAGAAAGGGAAGTTAGTTGCCTTAGTTGTAGACTTTAAAGCGGCATTTGACTCGGTAAACAGAAAGGTGCTATGGCAGGTTATGAAAGAGAGGGAAGTGGATGAAGGGTTGGTCGAGAGGATAAAGGAGATATTCGAAGAGACTAAGATAAGGGTGAGGATTGGAAAAGAAAAAGGGAAGATTTTTTGGAGTGGAAGGGGGCTCAGGCAAGGATGTCCATTGAGCCCACTACTATTCAGCCTCTTGTTGGCAGATCTTGAGGAGAAACTGGAGAAGAAAGGAAAAGGAGGGACGGTTTTGGGAAATAGCAAGGTATATTTCTTAGCGTATGCTGACGATATAGTCTTATTATCGGATGACGAGAGAGGGATGAGTCTCATAATGAGAGTGTTTGAGGAGTATGTGAGAGTTAAAGACCTAACGGTAAATGTAAAGAAAACGAAGGTGATGATTTTTAGGAAGAGAAGGACAAAGGTAGAATATGAATTGAAGATGTACGGGGAGAAAGTGGAACAGGTCGAGGAATTTAGTTACCTAGGCTTCTGGTTAGAGTCGAAAGGAGGGGTTGAACTACAGGTAAGGAGAAGGATAGAATGTGCGACTAAAATAATGAGGCAGGTGTGGGGCTTAGGGAAGAGAAGGTTTAAAGATGACTGGAAGATGAGACTGTGGAATTTTGATGCTTTGGTGTGGTCAGTCCTGAATTACGGAGTGGAGATCTGGGGATGAAAGAAGCACAAGAGGGTGTAAAGTATGCAGGAGAGATTCTTGAGATGGGTAATGGGAGTGAGCTGGAGCTGTCCAGGATATATGTTGAGGGAGGAATTAAGTAGATGTAAAATGGTTATAAGACAGATGAAGAGAGCATGGAACTTTGAGGAGAAACTGAAGTGGGGGGAGGGAAGCAGGATAGCACAAGCTTGTCTACGGGAAGTAGTAATCAAAGAGACTAGGGGTAACACAGAAGGATAAAGGTGGGAGAAAGAGAGACAACAGCGGAGGAGAGAGTGCGATATAAGAGCAGATGTCAGAGTATGGCAAGAGTGAGAGAATAAACTGGTAATTAAGGTAGTGAAGGCTGAAGGAGAACCAGAATATTTAAGAAGGGTGAAAAAGGTGAGTAAATGGAACCACGTGATACGATTTAGGAAGGGAGAAGGAATGAGAGAGTGTAGGTACTGGATGGATGAAGAGGAAATAAGATGCAGGGTCTGCCATTACGAGATAGAATCATGGGGACATGTTTTAGAGAGATGTACGGGGGATGAAATAGGTGGTGAGAGTATGGATGACAGGATAAGGTTGATCTTGGATGGAAGTGGACAAGGGGCAAGCTGAATGATGAGACTGGAAGAAATGAGAGAAAGTAAGGGGTATACAGTAGGGAAAGGCCAATCGCGGACTCCTATACAAGGAGAGTTGATTGAATAAAACTTTGAAATTATGGTAAAGGAAAAGGTAAGAGGAAACGGAAGCCCAGGAATATCAATAGTCAGCAAATCTCGATAGAAATTTGGTTAAGACAAAGCGTGAGCATATAAGTTAATATTAGTTAAATATTATTGTTTAGGTAGTTTTTTTTTTTGGAGAGGAGGTGAGAATGCATTTACGCACTGAGTGTGGGACTCGACCTAAAAACGGTAATACCCACTAAACTCACCTCCTCTTTCCGCCAACCCATGTCCTCGGAACCGCTTTCGCATTACTTCAAGGACATGGGGGTAAGGCCACTAAGTCGTGCTTCGACTTTCACTTTAGGGTGCTAGCTTGGCATTCTTCTGATCATCATCTTTGAGGCTTTCTTGACAAGGCTGCCTCTCGGAACGCCCTACACCTCATTGTACCGGGACGATGATCTGTCCTGGGCTTATCTTCCTTTGTGGCCCAGAGGAAGCACTGCTGCGAACTTTCGCACGCCGCAGCCTTATGTCCCACCTTGCCACATCTCCAGCATGCCCTCGTGCGGTCCGGGCCATCGCAACCGGCTGCCATGTGGCCGAAGGCAAGGCAGCGGTAGCACCGAACCCTTTCCACCTCTTTTTGTATACGACAGGACACCCACCCCACCTTCAGGTATTCTGTGCGTACCAATCTCGCGGATAGTTCCTCGGCCAGCTCCACGAAAGCCTTTAGGTTGCCCCTGAGGGGTCTTTTCGTGAGGCTGACCTGCACCTCTCCCACACCCTCGTTTCGGAAGTGGCTTCTCACAGCCGCTTCTGCTTCTCCGGCATCAGTCGTAGGATAGAGGTCCAAGACCTCGATCTCAGTACGGGGGACGAGCTCGCGCACGATACCCCCCAGCCCAACCGCCTCCTTGACAGCAGCCCAAAATTCGGCCCTGCCCTCTGCTCTAGGTCCGAGCTCCACGAGGACCTCCCCATTCCTGGTTTGCCTGACACCCCTGATTTTTACACCACGGGTGTCCGGCTTCACCTTCGACTTGAGGTCCGTGAGGACCTCGGCGTAACGTAGACCCTCAGCTGGTTTGATAAGAACCGCCTCGGGTCGAGCTCTTTTCTTCGTCATCTTCTTCATTGCTTTTGGCATCTGTGCTGATGCTGCAGCACTCTCTCCTCCCTTTTTGGGGGTAGACGTCGCTTTCGCAGCAGCGTTGCGGGTCTTCGCCTTCTTCTTCGCCGGCCTAGGTTCGTTTGCCTCGACGGGACTCAGTGTGAGCTCCCGCTCGCGCTTTCCAAGTTTGCGGGCGGGAGTTTCCTTGGCATCTTCGGTCTGAGTCCCCGTCTGGCTTACGTTCCTTATCTCCTGTTTCTCAAGGCGACTCTCCTCCAGGTCAGCCTTGAACTGCTCCGTGAGGATCTTTTCTCTCACCTTCCTACCATTGTTCATTGATTGAGGAACGTAATAGAATACGCTTTCGTTTATCATCTCCATATAAGCCACCTTCCCGGTAAGCTCTTGTGCCGCCTCGACACCTTCCCTTATTCTCATAAAGATGTTCAGTTTTGAGTCAAAGAATTTCTTCATCGCTTTCAACACTCCTTGCAGTTCGCGAACATAACCACGAATTTCCTTGAAATTCTTCCCAACTTGCACTATGTCGGCCCTCACCTCGGCGTTCGCGTCACTCTCATCATACTCCTCCACGACGTCCAATGGACCACCCAACTCCTCACATACACTACGGTTCAAAGTTTGTTCATCTTCCATTTAAATTCCCACGAGTAGCTAGGGAAATGAAGGTCCACCCCCGCAAAGCCCCGCATGCGGGGGTAAGGTCTGTATACTCTAGAAGGCGACCTGGTATCCTAGAGACACCGTTAGTCACACCACTCCCCTGGTTCCATGCAGCCTTCGGCACGGTGGATTAACGCCTTGGCTTGGAGGTTTTTCCTTCGGAACCATCCCTCGACATTACCTGCGACTGCTCATTGAGTAGTGTAACCGTATTCAGCAGAAACCCTCGGTACAGGGCCGCAACAGGAAGCGGTCATGGTTTTCTCTCAGTGTGTCCTTCACCCAGTCTGTTTGGTTCGCGGGGCCTATTTTATTTCAGCCCTACCCTCTGTTTCCAGCGAGAATTCCCCTATCCGCCACCCGGGGACGCGCCACGTAAGTATTACTAAGGTAGTATAAGTGGTTTTTGTAACGTACTGTAAAAGGAGCGGAGGCCCTGAAACCCGTAAAAGGGAGAGAATAAATACATACTTAACATGACATAATCCTGTAACTGATTTTCATGCGCGTCTTTTTGCGTTTTGTTAGGATTACCAATGTAGCGACTTTGCGCCTCTCAAAATTTCGAAGCGGATTGGGCACATAGTGCAATCAAATCCTTATCATTTTTGTTCATCACATTTCCTATGAATTCCTTCATATAATTATTATTGACCCTTTTACGTTGACGCAACCCAAACAACAGTTCACTGAGCTCCTCACCCGTAGACACGTGTACAGTGTTGTTAATAGAAAATTCGATTTTTGCTACAACTTTAGGCCGTTTTCTACCAAAATCACGATCGCTCAATTTTCCTAACATGAGTGCTCGGACTTCGTTGACAATCTCAACCTGCCCATTTGTTTACAAGGACCCAGTCGCAAACTTCGGGTCCTTGACATCATATTCGGTTAAAAAAATTCCTGATACTCATGCGAAGTAGAATTGTTTCCGCCTACTTCGTGGTTTTGTCGGTAACAGTTTTGTAAATTTTATTAATTTTGATGTTACGGTTGTTGACTAGTGGAATATTAATTTTATATGATGTTAATGTTTTTGGTCTACTTGGTCTAAGATCAATATTCATAGAAAATTGATAATTAATTTTTTAATTTTTGAAAAAAATCTCCCTACCTCCACTGGGATTTGAACACCAGATCTCTCAGATTTCCGGTCTGATGCTTTAAACAATTAAGCTACAGAGACACGAGAAGATTTTCTTCAAAACTCTCACAAGCTGAATGTCGACGTCATTCTATACTTGTATTATCATTCCAACATGAGAGTGATTTCATTAATTTTGATGTTAAGGTTGTTGACCAGTGAAATATTAATTTTATATGATGTTAATGTTTTTGGCCTACTTGGTCTAAAATCAATATTCATTGAATATTGATAATTAATTTTTTGAGTTTTGAGAAAAATCTGTCTACCTCCGCTGGGATTTGAGCACCAGATCTTTCATATTTTCCGTCTGATCCTTTAACCCAAATTCAAATCCCAGTGGAGGTGGAGAGATTTTTTTCAAAACTCAAAAAATTAATTATCAATATTCAATGAATATTGATATGAATATTGAGAGAATTAGAGAGAAATCTTCAGGAATCCCTTTCGCTTTTGTGATCCCACACTTTTTTTTTTAAATAAAGTTAGTTTACTTAGGATTTAAAATCTTAATCGTGGTCGCTAATAAAATCTTTCATTTCAGGTTTAATGCTTTATCAGGGTTGGTGCCGATGGATATATTCAAGACCAATTTCCTGAACGGAGGAAATTAATTCCGTCGAAAAATCAGCGGTTATAGACATGTTTCTATAACTAAGATTTAGCTATACAGTTAAATTTCGAATCAATCTAGCTGAATCAGATAAAAAAAGGAAAAACTTGTTTAAGATCTATGATCTAGATGTAGAATAATGCTTTAACTAGTAAAAAAATAATGTTACAGTATACTTTTGCAGTTCATGATGACCAAGTTGGTCATGGTATTCAAATGTAACATTTTTTTCCATAGAAGTTGGCACATACGACCAAAGCATGTAACCATCATCCGATTTTCGATAAACTACACCATTTCTTAGCTTACAAAATATTGTTCTCCATAACCTCAACTTCATTTCGGATATCAATAATGCGGTTATCTTCATTTTGTGCAATGAGCAGATTCGTTTCAAATGACTTGTCGTTAACAATGAAAATCGTATTACACCTACTGAGCCCATCCACATGAGTCACCTTCCTCCAACCCTATACTTCGTCGGTAATATCTTTTTTCCTAAAAGACAATGCCAATACGTTACAATTTGCGACTATTTTCAATTCGATTCTATGGAGATATGAACGAAATTTTCGCAACGCATAAACAATGGCCTGCATTTACAACCCGAAACTATAATAACGACTTTCAGCTTTAGTTGTGCGTTTCAAAAAATGAAAGAACAAATGAAACTTCAAATCTTTTTTTCGCTGCATGAGAATAGCACCGAATCCATTAAAGTTTGCATAGCAATGCAATTCTGATTCGGCTTCAAGGTCATAAATCGCAAAAATAGGAGCTTCTGCCAATTTATTTTTCAGAAAATTGAATGATCTACGTTGTTATTTCCAAAATTTGAATGACGAACCGTTTCGTGACAGATCGTATAAAGGTTAAGCAACAATTAAAAATGATTCAATAGATATTTGAAAATATTGCGCAATATCCAAAAAGCTCTGCACACCTTTTACATTTTTGGGTTCTGGGAAGTTCAGCCCAGCTGCAACACCCTTAGCTGTTGAACCGATGCCGTCTTCATTTATCTTATAACCCAGAAATTCAATATTGGAGTAAATAAGCTCGCATTTATCGCGGCGAAATTCGATTTTTTTCCACCAAGAGTCTAAGAACTTTTTTTCATAATTGCAAAGTGATGCCGTTGGTGGAACATCTTGCCTAATTCTGCCAACAAATTGTCGATCGTCATTTCTATATTTTCAGGTCTCAAATGAAACCACGTCAAAGCTTCACCCATTTGAGCCTCGATCCAATAAGCACTCTTGTGACATCTTAATCCAGACTGTAAGTTGTTCCTTGTAGTCTAACTTGGCGGCTCCAACTGTCGAAGATACCTCCTGTCACATCGAAATGACACAGTAACTCTCCAATCCAATAAATATTGATTTCTGTGTTCACTGAGAAGCTATTGATGGCGTACGAGCTCGCACTTCATCCACGTGAGTGGCCAAACCGCGTTATAAATCAACCAATCACAGAACCATCCACAGATTTTACAATTATTTCAAGATATCCCTGATGTAAATGTATTTTAAAAATGAAATACAACAAATTACATTCAATTATAATAACATACGAGTTTTGATTATTTATATGTAATTACTTGTCGCATTATATAAGAATATGAAGATTCTAACAAAAATTCTATCAAGAAAATTGAAAAATAATGCAAAGATTACCAAGAGTTCAAAGATTTCAAAAAAGTTCGGATACTTTCAAACGATTTCACAAATATATGGAAAATTGAAAAAAAGGCCACTTTATAAATTTAGAAGTTTTGTAACTTCAAAATTTTAAACTTGGGAAATTTAGTAATTTGAAGATATATTTCTTTGACGAATTGATGTATGTAGAAGCTTTGTAAATTAGTAAGTCTGGCCCACAAAAAACGAACTCGATATTCCTTCTCTCAAGAAGAGTTCAATTTTATTCATTCATTTGCTTTTATTGTAAGTTTTATATCCAATGTGGAAACTGCTTTGCCGACAGCTAATGCGTAAAAAATTTTAGTATACAAAATTGTCTGGCGACTGTCCCACATGTTACATGTTCTTTGTTCTCATCGTCGCAGTCGTTGTTTCTTTTCAATGTGTAGCCAATTTGTAAGTGTTTTACTGTAATGAATCGGATAATTGTCGTTTATGTTCACATAGTCGGATGTTTTATAATGCGTGGGAACCTCCGCGAATACTTCGTCAGAGTTAGAGTTCTGCGTAAAGAATAAGTTTGCAGATGTGATGCAAGAACACTTCTGCTATCTTCCTTCTCCTTCTCGACATCCGCCTACTCTTGGAATGTATCCGAGCATTTCTCCGTTTTAGATTATTAATATTTTCAGCTAAAATATTAGTTTGCCCAGCATCAGAGGGATTTTGTTAACCCCAGAACAAAGTACAGCTCCAAATATTAAGTCAGTTTTTCCATATTATTATAAAAGTTAGTCGTTGAGTTAAATATGGAACCAGTGCCGTAAATCTGAAAAAAAATCAAATTCCGATTAACGACCAAGAATGGAATCGTTATACTTCCCGTTTAACCCTTACTAGACATACTTCTGAGGTGCTCTACACAATAGCGACGAAAATTGTTTAAAAAAGTAATCTATTAAATAGTTTTACTCGAAAATTGTATCAGATAATCTTAAGAGCTTACTTTAAAGGAATTTGTAGGTTATATAGCAAAAAATTGAAATTACGTATCAATTAAATAATTATGAAAGTAAGGAAAACTGGTCGTGGGGTGTTTTGTACCCCAGCGTGTCAAACAGGGGTTAAAAACATTATTATTGAGCAAAAGAAATTAAAAACCCGAAAGAGCCGAATCCTTCACAAAATAGTTAAATCTTTCAACCAAATAGATGGAACTTAAACAAAGAAGATTTATTTTCAGAAGAAAAAGACTAATTTTCAGCAAAAGGGTTAAGATTTCAAACTAAAGTATCGAATGGTTTTTAAAGCAGTTGACTTCCAAACCCAAAAAGAGGAATTGTCAAAAAGATCATTCATTTCAAATAAGCAAAGTTTAATTTTCTACGAAAAACTTACATGGAAATAAAATAGCCTAATTTCAATCAAATAGCTGAACTTGCAGCAAAAAATATGAATTTACAACAAAAAGTTAGTTTTCAAGAAAATTGTTTAATCTACAAGCAAATAGTGCAATTTCCAACTCAAATGATTAATCTTCAACCAAAAACTAACTTTTTATAAATTGGCTCAATTTTAAACCAAAAAGTTGATTTTTCAACCAAAGAAGATAAATTCTCAACATATGATTTACAAGAAAATAGTCCAATTATTAACTTAACAGATGAACCTTTAACCAAAAAAATGAATTTTTACAAAGTAGTTCAATTTTCTATCAAGAATGTGAATGACGTGGTGTTTAAATCCCACCGGAGCTAGAGAGAATTTTTTTCACAATTTATGTATCAATATTTTATGAAAATATTGAAACGACCAGTAGACAAAAAACTTTAACATCAACATTAATTAATAGTTATAATTAAGAATTATTACGTATTACCCTGGTCAAGAAAATTAACATCTGAAGTTTAATTTAAACCTATCAAGTTTAAGTGCTATAATCTTGCAAGTATAAAGAATGACTTCGATATTATACTTGTAAGGATTGTGAAGAAAATTATCTCGTCTCTCCGTAGCTTAGTGGTCAAGAGCATCAGACCAGAAATCTGAATGACGTGCTGTTCGAATCCCACCGGAGCTAGAGAGAATTTTTGTTTTCACAATTCATGTATCAATATTTTATGAAAATATTGAAACGACCAGTAGACGAGAAACTTCATCATAATTAATTAATAGTAATAATTAATAATAATTACGTATTACCCTAGTCAAGAAAATTAACATCTGAAATTTAATTTTCTATCAAGAAGTTGATATTTTAACCAAAAAATATTTTAATTTTGACCAGAATATCAATTTGAAAAAAAGAAGAATTCGAAACGAAACAGTCAAATCCTTAACCAGAATAGATCATTTCGTAACAAAATACATGAATTTTCAATCAAAAAATCATTTTTTAATTAAAAATATCACTTTCCAACCAAAAATGAAGTATTTACATCTTCAATTAAAAACAATCATTTTCAACAAAAAGAAGAATTTTAAACAAAATAGTTAAATTTTCAACCGAAGAGTTGAATTTTCAACTCAAGAAAAAACGAGAAAACAGGAGAAAATGGGAAGTTTCTGGAAAGCAGGGGACAAGAGCGTAAAGTCTGTAGTAGGAAATTAATTTTCAACATTCTTGAGTTATTAGTGAACTGTACCTTTGCAGGGCCATCTTTCGTAAGAATTTGATACTTTATTCAAATTTAAGAATGTTATATAGTTCATAGATCGCCCTCAGGTGCAGAATTTTTTAATAATTAGAATTAGCTGAAGGAAATTTATAACGAAATATTAAAAACAATTTATAAGGGAATAATTATTAGCAAATTGAAGAACTATAAATCAATGGATGCATTTGATGGAAAATTCAATTCGCAACAACTACAATTTACCAATGTAGTCGCAAATTATTTCGCAGGACGTTAAACTTCCGTCTTACAAGTAGTATACCCTTTTATTAGTCAGGCGCGAAAATGGATCTATTTCGTTCAAATGCATTCCTGAGACCATTTTTACTACTTCTAAAAAACTGAAATATGAAGACTGGAGATAAAATCTGTTTCATATCTTGGCACTCTGAAATAATAGTGAAATAAAAGATATGTTTCTAAGGCAGATACATTTTCCATATTACTTGCTGCGAAACTGGAAACGCAAACTCGTGCAGTACCTTTACCACTTATCGCATTTATGCTTTCGTATACATTTTATGATGATGACATCTTTTTATCCCAGGGGACGTGGAAATGGGGAAGCAAACAGAAAATACATCTAAAAATAATGTAATATTGTTCATTCTCCAATATCGCAATATTTTATTGTATTTTCGTTCGTCTTTACCCCTCAGTGTTGCGTTGAATTGTACACTTTTAATAAAAAGGAAAAACTAGTTTTTCATAAATACCAAGTGACAAAATATCATCAATCAGAATTCCACATCGTTATTATAAAGTAGATTAAACAAATAAAAATACTTATTTGTTTTCAGTAAAAGCATAACCTTACATATGTTGCTTGGATTTAAAATTAAAAAAATAATCCTGGCAATATCAGGAAACATTGCCGTGAGTTGTATTTTGCAGCTAATTTTGCGCTTAGAAGTCCTTGTAACGGGAAATATTCTTGACACTTTTGTTACTTCATTCCTATGTCAGCAGTACTTTTTTAGGGCATAAATCTCACCAGAAGTTGCGAAGATTTCGAAAACATAAAATGGGACTTTTTTAGTACTTTTTCCCTGATGAAAATTCCAAAAATTTGTCAAGGAAGGTTTCACTTACATACTTATTCTTCTCATATCTATTAGTTTAGCAGGACTCGATCTGGGATTGCGATGGCATCCCATTGGATCTTTTTTCTCACGCGGGTAATTTTATTGAGACGATGTACACGATGATAGGTGTCATACATTTCTGTAAAAAATCACAAATAATGTTTAGCAAGTGTTTCTCACTCGACTGAACCAAAATACAGAAAATTACAACCTTTTAAAAATATTATCTTTAATAAAATTTATCAACGAAACTGGAGCGACTAGACTTTAAAAGAACGCATGAAATTTATTTCAAAGTAAGCAATTAAAAATCTTTCGGATGTGTGTTCGGAAAAGCAATAAAAAAACTTTTGGATTTGTATTCAGAAAAACAATGAAATTGTGAAATATAAAATTATGAGTGTCCAGGTCAGTTCATTTTTACGCTATCAAAAAGAAAGAGTAGGAACTTTAACTTCTTTCTCAGATGGTGTAAAATTAGAGCTTTTCCAGAACTTCAGTTTACACGCAACCCACGCAGGCGGTAGATTTAGTTTTTTTATAACTCACACCATTTGATATAAGCTCAATTTGATAATACCGAGGGTGAACAAGAAAGAGAGTGTGAGAGAAAATAACGTTCAGATATTGCCCCAAGCAAATGTAATATGAAACTGAATCGACAACCGTGGTGGTTGCTGAACTCGGGATTGCTTGGCTACAAACGCCACTCACAAGAGTAGTTCCGTTTATGATAAGACTTTTTCACCCCGAAGGCGGTGAGTGTTCATAAGAACGTATGATGTCATGGTCGCGTGAGGTTTGGAAGGAAATCATAAAAGGAAGCCATCATGAAAGTCTTACTTTTCTAAGTTAACAAATTTTTTTATAGATATATATGTATACATAGGTTATCGTTTTAACCCAAATTCAGTTCAAACTAGTTGTAACTAGTGAAAACGCAAAATTACCACTATCATTTGTCAAAAATAGTTTGAACTAGTCAAAAAGCGAAGTAACAACGTCCTTTTGTAAAACCCCGAAGATTTTTTTAATTTCATCTTAATTCGTGTTTCAACTGAAAATATCAGTTAAAACTAGATTTATTCAATTGTGCTTTTGGAAGAACTAGTTTCACCTGTGGTATTCAGTTTGTTTCAAGATATGATAAATTCGTTAGGGCAGACTGCGGCAAAAGTAACCACTGGGGCGAAATTCAATAATGCAATCAAACACTAACCTGAAAACAGAACGCGTGCAAAACACAAGAATCATTCTATTTCTCAAGTCATACTGCAGCTATCACTATTTGTAAGGAAAAAATATTTTACTTCATGATACATATCATAAAAAATAACTTTCCGAAAACACAAAATACCAAAGAATCAAACTATTGTATTTTTACATCCTAAGATATTCTTATAAAGAAACCCATCGTCGGTTTCGCTCAGACATACGGGGCAAGACCGACGAAAGACAGTTTGATAGAAAAAATTAAATGATTGAATCATTGTTTTATTGCGATAATTGACAGGTATCAAAATATGATACATAATGATATGGAACTACAATGAAGAATAAATGGATAATGTCAAGTCTTAATCACTTTCTTCACTTTTTATAGAGCAATAAAAGTTAATACGTCGCTTTTGGGCTATTATACATAGATAACTGATAAAGCGTGAAATTTGAGCATCAACATTTTTTTAAACATTTTTACGCCACATAAGATCAAGTGAATCGTATTCATTTTCAAAGAGGATCAAGATATTTTAATCTGTAATAAGCGGAAAAATTGCGGTAATTCATGGACATTTATTTGACATTTTAGAAAAATCAATTCGGAAATTCAAGGAAATATTTATGGAAATTTACGAGTATTTTCAACATATAATTGACCGATTTCATATGAAGTCACTGACAATGGTGATAATTGTTTGTTTATCAACACAAATATTTGTTTACGAAATTAGGGCTACTTCATTAATTATGTGAATTATTAAAAAACTAAGGAAAATTTCTTTCGAAATGTAGTATCTTGGGAAAAAATTAACATTCTTTTATTTCATTTTTAGCACTTTTCATTTCTATCTAAAATATTCAAAATCTTTCCAACAAACATTAAAATTCTTGGAAATTACAAAAATGTCTCACGTTGTTAGAAAAAAAAATAAAGAAGTCAATATTTTCAAAAAGGTTAGCTTTGATTCATTTCTTTTTTACATACTCATCCTATAATGAGAAGGTATGAGATCTGTCTGTTAGTCTGTCTGTGTGTAGATTTGTAGTTTGTTAGCATGACAGTTTTCAAAATAATTACCCTATTGGATTGGACTTTGGTATACTCTTCAAGTGTCCTAAAATAAAGGTCAAGTTCCTTAGCCAGCTATTTTAGACAAATATGCAAAAAGTGAGCATATTTTGAAAAACCTTGAGAACACTTTTTCTATATTTAAAAAAGCTATGGACGGATATTCATAGCACTAAAGAAGGCAAACAAAATATTCAAATGACCTTTTTCTACAGAATGAAAATTACCGGAGCTATAGCATTCACAAAATTCGAAAAAACAAACGGAAATGATCATTTTTAGCCAAACAACGCACGATATGAAAAAAAGTAATGAGAAGAAAAATGTTTCTTTTCAAACACCCTACAACATTGTCATGAGACTTCTCTCAATTTTCTTGGAAAATCAAACATTCAAATTTTTGAGGCACAAAAAAAATCCATTTCACGATCAAACTATACAAGATACGAATAAAGATGTACAGGAAAAATTTATGCAGTCAAAGAAGATCTATAAATTTGTTAAGAAGCACTTTTTGATAGGACGCGTAGTTTGTGTTTCATTTGAAAAAACTGATTTAAGAATAAAATAAATAAAATGTTTGCACAAATGACACAAATCACGAAAAAAATTAATATACCTATATTATATTATAATATTTTCATATTTCCAAAGCAAATATCGAGCGCGAAACGCGCGTGTCTGGATGAGAATGTGTTCCTTAAGTTCGATAGAACCTTAAGTAAATTGGATTTTCTCTTCAGCAAATTTAATAGTCACTTCGTATGTGGAGGTTTTGATAATTTTATAATATTTGCAAATAAACTTTTGCTTTTTATCTCAGTCAAACACGGAGTGCAAAAACCTAGAGAAACCGAGCATAAAGCGAGAGATCCGAAAGCCGCACGCCCTAGGTTCATATCACTGTAAATCTTGAAAAATCCAAATAAAATGCAAAGTGGCCTTTTCAAGAAAATTAACTGTGAAGTTTTTTTGGAAAATTCACGCCGTTTTCGTATATCCGAAAAGTTTCAAAGTTTCTTTTAAAGATCTGAAATGTTGTAGATAGAACTACAAACTGCCATGAATAAAATTAGATTATGTGAATTTGCTGGGATACAACATTTTAGAGAAAATTTTTGTTATTTTCTTCATAATTCACCTAAAAATTGAAGTAGGCCTAAGTTCGTGTGAAAATTTGTTGATAAAAAAATACGCGCCTTATATTTTGCCCTAGAAAACAGTACATTTTAGCGCGGAATAATTATGTGACCTAATCCGGGTCAGACTGCTTTATTCCATATGTAATCGGTCTAACATTATAAATACTCCCAGATGATAATACACTTAATTTGTATTAACTGAAGTAACAAAATTACCAATCACTTTGGAATACAGTCAAACCTCGTTTATCGGGACACTCATTTATCGCGATCTTCACTTATCGGGATCTTGCGACCTCGTTTATCGGGACATCTTGTTCCCCTTCCAACCACCGCTCCTTATACATTAGCACTTGAAGTGGGGTAAGGAGAGAGTGTGGTGGGAGTAGCGGGAATTTAAAATTATTTTTGATCATTTGCGATCAAACCTGACATAACCCGTAAATAACAACACAGCAAGGTGTCATGGCAACCCGTCTCGAGGCTGGGGGTAGTAGTGGGAGACCCCTCGGAATCCCGATAAACGAGGTGTTTACATTTCGAGGGCGTCCCGATAAACGAGGTTTGACTGTATTGTCAACCTAAACCCACATCATACTCTTATTTGCATAGATAAATGGTTTAGTGTATACATGCAATACTCTTCCAACTGTTATTGTCTATAAAGAATAGTTATACAAAGAATCAGCAGACCCTAACTACGAGAAAAGTGTATTAAAGGAAAGAGATCATACATATTAGAATAATAATATAAGAAATATTAATAAATCAAAGCGAGGAATTAATGGAAAAATTCTTTCTGTAGAAGATCGTTATGGAACATCAACTTGTTATGAACGTAGCAACGAGCGAACTAAAAACACAGAAGCAGCTATCAGCAGATGCGCAGGCGCACACGTAGATCAGGACTATGACAACATTGGTTTCCCTTGCTTCATCGCGTACAATTAAATATAATGTATTGAAAATAGGACATCATATGCATGTGAATTATACCTAATAGTCCCATTTATTTCGTACATGTAACACTAAAAAGGAATTAAAATCTGAATATTAGAGAAATCGCTTAAGATTGTGTAATTCAAGTGAAGAACGAATCTTCTAGCTTAGAAACACAGAAAAAAGAACATCACGTGCGTGCTAAACTATGACCCAAGACAGATTTATGTGTGAACATCCTCGGTAAACGTAATTGAAACTGAAATCTTTCATAAAGCCAATTTTTTGATGTGAAAAAACATCAAATTTTAATTAATGTATTTTTTTGCGGTATATGATAAATAATGTTCGGTAAGGCATATTCCGCTTCTTTTGGTGTTAAGAAAATTTTGTATTACAAAGAAAATTTTGCCGAAATGTTTCAACCTGTAATTTCAGGTTCTTTTCAAGGCATATTCTAATCATAGAAAGAAAAGAAAAACCGTTGAACACTATGTTGAGTTTTTGAGTATCTTTGACATTTTTTTAGTTTATCTCTCTTGCGAAATTGTTAAAAGTTTGAAATGTGAAAATTGTAAGAAATTTATAACTTATCATTTACGGTATAACCTTAAAAAATTCCTAGGAGAAGTTCCTTGAGATTATGTAATTATTAAACTACATTTTGCAATAAATCGCAGTTTACGAGCTTCGGTCGAGTCAAAAACTCATGACAGTTATAACAATACTTTAATTGAATTTTAAATAATTATTTATTTTGGTATCTTTTTCAGTATCATTAGTGTTTCTCTTTGCTGAAGGGAGGGGGTGGCTGAAGAGCACAAGAAATAAGAGGCGCCAAATGTTGTTGAGATCACTGGTTTATTTGATCGACCACACTACACCACACTGCACCACACATTCGTACCGGTTGACCACACGTCTCGTTGGCTGACACACGATAAGAGAGTGCACTGAGCAACTAGCCACATACGCTTCGACATACGTCCGTTCGGGGCGACGTGGGAACAGTAACTGGGGGCAGTAGGTGCTCAACAGTCGACGAGAGGGACCTCGACGGCCCTCAAGGGCGCCCTCTCTTGGAGACGAGCCGAAAACCAAACATGAGTGTTTGACTCGACCAAAACCCCTCAACCGCGATGTATTGCACAATGTAGTTTAATAATTACATAATCTCAAAGAACTTTTCCTATGAGATTTTTAAGGTTATACAGTAAATGATACGTTATCAATTTCTTACAATTTTCACATTTTAAACTTTTAACAATTTTAGAAGACAGATAAAATAAAAAAAATGTCAATGACACTCAAAAACTCAACACAGTCTTTAGCGGTTTTTCTTTTCTTTCTATAATTAGAATATGCCTTGAAAAGGACATGAAATTACCGGTTAGAACATGACGGCAACATTTTTTTGTAATGAAAAAATTTGTCAACACCAAAAGAAGTGGAATAGGCCTGAACGAACATTATTTATCAAATTTTAATGTTTTCAAAAAGTATCAGTAAATTCGGAAATAACAATTTCCTTTAGCGAGAGCGAGAGAGAGAGAGAGAGAGAGAGAAAGAGAGATGGGGAGCAGAGAGAAGAATAACTGAAGGGCTCGTTTGAGTGGATGATGAGAGGCATGTCTACGGTCTCTGATACATGACACAACACGTGTGGGAGGGCCGGTCCACAATGAGAGTCGTAATCGTCGACGTTCGAAAGTATATGCGTATTTGACATCGTAGGTACGCTATTATCAACGGTCGCAGCGAGACAACGAAAAATACGAAATAGCAAAACTGCTCCGATGGCTGGCAACAATGTGCGTAAGACCGTCAAATACGCATATATGTTCAAACGTCGACGTTGACGACTCTTACTGAAAACCGGCCCTCAACGGCCTGATTCCTGCATAGTCAGCATCCCAGTAGCCGATTGAAATGTAATTTTCGTCGTTACTCTCGTACAGAATTCGGAAATTCCGATTTTGAAAACTACTTAGTGAATTTACAGACAGCTGGATATCTGGTCGAGTAGCGAGAGCAGCAAAGATCAGTGATCTAATTTTCACACGGTATTCTTTGAAACAATCGAAGCTGTCCGAATTATGCTTGAGAAACTTCCCAGTTATTGAAGATGATGCATCATCTCTGAATAGAATAAAATATTCTGCACCACCAACGGATTTAAATGACATGGTACCACATGAGTCGATATCAACGACTTCAACCGGCAGAGTCTTTTTTATTCATTCTTGGAGAAAAGCAACTTATGCTGTTTCCCATATTGGCAATCTTCGCAGAAAAAGCCTCCTATCGGTTATTTGAACAGCCTCGACAAGACTATTACCGAGTATATCGCACGGAAATTTAACGTTTACTTGGCCAAACCGTTCGTGCCACAATTTCTAATCAGCAGAAAAATCAACATTCACCTTGGGAGATACAATTGTACAAAAAACATTGTGTAGAGGTTATTTGATGTACGAAGAGCACTAGCCACTATCTCACCTGCCTCGTATACTTCAGCTGTATATTTCCCTCTGATGACGTTCAGACCTTTTGAGGTTAGAACACACTCCAGAACGTTCGTGTTTGTAGAGTCGCATTGTTCGTCGTTGAGAAGCTGCTTCATTTTAATTGTACAGGTGCCTTTGACTTCTATCCTTGATGGTTAGCAATGGAGACGTCGCTGCCTCACTCATTCCTTGGACTGCGGAAAAAACATCTCTTCGATGAGTTATGTAAGCAGAGGTACCGCTATCCAGGAGCCACCTGTCATCAGGGAATACTGGAATCGCGCACATAACATTACAGAGTTCAACACTAAAAGCAGACTGATTATCTTTTCTTTCCTTTGGATCACTATTCTTCAGAGGAATCCAGCATTTACATGAAAAATGACCCTTTTACGGAAATTGTAACAAGCCACTTCACGCAAGTCAAACTTACACTTCACAGATTGTATGTCTTTTGCTGTAGAACTTTTAGAATCAGGCTTTCGATTTAAAGATGCAAGACAAGCCATTTCTTTGAATGAAATGCCGTGCATTTTTGGAATTCCGTGAAGTCCTTGTATTACTTGAATTTCGGGAATTTCTGCAATTCCGTGAATTCTTTGTATTCCATAAATTCGTTGATAACCGTGAATTCCTTTCCGTTAATTTTTTTATAATTGCGTGATTTCCCTGAATTCCTTGAATCCCGTCAGTTCTCTGAATTCCGTGAATTTATGGAACTGCTAGAATTCCCTGAATCCAGACAATTTATACATTCCAAGGACTCCAAGGACCCGAGATAATTTGAGTCATCGAAGCTTCCGAGGAACTGAAGTGATTCCAGTACTCCAAACCGTCGAGAACCCGAAAATGTTCAAGTACTTGAGAAATACAAGTACCCGGTTGGTTTCGAGAACCAGGGACAGGTAGGGTTCTCGAAATTTGCTAGGACTTGTGATGTGTTGGGTAATCGAAAATTTCAAGTACCTGGTTGTTGTCGAGAACCCACGACAAGTTGGGTTCTGGAAATCTTCAAGTACCCGAAACAATTCGAGTACCCGCTACAAATTGATAGTCGACTTATCTTGGGTTTTTTATTTCTGATTCTCAACAGTTCGAGTATTCTGGAGTCCGGCCTGGTCCGTTCCGGTCCGAAAAAGTTGAACCCGAATCGGCCCGAGCTTATTGCACACCCGGACTGTCCCATCTGTACACGTTGACGTTTAGACATGCATAGATGGTACTCTTCCAACGCACAGTGGGTAAAATGTACATTTTTTGGTTCAAAATACGATTCCTGCTGAATCTGTGGAATGATTTAGATATATTTTTTTTTTTTTTAGAAAAAAGCTGAGAAAATTCCAGAGAGAATTGCCAAGACCGATTTTTAAAAAGATCTCCAGTTTTTTATAAATAAACAAACATATGGTAAAAAAAATGACAATTTTTTCATTTTACTCCTTTGGCATCTTAGAAATAGAGTAAAAAGTTTCGCACTCAACTAAACTTGATAGTGCAACATTACTAGAATATTATCCAATAGCAAGAAATAATCAAACTATGATGGAAAAATTTCGTATTTAAATAATAATTAACAATAATATAAACAAATTTAATTAAAAATGTGCACTTTGGGTGTGTTTTGAAGAAAAACACCGTTTTTTCTGTCTGTACTTATAATTAGCTAACTCGAGGCACTTTTATTACAAGAGACAACTGAACAATAATATTTATAATTATTATAAACAAATTTTATAAAAAATAAAAAAAGGCCGGGAAAAGGTATTTTTTCATTTTCAATTGTGTAAAAAATTCCTCACTTGCCTCAATTTGCCAGGGCAACGATAATAAAAGTTAATTCAATAATGAAAATTAAACAAAAAAATTCAGAAGCAAGTTCTTCTTTCATTGCCAAAATATGACTCCAGGCTTCCATTTTACGTCATAAGAAAGTCTTGAGCTTCAGGATCTAGGAGAATTACTTTTGAGTGTGAAACTCTCGTAGGTGTCTGAAAATTGCTTTCAAAATTATATTATTATTAAATTAAATTATATATTATTATCGACATTTGCGATTTCGGAAGTCAAATCAGGATCTCTGAAAAATCTTCTAGCAGTATTTCCTGTATTAGTAGTTTCTGAGCCATGTTTTACAACATCAATAATGAGCCCCATCTTATCACGGAATTCTTTTTGAACTCTCTGTTTTGCAGTTTTCATTTTCGCTTTCTCTTCGTCAGTTTTTGCTTGCAACTTGCAGAATCCTAAACGATAGCTTATGTGCAGTATCAATTCCATCGAACGAATCCACGCGTGCAATGCAGAGAGTCCGTATGTGAAATTTTGTACTTTCTCTGTTTTATCTACAAGTTTATGTAAGTCGTTCATCTGCGATGGTTTCGCATCACAAATGTAACATGTGGCAGTAGAAGGAGTTCCAGGAAGAGCCTGACACACCTTTCCATCTACCATAGTCAACGCGAAATCATGAAAGACAGTTATGGTACAACGACTATTCGGAACTTTTATTTTTATAGGTTCTAGCTTTCTGATTTTGTCTTCCATCAACTCTACTTCTGTCGTGGTTCGTTCCTTAGTTTCTGATGCATGCTCAAACATGATCAGCCTACATAATCTTGTAGATCGAGGATTCTCGTTTTTCCAAATTGTCAAGGGCTTTGCATATTCCGAACAATTCTTATCATGCTTATGAGAACGAGTTTGAATTATTCGTAATGACACCATTGACATCACAAAGATTCCTGCATCAGATTTTTCTGCTCCACAGAACTTTCGATTATATTCGCTCTGGTTAGATGAGCCATCATAACCATATTTATATTGACACTTCATCACGACATTTTTCCCTTCAACTATATCTGGTGGCAAAATATTTGGAATTTCCAACATACATACATACATAAATACATACATGCAGCATTTTTGAATGTGAAACTCTCGTAGATGTCTGAAACTTTTGTTGTTCGCCTCTTGAGTTTCTTCCGTCAATTGACCAGTGGGGAGGAAGGCAGATTCAATCATTTCGGCTCCATGTATGAGAATCTTGTGTGCTGTTGCTGGCATGTAGTGCCGCAACAAGATTTCTCGTGTCAAATTGACTTGCTCATTATCTATCAAGTTGGATAGATTTGGAAGTTCGTGTTAAAATAATTCGTGTTATCCGGGTATAGTCCCTGTATAATCCTGCTGGGACCGCAATTTCTGTACGTGTTAACCGAGTTTTCGTCTTAACCGAGTTCGTGTTAACGAGGGTTCACACAGATCACTCAGAATCTTATTCGGCACTCTAATAGAATTCATTTCTAAATTACATGTATACATCCACAGAAAGAATGAGAAATACTGGAAACTAAATGGCTCAGATCATATGAGAATGAAAAATAATCAGATAAACAAGAGCATGCGTTATTTTCTTTACCTAACTTCAGATCAATGAGACTATCATGTGTTAAGCCACAAAACTAACAAACGAAGATCTGCAACCATTAAACTTTAATGCAATTTCAATTAGTAAGACTTATGTAATAGTATTCCAACGGCGATACTGCGCTGAAAACACTAGTTCCCGTAAGATCACTGAAGTTAGGCAGCGTTGGGCGCGGTTAGTACTTGGATGGGTGACCGTTCGGGAATACTGCGTGGTGTTGGCCCGTCATGGGTGTGGTGGACCCACACTGGTAGTATTTATCTGCCTAGAAACACTACTCGAATCGGGTAGTGAGGCAATGAACTTTCGAGTTAGAACTGCTAATCAATTTTTTTTATGTAATAGTATAAAATGATATCAGTTCACGATTGTCAAAAGATGAACAAGAATAATCATGAACATTTAGTACAAGGAGATGAAATAATGTCTGGGTGAAGCCGCGTACCATAATGTATGTGATTTAGCTTATCAACTCTCGGAGAAAAACTTTCATCAGACTCATGAGTGTCCCGAATTTCATTTGTTATGAGATGCATTAAGGGGCTGATAGCAAATGCGGACTAAAAAAAAGAGTCGGAGGAAAAGCGGGTTGCTTATTAACAAAATTTTTTGTTTAATGTTCACTATTGAATTAATCTTTAGTATTTTTGCACTAGAAAATTGAGGCAATTGATGAATTTTTTACTCAGTTGATAATGAAAAAATACTTTTTTCACGCCTTTTCTTATTTGTCATAAAATTTGTTTATAACAATTATAAATATTATTGTTCAGTCTTCTCTTGTATTAAAACTGCGTCAAGTTAGCTAATTAAAAGTACAGACCGAAAAAAGCGGCGTTTTTCTTCAAAACACACCCAAAGTGCACATTTTTTAATAAAATTTGTTTATATTATTGTTAATTATTATTCAAATACGAAATTTTTCCATCATAGTGATATTATGCGATAAATTACTTACAAGATGGGGAAAAATAATATGAAAATAATGAAAATCGCGAAAATGAACATTCAACAAATTATTTGTTTATTAACAAATTTGTTCGTTTATTGCTCGCTATTGGATAATCTTCTAGTAATTTTGCAGTATCAAATTGAGTTGATTGCGAAATCTTCTACTCTATTTCTAAGAGTGATTTATAAAAAACTTGAGATCTTTTTCAAAAATCAGCCTCGACAATTCTCTCCGGAATTTTCTCAGCTTTTTTCTAAAAAAAAAAAAAAAATATATCTAAATCGGTTCACAGATTCAGCAGAAATCGTATTTTAACCAACAAATGGACTTGCACAGATGGTACCCTCCCAACGGTTCAAGTGCACAAATGGGAGTCTTCCAGCTGTGCACGTCGAAACTAAAATGAGCACAGATGGCCCGGTGCACAATTGTGCGTGTGGCCAACAACGGGCACAGTTGTACTAATGGCCGCTGGCGTGCACAGATGAGCTCGTGCATAGTTGTCCGTCATCAACCGTGGTAACATCTTAGCTGTACCAACGTCTCACGAACGTGAGATAGGTGATCACAGTCTGTGATGAATTCAATACGATGATCCGGCATTTTCCCCGCAAGTGTCTCAGCATTTTTTTGACACACATGGATGCTTTTCAGGCTATTAACCAGTGCATGGTTCGTTTCCCGAAGTCAAGGAGAACTATCTCAGGCACAACAGAAACAATTGTCGAGGATATGAAGTTCCAGTATATACGGCACTTCTCATTTTTGACAATTGACTCTACGTCCCTAGGAGCGTTTTCGCGGAGCGGTATTTGGGTCAATTTCGTAAGAGTGAGAGATGGTAATAAATCACTCTTAGTGCCGCATTGTGCCTTTGGATTAGGTGTGCATGACACGCTCTGCAGCTATCATTGAGAATATCTTGGCTAAAAGGTGGCGACGGTATGCTAGAGTGGAAATGACACCATCATGACATGCCAAAATGACACCATCCGTGCCCGACTTCAAACCGGATGATTGGAGAAAAGCATACGTTAGCTCATACGATCGAGGAGCTCTTCGCGGAAGTTTTTTTATCCTGTTGTGAAGACATTCAAATTCAGTATTCCGCAACCACCTAGGTTGCGTGAGATGTAAAGTCGCGGAACAGAACCACTCCAAATGAATAGAGTACTACCGGGACGGCAAGCATCTTCGTTGCAGATACTTTGTTCTTAGCCAAAAGTTCGGAAGACCAAATCTGCCAGATGAGACGTTTGTATCTGCTTCGGAGAGTATCCTTTATACATGTCACGTCCTGAATGCAGCTCTGTGGCACACCCGAACTCCATTCCACTCTCTTGAGTGTACCCTTTGACAATGTTTAAAGCTTGACGTAGTTTCTCTTTATTTCTAGCATGGATCTTGATATCGTCCATGTAAAATACATGAGTGACCTTATGCTTTCGATCTCCAGGTTTGCCACAGACGTACCCTTCGGAATGGCGAAGTGCGAGAGACAGTGGCAATAATGTGAGGCAAAAGAGAAGAGGGCTCATGGTGTCGCCCTGAAACAAACCTCTCTGAAAGGTGACACCGTTAGTGATCACACGATGTTTTCCAGATGAGATACTGAATCTGGTTTTCCAAAGCGGCATTAATCTCTCTATGTACCTCACGATGTGTGGATGAACCCTCAAGCTTCCCAACAGACAGATGATGAGTCTATGGGAGGTTGAATCGAAACCTTTCCGGTAATCGCTTCAGGCCATCGACAGGAATCGAGGATAGGATGCTGCGTCTTTACAAACACATCTATTGATTAGCAGATTTTCCCGACATCCTGCTACGCCTTTCTTTGAGCCGCGTTGTTCATATATCTCTCGCCACACAGGTCCCATTGTCCGAACAATCCTACCATTGAGGATAGCTGTAACGATCTTATACAGTGTGTTCAGACAAGTTATTGTCCTATAATTCTTAGGGTCAGCTAAGTTGCTCGTCTTCGGCAGGAGCACTATGCGCCCTTCCACCAACCAATCCGGAATAGGCTCTCCCGACTTGAGATATAAGGTGAAAATTCAGGCCAGATGCTGGTGGGTTGGAGGAAACTTCTTCCACCAGAAGGTCTTGATACCATCTGAACCTGGAGCGGAATAGTTCTTCACGAGGGCATTGCACAGCTCCTTGAAGCTATTTATGTTCTTTGAGTCTTCTTGAAGTGGATGTTGACCTCCTGGACTTCTCTCCAATATGCTTCGACCTCCTCTGGTTTGGGCAGATGGTTGACAGTAACTGGAGGGTCTTGGAACAGTCGAGATGTGTCAGACAAATACTGTTGATTTTCTCTGAACCACCTCTTCCTCTGCTCTGGACTTCTCTTAGCGCAGATAATACTCGTATCCTGTCGACAATATGCTGCCTGATGGTCAGTAGTCCTGCCAGATGTTATGTAGTCCATAACACACTGAATGCGGAACGCGTACTGTCTTGCCCAGCCTATCTTTGTGCTGAGTTGATGTGTTCGTCTTTTGGTCTTATGATCAACCGTTGATTTTGTTTTAAGGTTTGCATCTGCCAAAGTTCTCGCTGCACTGTACACACCACAATTAATAGTCGAGAGGTTGGATTCTTTGGAAAAATCTCCACGAAGCTCATCATCCAGTTCAGTTAGATCTTTGGGCTTGGGAGAAACCTGAATTTTGATGTTTCTTCGAGTCCTGAAGCATCGTTCTTCGTCTATTGGATGCCTGTTCGCAGTTGGTCTCAGTGTCGTCACTCTTTCCCTGTTGTCGGCTTGTTCTGGCTGCGGTAGAGTAGCCGCTCCGCTTGCATAGCCTCTTTTTCGGAGTTTTTCGGCATGGTTTTGCAGACGTTGACGCGAAAAGTGCGAGAGCTCTGGGTGTTTCTCGCACCATAGACCCTGTAGTCGTGCCATGTAACCTTCTCGCTCAGCGGCCATACTGCTATCGTAGTACTCTTTGAGAATTGAGATTCAGCCGGTCCTTCGCATTGACTCCGTCTTGATTGGCTCCCCCAACTCTAGGGTAGTCGGCATTGTTGCATTACCCATTTTCGGGAGCCCTGCGCGTTCGATTGTTTCGAACTCAGCCCTCAGTAGAACTGCGGTAAAACACACCTATGGCAACGTCTTACGACCGTGAGATGGGTGGTCATTTCCATCTAAATTATTTTCAGCACCACGAACTCTAGGATGACCGGCATTGTTTGCCGACCCATTGTCGGGTGCTCTGCGCGTTCGATCGTTTTGAACCGCATCGACAACATTTTGGTGGTTTCATTGTTGTTCCCACGAGCAGCTAGGAAAAGGGTTCGTCCATCCTTGCAGAGCCCTGCGTGCAAGGATAAGGCTGATACTCTGAGAGGTCGCCCGGTATTTCAGGTCACCGTTTGAGACACCTCACCCAGGTTTCATTCAGCTTTCGGCACGGTCGTTACGCCTTCACTTAGGTATTATTCCTTCGGGACCATCCCTGGACAATTGGCCGCGACTGCTTATTCATTATTGTAACCATATTCAGTAGAAACCCTTGGTACAGGGACCCTCTATCCGCAACCCAAGGACGCGTTCGGTAGCTTTCTCATAGGCCCTTCGGTTTTATTCCCAAAGTACCAAAACCGAAACCGAATATATATGTATATATGTATATATAGGTTTTGATTCCTTTGGAATCGAACCGTAGGGCCTATGGCAAAGCCACCGGACGCGTCCTCCTTGAATGTGGGGCTACACAAGGATGGACGAATCCTTTTTCTGAATGCTCGTGGGAATAACAATAATATCACAAAATCACCAAAAAGATGTAGATTCGGATCAAAACGATGGAACGCGCAGAACACCGGACAATAGGTCGGCAAACAGTGCCGGTCGCGGTGGAGTTCGGGGTGCTGCAAATAATTTGGATGAAAACACAAAAAGCAGGAATGTCCATTAATTGCTGCCGGAGCGGTCAAAAAAACAGTGAGGGACACGAAAAACTTTTCTGTTGAATAAGAACCAGATGGCATCAAGAACTTCTCGTGAAAGAAGTTTACTTCTGCACACCAACATCAGGCCCTCATATTCAACTTAGATTGAAATACAGACACGCCCATTTCGCAGTGGCTGGTATCAGGACGCACTATAATCCTACCGAAAAAAAGACTTCTTCAACCCAGAGTATTATAGGCCAATAACTGGTTTGAACAGGCTGTATAAGATCTTCACAGCTGTCCTGAATCAGAGGATTATTCGAAGAATCGAGCCTTGTGGATATATATATATATACAAATAACGTGGCTCGGAAAAAGGTGTAGTAGGCTACAAAAGAGAACCTGCTAATTGACAGGTGCGTGTTTGAAAACGCAGCAGCCCATCAGCACGTCCTGTCAATGGCCTGGATTGACTACTGGAAAGCTTTTATTCAACCTCAGATAGATATTGCATGAATAGATTAATGTCACCTCCTAGAGGGGCGTCCTTCAGGGCAACACCATGAGCCATCTGCTTTTTTTTATCACACTTCTGCCTCTATCTTTCGCACTAGGCAATTATCCTCGAAGTCTCTGCGGCGACACTAATCATCGCGAGCACAAGGTCACTTATGTATTCTACATGGACTATCTAAAGATATATGCTTCTGGTGCAAGAAAACCTCAACTTGCTTCAAATACCGTCAAGGAATACACAGAAGAGATTTGTATCGACTGTTGATTGGAAAAGTGTGCAAATAATAATCTGAAGAAAGGTAAGATTACTAGCGTTTCCGAGCACCCTGACCTTATGGATATAAGTGTATTAGACTTGTTGACACTGGAGAGACCTATACCTACTTGGGCGTGCCTCAAATCCGCATTTAGGACGTAAGATCTGTGCAGAAGTCTCTCGTAAGCAGATAAAAGTATCTTCTTTGACAGACTTGGTCTTTAAATCTTTCGGCGTTGAACAAGGTGCCTGTGACTCATATGCTTGCCGTCTCAGTTCTACTCAACTTGTTTCAGGTGGTTCAATTGATGAAAAACGAGCTTACGGCCGTTGATATCGCCACACGTAAGATCATGCATGTGGAGAAGAGCTTGCATATCAACTCGTCCGTTCCGCAATCATACATCTTACCCCGTCAAGGCGGACGCGGACTTCTGAATGTCCATTGTCTTCATAATCGAATTTTTCTTTGTACAGCTTACATCGTTGCAAATGGCAGAGATCTTCTACTGAAAATGGTCAGGAAACACGACATGTTTGAATAAGGATCATCTCTGTATTAGGCCGCAGAGCGGGCGGCCGACAATGTTGGCCTGAATTATAACATCAGAAGTGAGGAAAGTGCATTATTTCATCTACATTCCTCACTTCTCAAAGCCGAAGTGAAGAAACCAGAGGTCGACAAATTTCGCTAACAGCTACTCGAAGAGCAGTCCTTGTGTATGGAGCAAACTTTTGGTTTCCGCGCATTATCAGGACTTAACTCAGGTACGGAGAGCTTCATATTCGAATGCCAGAACGGTGTCATTTCCACCTTAGTATACCGTCACCGCAATTCATGTCCAGAAGTTCCCAGTGATAGGTGCAGAGCGTGTCATGCACACGTTGATTTCCAAGCTAATGCACACTTCAATTCCCGGACAGTAGTCCTCATTGCACAATCGAGGCCTGACATCGTTATTGAAGAATTCGAGAAATAGACTATATTGGCGATCGAGTTCTCGGCTTCAGCCTTATATAAGTCACAAATTCAATGGTCTTATCCTATTCTAGCCTATATATTCTAGCATATCTATTAAAGATACATTTAGTATCTGTTTTCATGTATTCAAGTATGGGATTCCACCAGGATGCATGGCTAAATGTTTTCTTAAAGAGAAGAGGAAAATTGTTCCAATACGCTTTGTTCATATCTTTTTATAGGAGGTCGAAAGCAAATTATATTTGTTCGATAGACACGCTTCTGCCTGGTATAGCGCCCAGCAAATTTTTGAGATGCTCCCTATGAGTATCCCAGTCAGTTGCTTCAGGGATCCTAAACATTTGATCCTCTGCTCTACTGGCTGCAAATAAGAAGCATGTCTATGTATGGTCATATGGGAATGAATTCGACGATACATGCCATGCTTTGAATACTTCATTAATATTTATCAAACATGAGGACACATCTATCACGTCGCGACATCTAGATGTCACGAAGGTAAGTGTATTACCTTGAATCAATACAGTTGAATCAGTAATTGAGTGGTAATATAATAAAAACTTACCACTGTGGTTAATATCCTCACTACCCAATATCCAATTATGTGCATTCGCATCACATCCAAGGAACAATGGCCATCTTTTAACACAGCAGTAGTGAACAAGATTTCACCATTCCTCAGATGTTGGTGGGTCCCGGGAGGCAAATGGTAGGTACGCTGAGCAAATAATTGCAGGTTGACGTTTGCCTCCTAAATGATGCTCAATCTTAATTGCCATCAAGCCTCTAGAAAAGATACTTGGTAATACGATAAATTCAATGTCGTTTCTGACATAAAGACCTGCGCTAGGTGTTTCTATCTCATTAACACAAATGACTGATCCGCTCTTGTTACTTAAGCCTCTAGCTTCTATCTTGCGAGTCCAAGGTTATTGTATTGGGGCAAAAGCCGTTTTCTTCCACGGTCAAATGTCTGCATAAGATAAAAAACGCTCCTTTGACGTGGTGAAGGTTCATCTGGATGAAATACACACTGGAAGGGGGACATATAGTGTCCATTTTAATTCCCAGTTGTCTCGTACACCACTTTCAAAAACAGATCCAAAGCTGCGTCTTCGGGTGCGAATTTATTTTTGGAGAGGATCTTGATATTGATCCTCTTAAAGTTATAGTGAGGCCTGCAGGCGATCTTGTAGATATTCTCGGATACTCCTGGCTCTGCAGTTATAACAAGTTGGGTAGCTTGATTATCCGCCTCGACATCAATTACCTCCCGTTCTCATGGTCGGATTTCGGAACCTTGATCTTAGCCTCTGCTTAAGGTTGTAATCTAGTAACAGCTTTAATGAGCAAAGTTCGAGATGCTTCATCTGCACAGATGACGAAGAAACATTATTTTTGAAGAAACAATCTTCAAATCTAGGGATGGATTCTTCAGGTTGCACCTAACCGATTTTTTATCTGAGGCTGCTTAAATTACTTTAAGCTGCTCGAAATCGAATCAAGTTATTGGGAATCCCTCGATGACTATGGCTACTTTGAGGTAACTTCAAAAGGCCTAGCTGTAAGAAACTTTTAGACCTTCCAGCTGTATCGTCTCCTGTTTCCTGATTTCCTGATTTCATTCGATGTGCTGATATCATAATGCATGCTCTTTGGAATCCCCATTATGCTGGTTGTTGCGTCCGACTAATTAAGCAATTGGCTTCTCAATCCCTTTCTAGCAGTTCGTAGTAATTTAGCTCGTCGTGGTTTTATCGTTTGGTTAAAATTTTACAAATATTTTGACACTCAATGAAACAAATTGGAGATTGGAACAATGAAAAAAGGTTCATTTTTTGGGCCAGCCTAGTGTACATCAAGTTTTACATTTTCAGTACGTCAAGCTTTGTGCAGGTAACATAGTTATCTAATAATCAGTCATAATCAGGGAAAAAAACTGATGAAAAATATTATTATTGATATTTGCCTCAAATTACGAAAAACAAGTTCTTTTAAGAAAAAAAACATCATTTATGACATTGCTATCAGTAATACATTCCCTGATTATTATGTACTCTGGAATGGAAGCTTCTAATGTGTCCCCTAACGGTTTACATTTTTCTTGTATCTCTTCCCTATTCCTTGACACACCACCCACACACTTACTTGGTGGTAGGAAGGGGACCTAAAGTTTAAGGTGGGTTCCGAACCACCAAGAGCAACAGCCGTGAGTACTTAGAGAACCTTTTTCTCCAGAGGTACCGTTCCCACGACTCTCCGGAGATGAACAACTCCCTTGCTAGGCAAGTGTTCACCGCATGGGCCACCGAGACTCTTCCAGAGTGCGAGGCGAGAATCAAACGCGCAAGCCGACGGGGTGGGTCCAAAGCCTATGCCTTAACCCCCACGACCATCGTCCCACTTCTCTGATTATTACGTAATATTCGTATAAACTGTTATGGTTACTTTGTATATTTTTATTGACATGACTTCCTAACTTTTTATTCAATTTCTAAGTTTTCCACTTTAAAAATATTAATTTTTTGTTTCTGCGATTCAAGTTGTCCTGTTCTAAATTTTCATTCCAAAAATTAATGAGGAGAAATACATATTATGCTCTCATTACTTCAGAAAATTGTAACATTTAATCTTCTTTCCCGCATGTATAACATTTTTTTTCGAATTTGTAGACGTCTAGCTGCAGCCAAAAGTTATAATAACAATATTCAACTTCAAATCAAGACATAATTCAAATCATACATGATGTAATAAGTTTTAATTGTTCAAGGAATAGAACTCCAACGTTTTATGAAGTTAAGTATTTGTAATTTCATATTTTGCAGAAGAAAATTAATAATAATGCCTTGACCTATATGGTTTCTTCATTTTTAGTTGTTTTCAAGTTTTATCTTTCAAATTGACTTAATAGATATTAAAGACAGCCAGACCATGACTAAGAAGTAATAATCATGTGATTGAACTGGTCACCTGTTCCTTTTAATCATGTGATTGTCACAGATTTTGTTACCTGTGTGTTTTATTGACTGAAATAATTCAACTGTGTTATCAATTAATTGAAAATATCACAGTAAATAAATGGCCAAGCTCAATTTGATTAAAGCGTCAGTACTAGTGAGATTAAAAATGGAAAGAGCGTTAAGTACATTGTGGTTAATACGAAGTAGGAAGTCATAAATCATTGAAAATGTAATCTCAGATAAGTAAAGGATAATTTGCAGAGAGATATGAAAACTGGTATGAAACTTAACATGATGGGAGAGCGAAAAGTGAGTATGCAGAAGAAGGGATAAAAAAGGGATAAGAGGAGCAAAGCGCTAACTTGCAGTAGCTTCTAAGCTGACTTCTGTCAAGCAAGGAGATTTATATGTTTACACGCTTCCATGGCAACTTTCTATTTTCTCCAACTTGCAGTTGATTTATTTTTATTTTATTTTATCCTTCTCATAGTCATCCTATCTTTCTATCTCTCCTGACTGCTAGTTGCTTCTGTGCCCTCGTTTTCTCAACCTCTGCTGCCATTGCCCTCCGACAAACCACCAACTACGTTTGGCAACTGGCCAAAATGCATCGCAGGATACTGTTTGGAACAGAAGGACCATGACGATACAATTTTTTTACTCTCAATTCGGAAATTTCGTACAGTTGGTGCATCGAAACCCTGAAGGGAGAATTCGAGAGAGAATCATATTTTTCCTCGACGTTATAAATGGTCTTGTATGCACATTTTTCCGAAGAGTACGATGTTGAAAAATTTATAGAGGACATTTGTATCTAAAAGCAGGTCATTTGAGATCACTTCTTCAACAGAAGGAATATTAGTTTGTATTCTTTCATAATCAAATGAAAAAAATGCTCTGAAATAATTTAATCTCACCAAAAGTGTCTACGGTGCAGAAAATTCCGACTAGTAAAAAGTTATCAGTACAAATCAACATTGTTTATGAAATCAAGGTTTGACAAGCGGTATCAAAAGATAAAGAATTTTTTTAATATATTACATTGAAAAAATTACAGAAACCTCGTGAATGTTTTAAAACGATGAATATTGAAAAGGTTAATATATCATTAGGGTTTTTATATTTTTCCAATTTAATAAATTCATAAATACCGATTTCTTTTAGAATTACGTGGCAAACTTTGATTTCGTAACCTTTGTTGGTCGTAGGGGAGACTGGGTCTGGATGAGCATATTTATAATTTTCGGTGAATTATTTGCAACCTATAGTAGCTTGTTAATGGCAGTAGTTTTGTACACTCTGTAAACCTTTATGTATCATTTTCATAGGAGGCGAAGTGATCCAAAAGTAGTAATTGCGACAAAAATCTAAAAATTATAAAATGTGCACATGTCTCATCTCGCCTCATGCTGTGAATCGAGATGATACACCTTAAATATTCATTATTTGATGTTATAGAAGATCGTTTTTCGTTTTTTCAGTGCACACAAAATATTATTCACAGTCCTCTGAAAAACTAATTCAGAAGTAATAAAACTCAAAAAATAATATACAAATAAAAATTTTCCGTCAAACTGATAAAGAATTCCTTTCAATAGACTTATATCAAATTATTTCACCAATCAATTGAAGAGCTTATTCTGCAGATGTGTTTAATTACTAAAAACTCTACCTTTCCTCCTAAGAAAGTAGTGAAACTCGTACAATAATCAACGAATATGAAGTTCCTGTAAACCGGATGAATAACTCAATTTAACTGACTAATTTTGAAATTTGTAGGCTGTAGGTGTGCTTAATTACTAAATAATCAATATTTCCTCAAAAAAGCACTAAAATTCGAAAAACAATAAGAAAATAAAAAATTCCTGAAAAACGAATGAACGAACTGGTTGACTAATGTAGGCTTAAGGTGTGTGTAATTGCTAAAAAATATATTTTTTTCACAGAAAGTACTGAAACTTAAACAATAATAAACAAATAGAAATTTATTAAAAATTCATAAAGAATTTCATTTGAAAAACTCATCCACAAATTTCTATACTAATCAGTTATATAGTTTAGGCTGTTGATGTGTCTCAGTAATGAACAATCGATTTTTCCATTAAAAATACTGAAATTCAAAGAGCAATCATCGAACGTATCCTGAAATTCGTGTTCCAATCGGTTGGATAGTGGAATGGAATGGAATGGAATGGGAGCTTCTAATGTGTCCCCTGAGGGTTTACATTGTTCTTGTATCTCTTCCCTATTCCTTCACACACCTCCCACACACATACTTGGTGGTGGGAGGGGGACCTACAGTTTAAGGTGGGTTCCGAACCACCAAGAGCAACAGCCTTAAGTTACTACGAATCGATTTTTGTCATAAAAAGTACTAATACTTGAAAAATAATTAAAAAATCAAAATTTTCTGGAAGCAGATGAAAAATTTCATCACGCAGACATAATTCTAAATTTTTTTACAATAATTTTTATTCTATTTCATAATTCAATTTTATATAATGAATAATTTAATTTTCCTCTCGTGAATAATACCTAGAATGTATTGAACAAACCGAGAAGTTAGCTCATTCATTGATATCTTTTAGATTATTGATTAAAACCAGCAATATAATTTTAGGAGCTGGTGTTCTTCAATTTGTAGGTAAGAAAAATGTTGAATTATTCCAAGAAACTATATGTATAACTATATGTACTTGGTGAATTTAGGAATTTCTTAGTTATGAATTGCATTTTCATATCATTATCAGATAGGGCATGAAGTCCTTTGCGTATATGTGAAAAATTGGTCACCTTTGTTTTTGTTATGAAGTTGAAAGTATAACATTTATTTGAACTGAGAGCTGCATGAGATTTAGTCTTTTGCTACTTTGTAGGATTTTTTGAGAATATAATTATCATTCAAAGTCTGAACTACAGAGAATCTGCAAATTTTGATGTTCTTCAACTTTTCATGTTAAAACAATTTCGAGAAATATCAACAAACTACAAATTATCAAAAACTCAGTTCCATTCGTTGTCGAATTCTGACTTGAAATGTTCTTGAAACCAGCTTTAAAGCAACTTATCAAAAATTACGGCTAAGCTTGATACAAAATTTCTTTAAGGTATTAAAAATCATCTTCAGATACTTAATGAATTCTATAATTAAGCTAACCTGGGTTTCTGTACTAATTATCTTAGGCATTATGTAATTTATTGAACTTAAGGTATAATCCACAGCAGATGGTTCTATGTACCTGTTGCATAAGCTGCGAAGCCGCATTATTTCATACGGAATAGGGTCAAACAAAACTTGAGATTTGCTGGTATGTAATATTTTTCTAAAATAATTAGACCGGACGATTAAGAAAATGGGCTGAAAAGAATAATTGAAAGGTTTATTGTGCAACAAAAAAAATATATATATACAGAAAATATTTGAAATATTGTGGAAATTAAAAAATTATACTTATCGTACGATTTTGCATTATATAATATACCAAGCTTAGACCTTATAATAATTAATTAACACATGAAGGGCGAGTATTTTACAATGGACAGTAAAACTGATTTTCCTAAAAATGTACGCATTGCATATGGATACGGCATTGATTGCCGTATTTTAACTTTGTAGTACGGCACTTTAGTGACGGGTTACAGAAGAGTGATCTTTCGCATCTCGAACCCCCTTTCCAAGTCTCTCTACAAAAAAGACGCGTGTTAGTGACTGGTAACAGAAGAGTGATCACGAGGACTCATGATTCGAATCTGAAGTGCAGCTCCCTGGCACTAAAAGCTAAAAATGGGCACACATTTGAATGCCCTGCGCGTTAGTACTTGAATTGTCCGAGCGTAGCGCTGATTACCTATAGGGTCGACTTTCTTGAAAATACATGGCAAAATTGTCAACATTCGAAGTTTTTTTATATTTTCTGGTAGTTTGTTAGTCCTTTTTTCGCTTTTTTTTTTACTCAAAATGATCAGTGATAAATAATTAATTGAAAAAACATTAAAAATGGTGAAGTGTTTAGCAGTGAACTGTGATTCTGGTTACAAAAAGAAACGGAGTTCGGAGGAGCAAACTCAACGGTTTTTTTATGTGCCAAAAGACAAAGTGTCAATCAAAAAATCGCAAAAAGCAATTTTGACAGATGAGATTAAAGTCAAAGAAGGTCAGGCGGTTTGTGAGAGACATTTTGCAAAGAGTGACATCTACGTTATTGTATACATTTAATTATCGTATTTATTTTCCTTTGTGTATATATTGCTTTTTTTACATTCTCATTCATGAGAGTGTAATGTAATCGTCCAAATTTTCGATTTCTGGTTTTTAACGGATCTTTACGTTCCGGCACTCACAGAGTCCAAAAATCATAAAATTTTGTCGGTGTCTGTATGGCTGTATGTCTCTATGTCTCTATGTCTGTATGTCTGTATGTCTGTATGTATGTCTGTATGGCTGTATATCTGTAAGTCTGTATGTATGTATGTCTGTATGTCGGTATGTCTGTATGTCTGTATGTCTGTATGTCTGTATGTCTGTATGT
>CAKNXH010000616.1:470187-490413 GCA_932178445.1 Andricus quercusramuli | reverse complement strand
CTGTATGTCTGTATGTCTGTCTGTATGGTTACCTGAATGTTGTAGCCACACTAACTTTTGAAGGACTTGTCCAATCGAGTCAGCCTTTGGTAAACTTTTCAAGGGTCCTAAAACGAAGGCTAAGTTCGTTAACCAGATATTTCCAACCAAAATTAAAAATTTTAGAGCATTTTCAAAATTTCAAAAAAAATTTTATTTAAGTTTCAGAAATTTTTGTGAAAGTCTCTTACAGATGGGTGAAAGACTTGAAAATTATTTAAATTAAATTTTTGATTTCGATGAAAATTAGAAAAGTTATATACTTTTCGAAATTTTGAAAACTTTCAAAAAGTAGAAAAATAAATTTTCTGGTAGATTAAAAAATTTTAATCAGAATTTTTACTAGTTTTCACATGGTTTCATTTTTTAAACGCAATCGTCTGTATAGCCTAGCTGCTGAGGGCGAAGAGCGAGTATCACAATGAGAATGTAATCGTCAAGGCCGTAGGTGCATTGAGAACCCTCTTTATAGTACCAGATCGAGGTACAGAAATAAATATAATGTACATTAGATATAATAGTGTTGATTATAATGTAGAAAAGTTCACAGTTTGGACAAAATCGAGTGCGAAGCACGAGATACGTGATAAGAATGTGTTCATTAAAGCCGAAGGAGCTTCAACAAAAGAGAATTCACAACCATGAAATTACAGTTGTTCACGCTTTGACCTTTAATTTCAAAAGGTCTGAACACAAATGTGTGGGAAATATAAAGACCGAGTTCGAAGCGCGAGCTGAATACGTTCTCGAGCGCGAAGCGCGAGAACCAACAGTCGCGCGCCTTGCGCGCTATGAGAATGTGCCCGCGAAGCATGCATATTTTTTATTATGTACTTTGAAACAAAAATTCCGTCAGAGTTTAAACATGAATTCGTGGCATAAAATTAATAGTTTTAAAAAAATAATAATTCCAAGAACTAAATAATAATATCTTTAACTCCAAAAAATATATTTTCTATTTACAATTTGTAAAATTTCCAAAATTAATGCAAATAATTTTATATGAGTATCAATAATTCATCATATTCTCTTGGCATACTATTTTATATTGGCAATTATTTAAATTTGAGAACGCGGTATACTTATTTGTGGTAAAAATATTTTTTTTATTATTAACAAAATTTTAATATCGAATAAATAAATTTTAAATAAACCCTTTTTTGTAGACTCCGTATAAAAGGAAATTTAACTAATTTGAAGAATTTAACTAATTTAACTAATCTAAAGAAAATATAAACGTTTTTTTTTGTAAATAAAATTACATATTATTACTGTTGTGTTTTACAGAAAGTAATAATTTTTTGAAATGCTTGTTGCATTCATTTTATTTATTGAAATTTTATATTACATATGAGATTCATAAAAATTATCCTTTTTTATTTGAAAATTGCCTTTTTATTAATCTCATATACATACCTCTTGATTATTGCCATTTTTATAATTGCAGAATAATTTGGTAAGTTACTTTATACTGTTTTAAAATAAAATGTTTTAATATTAAATTAGGTACATGAATTTTTACGACGCAAAAAACTTTTTAATTTTAATTTTAAATCGTGACACTAAAGTTCCTAAATTAATTAATTATTTAATGAATAACAATTTTATTGTTATGACTCTGTTTAAATTTATTATATTAAATGTATTGTTTTGGAAAAATTTTTCGTATTGCTTTCACACATTTAATTTTAAAGAAAGTCGGCCCTATAGGTAATCAGCGCCACGATTTCGCCTGGTGGCCGTGATCCACCTTCCAGCCAACTTTTATAATACCGGCCTACATGAAAGTGCCAGGGGGCTGCTGAAGTTCTACTATCTGCTAGACAATTCGCAAATTAGTGACAAAGTGTATTATTATAGTAATAGTAAAGTGATAAGCAATTCTTGAGTGTGCTTCCAGTGTGCAATGTTCTTGATTATATGACAGTTTATGTGCATTTATAACTCAATATTCTCATTCCAGGCCAAAATAGTAAAGTAGTGTACTATTCTTCCAAAGTAGCAAAAAATATTATCCGAACAGAGTTGCTCATTGACACAATAATTTACCGGACTTTCTAGTTCGTAGGTGTCTGATAGATGGCCATCGGCGGATGCCGACGTTTTCAACTACGCATGTGGAAAAAGAGGCTCGAGTCTATTTGAAATCAATAAATACTACGGATAGTAACACAGATAAATATTAGCAAACGTTTTTTATTCTCTTTTAAAACAAATTGAATTGAATTATAGAAATACCTAGCTTCTTAAAAAAATTAAATATTAACCCAATATTGCAACTGTATATTATATCATTTTAAACAGTTCCATGCTTTTTGTACATGCGCAGTGCAAAACATCGGATTTTCAACATAACCTCAAAAACTGCCACATTCCATGTGCGAAATCTTCCTTTCACGAATGGGTAATGTCTGTGATTTTAGATTCGGTGCAATTGCAGAATAGGGGTGTCAGCTCTGCTTCGGCTGGAAATTTTTTTTTCGGCAAGAAACTATTAGAATCTTTAATTGAACGATAAATTAAACGATTTGAAAAGGGACATTTTTCAAATTATTTTTTCTTTTGTTACTACGATGTCTCAAATATGGGCCTGTCACGATGTCGGAATGATCATATTTAACTCACCGTTAAGGTGCTTTTAAACATCCGTATGACCAGAAACACTGTAAATAATTGAAATCGAATGGTTTCTTAATAAATCAAAATGTATTTAGATATTTTTTCATGCCAAAATAGGCTATTATATGGTCAAAAAAAAAGAGTTTCACGCACACTAGCTATCAGTTGAGACGAGAGGACGCTCTTGGCTATCGATGGCAATCGAGATAAGCATGTCACAAAAATAAAAAATATATATGTAGTGGTCACAAAAATAATGTTGGTCAAATACCTACCCCTTTCCAACGTCCCATCTCCTTCTGTCTCAAGTGACAGCTGATGTGCGTGAAACTCTCCTTTTTTTGTCGACATAATAGCTTATGTCGGCATACAAAAATATCTGAATACAATCGCTTCGTTCATCATTTAATTACACATTCCAATAGTTTGTTAATTGAAAAAAAAAATTTAAGCCAAAAGAGAGGTGACGCCCCTATTCTGCAATCTAACCTCAGATTCTGCATTGAATTTTTCCAGTGAAATATTATTTAATTCGAATCATAGAGCAAAATGTGCATCATTAACTTGTAAAATCTTTGAAGTAAGTCAAGGCAGAAGTGACAAAAAGGTTCTATTAGAACCATTTGAATCCAAATTTTTTGTTTGTTTAGCAATCACTTATAATTTATTTATCATCTATTTATTTTCCCAAATTCCATTTTAAAAGTTGTAAAGTGAGTTTATGTTTGCTCGTCACATATCGCGGTGTTTAGAACATTTTTCACACTTCGTAATGCCTTTTTCAAATTTTTTTATAATTTATTTTTCACTTTTGTACTGAATACATGAACTTTATAAATAACTAAAAAAGAATTTTAGTTAGATTAGTGATGGTGTTAAAGCGATTTTGTTGATCTGAGTAATATAAGCTTATAAAAATAATACATGTAGATGGTAAAAAATTGACATACTTCAGACCAAAACTAGATTTAGATGTTAAAAATCCTTTATTTCTGCCAACGTTTCGAAAACATGAGTCGTTTTCCTCTGACTAAGCCAAATAAATTATTATAATTTAGAAAAAAGTATAAATTCAGATGTTTTTTAAACAAGCTCAGTTTTTTTTTTTAAGAATTAAACAAAATTTTATGGAAAAAATGAAGCTCCACAAGTGATAAAATAAGGAAGAGGATTCTATAATTATTGGCGAACTTTGAAATTTAATTTACGTCCTGCAGAGGAAAACGACTCATGTTTTCGAAACGTCGGCAGAAATAAAGGATTTTTAACATCTAAATCTACTTTTGGTCTGAAGAATGTCAATTTTTTACCATCTAAATGTATTATTTTTATAAAAGAATTTTAATACTTCGTAATAAACATTCACCTTTTAATACTGTGTATTTTTGGGTTAAGGTATAATACTATATGTAGCATCAAATTCATGCATATTTATTACCAATGAAAGCTTACCATTTGACCTTCAAAATATTATTTATTTTCATATTCAGTATATTCATAATGTAGATTACACAGAAATTACCTACTCTCAGTCTCTCACCCGAAATTCAAATTATTTCTGACAAAGAATGTTCCATTGGCCTATTTACATTCTTAATAATTCAGAGGGGAGGGGGAAGATATCGATATGTATCGATACGTATGGATACATTGTCAGAAAATATCGATACATATCGATACGTTTTTGGTCGATATTTGCCATCACTAGTCGCCACCACTAGCCGTCACTAGCGCTTCTATTGGTCACAAGTGTTAGCTGCCGTCCACAAAACAGCTGCATTTGCAGATTTGGTTAAAGATTACTCACCTAGGATAATGTTTGTTGCAGGTAATATTTACCTTAAAATCCAGGTGAAGAATAAACTTAGGTTTTTCTGTGTGAGCCCTTTGAAAAATGTGCTGGAGACACAACAGTGTGTTCAGGCCTGACGAGGGGTGAAGGGGGGGGGGGGTAACGAAGTGATTCTCCCCGGGCCCGGAGTTTCCGAGGGTTTACAGATTTCCCGGATAATAATTATTTTCCTCAACGACATTATTTATCAATTATATAGATTGCAATTGTGACTATTTCAACAAAAATGATACTATGAAACCATAAAAGCACACTGCATCAGACTGGATTCTAAATTTTTTAAATTAATAACATATAGGGGCCCGGCATTCCCACCCCCCGGGCCCAGTTTTCCTCTCGACGGGCCTCAGTGTGTCTAAAACCGTGTTGGATCATAACTCGCTGCAAGTTACTAAGTTACTGAAAAGTAACGTTACTTCTAACTTTCAGGGTAACTCAGTTGCTGTTTCAAAAAGGAAGTTGTAACATTACTTAGTTACAATTTTTGCAGTAACTTACCCTATTCATTTTAATTACTTCGGAGTTGCTTTGTGTTTTTCGTATATCTCCTATTAAGAGACATTAATGGGTCATCGGCTAAAATGAAATTCCAAAACTAGGCGTGAAGGCGGAGAACATAAACTAGATATCGCCTTGCACGATTCGATCTTCAAGTTGTTTATGGCGCCAGCCAAGCAAGACCTGGCAGACTTGGAGAAATTTCGTTTACCAAATCTGAATTGCCACAGTTAAATACGTGAGTCGTAATTTTTACTCGAAATTCAATATAAAAATTCACTTTTGATAGCTGATGGAAATGATGTCAAAGAAAGAAGTAATTCTGGTGATCTTACCGAACAATGCGGTAAGACAAAACCCGTTCAGAATCTACGATACCATAGGCAGGATATTCTGAGTAACATTTCTGTTACATGATTTGAATTTCATTCTGATTATATATCGTCATTAGCTTGTCGAAATATATTGTGTATTTTTTAAATTACTTTAACTAGTGCCTATTTTCTTTGAATTGAGTTTACATGAATTATCAGCTTAGTTATCTTGATTTTTAAATTTAAAAATTGAGGAAGTGAAAAAAACAACTTTTTAAGAAACTTTAAGTTACTCTATCTATTAACTCTATTTAGTTTAGTTATAGTAATAAATGACGTAACTGTAACTAGTTACTCAAAAAGTAACTTGCCCAATACTGCCTGAAATGGCCAATCAAAATAACTAATTAGAAAAGCAAAATTGATTTCGATTTCTAGTGCAGATATATTTATCAGATGATGTTATTTGGTATCGACCAGGTAATAAAATTAATTAGAAGATGTTATTATTGTTGGTATACTGGCCCAAAAATTTATTAGAGAAACTTCAATGTTTCGCCCTTCGACGAAGGGCCTCCTCAGTCGTATCGCCATCTTAATGAATCATGACAATATAAAAAATTACGGAGTAAGGAAAGATCCTGGTGCAAGTCATTTTAGCCGACTTTTTGTTGAAAATTATGAAAAATTCATCTGAACCTGATGCAGTAGATGTTAAAAAATAAAAATGAAGCGACTTCCATATTGTTTTGGCATTATCAGGATGTTAAGATAAAATATTGGTGGGCCATCACATTACCCTTTCAGCCTAGCAAGAGCAAGTGATGTATTTAATATATATTTGATTAGATATACTTAATTGATAAATGTACATTTCAGACCGGCTATTTCGAGCATCGAATATGGAAAGTAAAATAATAAGGCACTACAATAGTTTGTAACCTACTTAACCAAGCATTTTTCATTGGACTTTTGGCATAATATTTAGTTATTCGGTAATGTGGGGAAGATGTTTAGAAAACTGTTTGAGAGCTTATTTAGTTTTGCGTCGATTATGTCGCACTTGAAATATTTTTGATAATGCGTTACAAATTATTATTAAAAAGTGGAAGCGTGCGCTAGACGACAAGCGGTCTGACGATAAGTGCCGCTCGAAGAATCGATTTCTGTCTTGAGTATGCTTCCGCATTTCATGTGATAATTCGAAAACCAGTGAATATTTTATCATGTTCTTCATCTTTTCTTTTGTGGAGATGCTATACTTTAATATACTTGATATTTGCATAGCTATATAATTTATACTTACGATACTGTATGCAAATACTTTTTTGATATTTTTCTAATATTCACGTCACACCTCACAATTACTTTCTTCTGCAGCAGACGATACGCTTAAAGTTATATGCTTACTTTCATCGTAATCATAATATGTTTTTTTTACATTCTCATCCTATAATGAGAAGGTATTAGATTTGCGTGGAATTTGTCGCCCCCCCCCCCGCCGTTTTTGTCAACTTGGCTTTTTAATATAACTTTCAAAAGAATTGACGTATTGTATTATCCTTTGGTATATTCTTTAAGTGTTCTAAAATGAAGGTCAAGTTCGTGAGTTAGCGATTTTGGATACAAATTCAAAAAGTGAGCACATTCTGAAAACGTTTGGGAACACTTTTTCTTAATATCTAAAAATTCGACAACCACATGCTGATAGTTGTCAAAAAGGCGAACAAAATATTCTCATGACTTTTTTCGATAAAAGAAAAATTATCGCAGTTATAGCATTTACAAAATTCTAAAAAACAAACGAAAATAAAAATTCTAAGCCAAACAATACACGATATGATAAAAAACTAATTTTTATCGCACAAAAAAATAATAGAAAATGAAAAATTCCATTTTGCGGTCAAACTGTACAAGATACGAAAAAAGATGATGACACAAAAATTGTGCACTCAAGAAAGATCTAAAAATTTGTTGTCACTTTATTCTTGATGAAACGAGTAGTGATTGTTTCATTTGTAAAAAATTTATTTGGGAATAAAATAAATTTAATTTTTGGATAAGTGATACAAACCATGGAAAAAATGAATAGGTTGAAGTGGTTCAGTCAAAAAAGAGCTACACATTTTTCATCAATCATTTTTTGATAGGATGCGTAATTTTAGTTTCAATCGTGAAAAATAACATTCACAATGAAATAAAAATTTGGAAAACCGGCCTAAGGCTTGGAAAAGAGGAAGTAGGGTGGGAATAGTAGGGTCAAGAGAGAAATGGTAGAGAGAGAAGTAAGTTAACTTATTGTTAGAGGCGAGAAAGAGGAAAGTAAGGGAAGGGATGATGTAAGGGTGTGGATAGAAATAATGGGGGAAGTTTGATTATGGGTCGTGGATCTTACGATAATATGAGGTTCATGGTGCGAAACTAATCGTAGGTGGGAGCACCGAGTCCAGTACTAGACTCTCTGTCAATGAGATACGAATTTCAATAAAAGAAGCCCTGCCGATTGAACGGCACCGAAACGGCACTCAAACAGCACAGCCCAGTGCCGTTTCAGTGCTGCTCATTTAAAGCTACTCAGATTCCAGTTTCGAATGCCTGCAGAAGTTTCCTTTACACCTGCGAATAGGCTACCAAGTAGACCAGCTGAGAGGGCTCAAAATTAAAAATTGTAAAATTTTGAAATTCCTTCTGCGAAAGTTAGAAGTTCACAATCTACGGTATTAAATAATGTTAGATATCTCACTTTTTGTTTGAAGAGTTTAAAATTCTAATGAACATAAAGTATCTCGTAAATGGAATGAGATACACAAAAACTGACAACATTTTTAAATTCAACTTCAGAATAGTATACAATTCATTGTTATAAAATATATATGATGAGAAAATTCGTTAATTAAAAAAAGTGTCAATAATTTGAAGAAAATTTAAAGAAGGGATTCGGGTTGGTGGCGGCCAACTACTGTAAGCCACTCTGCCCGTCTGGTACGTAACGAATCCTTTCGCCAGGGCCGTTTCAGTGCCGTTTCATTGTCAGGGTATTTTGCGAATAAGTATAAAGTGCCATTCATACCTCTTAAGTATCACAAAATAAATTTTTCAAAGTTTGTTATTAGATAGAATCCATAGAAGGGTTCATGAATACGATTAATACTTTTCTGGCTGTCTCTTTCAAAGTCAGGTTAAGTTTAGCATGTTTCACGATATATCCCACTGCATGTCAAATTTTTGCTTGAAGTATAATTTACCTTCGTCTATAAACACCAAACACATATATAAAGTTCATTTACCCTCATATATTTAATTATAAGCCGCCGCATATCAAGCGCAATCTTGAATTTCGTCTCTCTTGGACAGCGGATCTAGTACTTAAATCGGTGCTGCCACCTACTATTAGTTTCGCATCACGAACCACATGAGATGAGCTAGGATGGAATAGGACAATATTGGATCGTAATGAATTTTGATAAAGAAGATGGAATCGGAAAGGCATAGTAGGGGCGATAAGGAGGCGGAAGTATAGGAAGCATGAGGGAAGTAAGTGAATGGATGTATGGTGAGGGACAGAAGGGGAGTGGATAGAAAATGATGAAAGGCGGGTGGGAGCGGACAATGAGACAAGATCAGATGAGATTGAATAGGATTATATCAGACCGGACACGACAGAACAGGAGAGGAGAGAGGGAGAGAGATTTGGGTATGATAGGGGGAGAGGGGAGGTTCAAACGACTTAGCCACTTAAGCCTTTTTATTGATAATGTGGCCGGTTTTTATGAAAACAGCAGTATGAGACCTTCAATGGAATTTAATGCTTTTTCTAAAACCTCCAAAGCAGATAGATACTCAGAGAATAATAATAATAATAGATAGGACAATATATAGATATTCAGTTTCGGTTTTGGTTCTTTGGGAATCAAACCGAAAGGCCTATGACAAAGCTACCGAACGCGTCCTCGGGTTGCAGATGGAGGGTCCCTGTACCAAGGGTGACTGCTGAATATGGTTACACAAATGAATAAGCAGTCGCGGACAATTTTCCAGGGATGGTCTCGAAGGAATAACACCTAAGCAAAGGCATTACGACCGTGCCGAAAGCTGAATGACACCTGGGCGAGGTGTCTCAAACGGTGAGATGAGATACCGGGCGACCTCTCAGAGTATCAGGCTTATCCTTGCACGCGGGGCACTACAAGGATGGACGACCCCTTTCCCTAGCTGCTCGTGGAAATAACAATGAAAACACCAAACATAGTAGTAGTATGTGCGGTTCAAACCAATCGAACGCGCAGGGCTCCCGACAATGGGTCGGACAACAATGCCGACTACCCTAAAGTTGGGGGAGCCAATCAAGACGGAGTCAATGCGATTGACCGGCGGAATCTCAAAATTTTGGGTGGACGGATCGACTCAATGACGACCTGCTAGAGTGCTACGATAGCAGTATGGCCCCCGAGCGAGAAGGTTACATGGCACGACTGCAGGTTCTGTGGTGCGAGAAACACCCAGAGCTCTCGGACTTTTCGCGTCAACTTCTGCGAAACCATGCCCAACAACTCCGAAAAATGGGCTATGTAAGTGGAGCACCTACTCTACCGCAGTCAGAACAAGCCGGCAACAGAAAAAGAGTGGCGACACTGAGAACAACCGCGAACAGGCATCAAATAGACGAAGAACGATACTTCAGTACTCGGAGAAACATCAACATTCCGATCTCTCTCAAGCCCAAAGATCTAACTGAATTTGATGATGAGCTTCGTGATGAATGAGACCAAAAGACGAATACATCAACTCAGCACAGAGATAGGTTGGGCAAGACAGTACTATACTCCTACCGAAAAAAGGCAACTTGTCCAGACCAGAGAATTACAGGCCAATAACTTGTTTAAACACACTGTATAAGATCTTTACAGCTGTCCTAAACAACAGGATCTTTCGACGAATTGAGCTTGTATGGCGAAAGATGTACGAACAACGAGGCTCGAAAAAAGGTGTAGCAGGATGTCGAGAGAACCTGCTAATTGACAGGTGTGTCTGTAAAGACGCTGCCGCCCATCAGCGCGTCCTGTCAATGGCCTGGATTGACTACCGGAAAGTTTTCAATTCAACCTCTGATAGACTTATCATCTGTCTGTTGGAAAGCTTGAAGGCACATCCACACATAGTGAGATGCATAGAGAGATTGATGCCTCTTTGGAAAACTAGATTTACCATCTCATCTAGGAATCATCGTCTGACGACGAACAAGGTCACCTTCCAGAGGGGCGTCTTTCAAGGGGATAGTATGATCCCTTTGATTTTTTGCATCACACTCCTGCCTCTATCTCTCGCACTACGAAATTCTCCTGGATACCTCTGTGGCGACACTAATCAGCGTGAGCATAAGGTCACTCATGTATTCCATATGGATGACCTGAAGATCTATGCCGCTGGTAAAAGCAAACTTCAAACTGCTATAAATATCGTCAAGAACTACACAGGAGAGATTGGGATGGACTTTGGTTTGGACAAGTGTGCCGAAATTCATTTGAAGAAAGGAAAGATTACTGGCTTTCCCAAGGAACCTGAGCTTGTGGATATAAGTGTTATTAGACATCTTAACACTGGAGAGACCTATACATACCTGGGCGTGCCTCAAAGCCGCATTCAGGACGTAACATCAGTGAAGGAGTCTCTCCGAAGCAGATACAAGCATCTTCTTCGACAGAATTGGTCTTCCAATCTGTCGGCATTGAACACGGTATCTACGACTAACATGCTTGCCGTCCCGGTTCTACTCTACTCCTTTGGGGTGGTTGAATGGACGCAGAACGAGCTTAAGGCCCTTGATGTCACCACGCGTAAGATCATGCATATGCATAAAAGCTTGCATATCAATTCGTCAGTTCCTCGATTATACATTTCACGCCGTCAAGGCGGACGCGGACTTCTGAATCTCCAATGTCATCATAACCGAATTGTTTTGAGTACAGCTTACACCGTTGCGAATGGCAGAGATCCTCTCCTGAAGATGGTCAGAAACCACGAGATGATTGGCGAATGAGCGTTCCTTTAGAAAGCCGCGGAGCAAACTGCCGAGGCCCTTGGCCTGAATTTCAACATCAGAGGTGAAGAAAGTGCATTAATCCATCTAGATGCTTCACGTCTAAAAGCCGAAGAAAAGAAAGCAGAGGTTAGAAAATTTCACCAAAAGCTACTCGACAAGCATATGCACGGAAACTTTCACAGAAATGTAGAAAAACAGTCCTTATCAAAGGAGCAAACTTTTGCTTTCCTCAAATCATCAGGGCTCAATTCAGGTACAGAGGGCTTTATTTTCGCATGCCAGGACGGTGTAATCTCCATCTTAGCATACCGCACCCGCATTTTATGTCAAGAAGTTCCCAGTGATAGGTGCAGAGCGTGTCATGCACACGCTGCGTACCTAGAACATATACTATCTGTGTTTCCGACACACGCAGGAACGACGTACATCTATAGACATAAGTCGGCTCTAAGAGTACTTTATTGCCATCTTTGTTGCTCTTACGGCGTTGGTCGCGACACCGTCCTGCCGAACGCTCCAAGGGATATAGAGTCAATTGTGCGAAACGAGAAGTGCCAAATTTTCTGGAACTACAATTTTCGGGCAGCAGTTTCCGTTGCTCACTCGAGACCTGACATTGTTCTCCAAGACTTCGAGAAACGAACTATATTCTTGATCGAATTCTCGTCTCCGTCCGAATACAACATCACTGCAATGGAGAAGGAAAAGGAGGAGAGGTATCAAGACCTTAAGAGAGAGCTGCAACGACTGTACTCAAAGTATTCGGTGCGAGTTTTTGCCCTTGTGATTGGTGCTCTCGGAGGTACGAAACTATCACTGGTTCGTAACCTTAAAGCCATACCCACGTGTCAAAAACATGCCAAGGCACTTGCGAAATGGATGTAGAAAGCTGTCATCCTTGGGTCGCTTGGTGTCCTTAAGACACACGAGGGCTTCGCCGGCCTGTCGTTGTGATTTCGTCGTGCCCTGTGGCACGACCACCGATCTCATGGTTGTGAGACGTGGCCATAGGTGTGATTTACCACGGTTGTACTGGGGGCTATTGACATTTTTTAAATGGCGGTTGCTCTTAGTGGGACCCTGCGGTGGTTATTTAACTATTATTTCAAATTTTATATATATATATATATATATATATCAAGCTAGTGGCAAGTATGAGCCTATGTTTTTGAAATAACGCTTTTAAACAATATTATAAGATAATAATGTTGATTTAGCATTGCAGAAATTACATTTAATTTAAAATCATGTCTAGCTGGGGATACCTGACCCTCTCCCCTGAATCGATTTTCTACGAAATATGTTTGACAATTTAAAAATTATGCTAGCGAAAAATCGGAAAATAATTTCCGGTACGTATTCTATGAGTCTAAAGGTTTGAAAATGTCACCATTCAGAAAAACATATAATAGATGAATACTGAATGCATCATCTTAATCCACATCGAAATATCAGATCTTAGAAAATGTGAATGGAATGACTCCGCTACCTCTACACACTGGATTTTTTGCCATGAAGTTTATCGTGACATAGAGCGTGTAATTAGTATGTTATAATGAGTATGAGACTGTTTGCAGTGAGCTGCAATTGCAATCGCGGTATAATTGCATTCTGGTGAATCCTTTTCTCCGGAAACCCTTGTCTGCAAATAACTTGTGTATCCAAATTTCTGCGAGTGCATCTCTTCGCGTCAACAAATCCGATCTTTCCAAGCCGTAACTGCGATAATTGCGAAAGTATGTTTTAAAAAACAGAAGAATGATTTAATTGTCTAGAAACTCAAAAAATGATTACTGTTTTATTTCAAATTAAAGTCATTGCGACAAATTCATTATGCGAAACGTATTTTCACCTGTAATAAAACTTAAATAAAAATGAAATTGTAGAAAGTGAAGATTTTCATTCTTCTACTCTCTAATATATAAAGCACCGTAATAATTATTTTTAAATTCTGAATCACAAACAATATCTTGTCCTGTAGGTACTAGCTGAAGGCAACGACAAGTACGCTCAAGCTAAGTAGTAATTTAATTTCCCATTCCGTCAGATGAAAAGAGGGCCAAGAAGAAGATACTGATTGCAATTTTTAATTGGAGCATGGATCAAATTACATCCTCTTCTGCTTTCACGCTAATTATTAATAACTCTTAGATATAGTCTCACTAATGACACGTGATAAATAGCGCTTTACCTAGTTTTACGAGCAAAAAACATTCCTGAAAAGGTTATGATTACTCGAAAAAAAGTTTTCTTTTACCTATTTTAATTATTTAGAAATTGTTAAATTCACTATTTGAAATTTAATTGCGAAATATTTAAGAATTTTTAACTAACATATATGATTTTATTCATAACACCTTGTGTCATTTTTTTTACTTTTAGTAGACGCTTAAAATCCGGATAAATATTTCTAGGAAGATTACACAGATTAGAGATCCTTTATTCAGTTGAAAGTAAAGAAATTGTTTATAAAGAAAATGTTCAAATCCAAAATCAGCCTTATCTGAAAAATTTAGACTTTTATTCATTTAGCATCACAAATTAGTATTTGTTCGAGAAAGCATTCAGCCTAGAAACATCTTAAGCACGGAAAAAATAAATATAAAATCGAAAATAACCTAAAACTTTACTTTTATTCTGATATAAATTAAAAAATTTTTGAAGAATTACGAAAATGTAAGAAACACATGGTAAATTAGGCAATCAACTAAAAATGTTAGTACACGAAAGCCCCGGTGTAAGAACGCTGTCGGGGGTAGTCTGCAAATATCCTTTATCCTTGGTCGGGTGCATCCAAACGTAAACAGCCAAGCCCGTAAGAACCATTTCTGTTATGATAAGTAGAGTATCGGCAAGTCAACCAGATCCATTGATCGCTTGATAATTTTCATTGCTCACCTGTTTCGTCACTGTATATACTTCTTAGGCACTGAAAACTATATATATTTTGTGTAAAATAACATGCTCTTCAGATTGATTCAATCAATAGAATAAGAAATATTATTCTTAGCATTGTTTGGCTTGGAATAAACAATTTTATATGATTAAAGCAGTGAACTCAACTTTTCAATTTTATTACTGAGGTGTATCGTATCATTATCGAATCTCAAATAATCGTGGTCCGACGAAATGGTTTTTGTGGTTACACCCATTCAAGATGGTGGTATCGGGGAAACGGATGCACAATCGGAAAACAATTTCAGCGGAAATAACGCCGCCGGGAAAAGGTAACAAGGAAAAAGGAGAAAAGAACAAAAAAATTTTAACCGGATGTGAAGCGACGGGTAAACCATTTCCGGGAAAGGAGTGCTAGAACTTATAGTGAGAGACTATCGTATAAAGAATCGCAATAAATACCTCCAGGGGTGCAGTGCTGGACCAAAATGAGAAGAGTACAGTGAGAAAATAGAAGGATGTTCCAATAAAAATATTTGCAAAGGAATAAAAGTAGTTGGATTCAACTCTACTTATCTTAAATGAAATTTCAGTAATTTCCAATAAATTTCACTAGAAATTTTTCAATTTGTAGTAAAGTGGTCAACTAGTGGCATTAATTTTGAGTTAAGTTAACTGTGGATTTCAATCATTCAAATTTCAAAAGTGTGACAGAGTAATTACACCAATAGTGAGCCATGCTTCACCTGTCCCTCTGATTCTCGCCCAAAAACTCTAAATATGAAAATAAATATCAAACTCTTCTCTTGCATGAAGCTATTTCAAGTACAAGATTAAATATGCCATACAAATTGTGATTAATAGTGAAAATTGTGTTGTTTACTTTTGACGGTTTTGCACATTTACTTTTCTGTATACTTTTAATAATTCCAGCACCGCTTACAACACTGTGGTACAAAATAAAAAGACTGAATGCACTTCTACGAAGGCGTAGTATACGTTGTAAGCCTTGAAAAACTAAGGAAAATTATATGCTCAAAAATTTACCATACAACTGAAAAATCTTATTTTTTAGGCAAAACCCCGTTTTTTTTTTGTTTTTTTTTGAAGTGACTATATAATTATTTCTAACTCCGCCATTTGTCAATCGATTATAACAATTTTTTGGAAGGGGAAAAACTAAACTTTTCAAAGATCTACTACATACTTTGTCCAAATAAAAAAATATAAAGTTACAGTTGAAAATATTGTTTTTTTTTCATTTCTTGTGAGTTTCTGCAACTTTGACAACGCTTTAATAATATTGTTTGATTCCCAAGATATTTTTTTTCTCTCATTAATTTGAAAGTCATTTCAATTCTATGCCCAGCGATCTATTTCAAATTGCACTTGGTAAAAATTTCAGTGATTGAAATTGCAATCGATTCTAATTTGAAATAGCTCGTTGGACGCAGGATTAATCGGACTTTCAAAATACGAAAAGTATAAAATCTTGCGAATCAAACCTTCACATTAAATCGTTGTCAGAGTTGAAGAAACTGAAAAAAATGGAAAGAATCTTTTGAACTGTAACTTCACATTGTTTCATTTGGACAAAATATGCTATACAGGGTTGCAAAGCACTGCTATTAACCTTTCGAACTAAAAAATTCGAAATTGATTGGGAAATGACGCAAGTACGAATTATCATATACGGTCACTTCTGCAAAATGTTTTTTTTTGTATAAAAAAATATATTTTTTAGGTGTATGGGGAATTTTGACCATAAAATTTTCTTTAGTTTTTAAGGCATACACCATGTCGTGGCAAAAGTCCCTGATCGCTGTTACAAAGTGCAATAAATAAATTAATCCGTTTAAAAAAATCTGCTGACTGCGGGGGCACATTCTCATCATACAGCTCGCTTCGCTTGCAAGTTTTAGTGCACCTAGGATTTTAACGAACAAATTCTCATCACTTATCTCGTGAGAAATGAAGGTCAAAAGCAAATTTTTAGATCTAATTTAGGAAAAAAAGGTTTCCATTAAACATTCAATTTACCTTGTGTCTTTTCAGAAAAATTTAATTTATTTATGTCATTTTTCACGAATAAAACAAAAAAAACGCGTCTTATCAAAAAACAATTTGTCACAAATTTTTCGACATTAAATTTTTGGTTAACGCCACTGTTTATGATTGAAACAAAAATTTCGCGTTTTATTAAAAACTGATGACTAACAAATTTGTTAATATTTTTTTGGTGAGCAACCTTCTTCTGTTCATTATTTTTGAACTCGTACCGTTTTCCAAAAATTGTGATTATTTTGTAATGTTATTGTTGACGATTGAAAGAAAATCTACGCGTCCTTTCTAAAAAATTATTCTAACAAATTTGTGAATCTCTTTTGGGTGAAAAACTATTATCTATTTATTTATTTCGAATCTCATGTTAGCTTTCCGGAAATTTAATTTTTCAAACTTTCAATTATATTTTTTACGATTAATACAAAAATTACACGTCCCATAAAAGAATTATTGCCAACAAATTTGTAGATATTTTCTAAATAAACAATTTTTGTATTCAATTTTTTTTGTACACTGCATACTTTTACCGGGAAATTACATTTTTCATTTTTGATAGCATGTCACACGATTACAGCGAAAAATATGTGTCTCATGATAGAAATGGTTTCGAGGAAATTGTTCAACTTTTGTAAAATAACTTTGCTTCTTAACATTCTTTCATATCGCGTATAGTTTTTCCACAAAATGGCATGATTGATTTCTTAAGAGACATTTTTAGCGAATAAAACCAAACCCGATGTCAAAAAAAAACTAGTTAGGGAACTTGTTCTTTCCTTTCTTGCCTTAGAAATTTGTGCTAAATCTCAATCTAATCGGACCAGGTCTTCCGAAAGTTATCATGCCTACAGACTACAGACAGAGTACAGACAGACAGGGCCGGCTTAAACAATAGGCTAACGCAGGTTACAGCCTATGGGCGCCATGTATTCTAGGTGGGCGGTTTTCGGTAAATTTAGGTTTAGATAAATGAATGCATTGTGAATCAGGGAAAACCAGATTTGGAATTCTACGAAATATGGTTTACTGTCATTTTCTTTAAACAAAGAATGTGTTTTAATAGAATCGGGGTTGGGGGGGGGGGGTAATAGCCTAGGGGCACCAGTTTACTAAAGCCGGCCCTGCAGACAGACTACCTCCGTAAAAATCCTATCTTCTTACTCAGAGGGTCTCCGAACGTGGAGATTTAACGAAAACCGACGAAGTCAAATTTTACATAAAACTAATAACTTGTCATTAGTATGAGAGTGTAAAAAGTGGTGTAACGAAATATCTCGAAAATCTCGCACTCATTCTTGTCAAGAAGCAGATTGGCTTTTGAATGACTTACAATTGTTCCATTTATTATATTTTAAAGTTGAAAGAGGAATTAGTCGCTTACTTTCAATTTGTTTAGAACTGCTAATTTATATTGGGATCTTCATAGTGGCGAAATATTTGATTATTCTTGCAAAAACATATGTTAAATTATCTACTTTAATGAGAACATGAAACTTGATTATATTGAATACAAAAAATTGGTTATTGCCGTTAATTCTGTATTCTGTATTAAAAAAGATTCCGGAAGACATCTTTCGCGTTTCAAACGTTTTTAACAAATTTCAATGTTCCTAAAGTATGTATGATGACTCAAAATTATTTTCAAGCAATTTCAATATATTTTGAGGGATTCACATAATATTTATGAATTTCAATCAATTTAGGAATATTTCAGAAGATTTTCAAAGATTTTCAAAGATTTAAAATTGGATGTCAAAATATTTCAGGTCATATAACAAAGCTTTTAGATGCTTAAATGGATTTTTAAGAATTGAGAATATTACAACGGCCTTCCAAAAATCTATTGAGATTGAGTAGCTTCTGAGAGGATTCCACATGATTCTTGAGAATTTCCAATAATTTTAGAAGAATTTGAGGAATGGAGAGGTTTTAACGTGTTTTATCAAGTTTGCAATGAGTTTAAAAATATCTCACAGGTTATTATGAAAACTTTTAAAGGTTCCAAGTGTTGCTGATATTTCAAGTAGTCTCCATAGATCTGTAGAGCCCCCAACGTACTTCTAAATATTTGAAGTATTTTCGAAGCATTTCAAAACATTTCAGATTATTTCTAAAGATTGCTATGGTCTTCATAGGATTTAAAGTGACTGTTAAACATTCTAAGCAATTTAAAAGGATTTCTAGGACATGAAAAATATGTTAAAAGGTTTCAATGTGCAAGAAATGTAGGTTTTTTGAAGTATTTGTAATTATTTTAGGTGATTTGATGGGCTCTTAGCGAAATTTCTAGGATAACAAGAGATAGGAAAGATTATTCAAATCCTCATTGAGTACTAAGGCATAAATATTTCAAGATAAGCAAATAATTATTTGTATTGTTCTTCAGTGTTTGTGTCAAGTGAACCCCCGTCGGGAAAATGTTCTGGGAATGACCTGGCCCAAACCATACCGTCTAGTTTCCAGGCTTGACGCTGGGCGGACACCTCACTACTTCAGATATGGAAATATATAAAAATCGCGTGCATAGTACGCTTATTTATTGGCTAGTATAACAAATATATGAGTACATATCGATGGATTCTACAAATATTAGTCTATTGTTCCGTTACCGTTAAAAAAGCGACTATCATCCCATTACGAATAAGCATTAGTCTATCGTTCCGCTACGAATAAGAATTAATCTAAATGCATTTTTTAAGTAACTTAGTAAACTCTTAGAAGTGTTAAAAGAAATAAAAATCTTAAAAAATGTATAGTTCTGAAATTTATAGTAGCCTAAATTACGTTACAAACTCCCAGGCGGAAAAATTCTATATAGTTTATACATAATGTATTATGTATAGGCACTATATAAAAAATTATATATATTTTATACATAATCGGCAATTGACAATTTATATAATAGGAACATAATATTTCTTCATATATACCTTGTTGGACACGATTTAAGTATGTCATTGAGTTCGGACGGTATAAAGGTGCGTAATATCGGTACTCCTCCGGAAGTGAAAACGACCCCGGTGTACCTAATTATGCACCAGGCTGCTAAAAGCATCGTCTACAGGAATTTTTTCAACATTTAAACTTCGATGACAAAAAGATCAAATTATAATGTAGCTGCGCCGACCCTGGTATACCTCATCATGCACCAGGTTGCTAAAAGCATCTTCTACGGGAATTTTCCAATGATTTGAAGTTCGTTGATGAAAAGATCGAATTAAAATGTAGTTGCGACGACCCTGGTGTACCCGATCATGCACCAGGTTGCTAAACGCATCTTCTACAGGAATTTTCTCAACATTCAAACTTCGATGATAAACAAATCAAATTTCAATGTAGTTGCACCACCCTGGTGTACCTGATCATGCACCAGGTTGCTAAAAGCATCGTCTACAGGAATTTTCTCAAAATTTCAAGTTCGATGATAAAAAGGTCAAATTCCAATGTTTTTGCGCCAGCCTTGGTGTACCTGATCATACACCAGGGTCGGTGCAACTACATTGAAATTCGGTCTGTTTATCATCGAACTTCAAATTTTGATATAATTCCTGTAGACGATGCTTTTAGCAACCTGGAGCATGATCAGGTAAACCAGGGTCGGCGCAACTACATTTAAATTCGATCTTCTTATCATCGGAATTTAAATTCTGAAAGACTTCCTGTAGATGATGCTTTTAACAACCTGGTGCATGATCAGGTACACCAGGGTCGGCGCAACTACATTGGAATTTGATCCGTTTATCATCGAAGTTTAAATGTTGAGAAAATTCCTGTAGACGATGCTTTTGGCAACCTGGTGCATGATCAGGTATACCAGGGTCGGGGCAACGACATAGGAATTTGATTTGTTCATCATCAAAGTTTAAATGTTGACAAAATTCCCGTAGAAGATGCTTTTAGCAACCTGG
>CAKNXH010000616.1:372594-470177 GCA_932178445.1 Andricus quercusramuli | reverse complement strand
AGAAGATGCTTTTAGCAACCTGGTGCATGATCAGGTACACCAGGGTCTGCGCAACTACATTTTAATTCGATCTTTTCATCAACGAACTTTAAATTTTGAGAAAATTCCTGTAGACGATGCTTTGAGCAACCTGGTGCATGATTAGGTACACCCGGGTCGTTGTCACTTCCAGAGGAGTACCGATATTATGCACCTTTATACCGTCCGGACTCAATGACATACTTAAATCGTGTCCAAGAAGGTAATTATATGAAGAAATATTATGTTCCTATTATATAAATTGTGAATCGCCGATTATGTATAAAATATATATAATTTATTATAGAGTGCCTATACATAATACATTCTGTATAAACTATATAGAATTTTTCCGCCTGGGCTATAATACAAAATACTGAAGTTTTGAATTTGTAGGAACTGTCTTCCATACAATAGCATCTCAAACGTAAATTTCTCAAATAATTCACGATAACTACAAAAAAGTACTTATAGTTCATTCACTTTATCACAATCAATGGTGAAAATATTTTATTATTTTCTGATTGATAAATACCTGAAAGTTCTTGAAATCCATTTTTCATAATGACATAACTTATAGGATATGTTTTAAAATGTATCCAGATAAATTTGATATAAGACATAAAACTGCAATCAAGAAGATAATTAATTAATATTTCTATCAATGAGCATCCTTGAAACAATATCCTTAATTTTTTATCAATTTATTTCTGCAAATATTACAAAAATGACACACAACACAGACTGGAGGACAGAAAACTACACATTTTTGGTCACGACCAAGAAGAGATTTATTTTGAATTATTTTTTAAAATAATGCTATAAATATTATTACTTTCAAAACTGGTTCATTTACTTTTAGTTCCCGATTTGATTTACGAATATAGAGAATTTCATTTCTTCCTCCTGAAAACTTAGCTAAATGAATTTAGACTAGTTCTTACCCGTAGCGAAACGATAGACTAGTGCTTATTGGTAATGGGATGATAGTCGCGTTCATAACGGTAACGGAGCAATAGCCTCATATTCGTAGAACCCATCGATATATGAATGAATATCTTTAAGTATTCAGAAACTTAAAATTTTATATTTTCAACTGCCTCTTCCTTCAATTACTATTCAACCAGTACGTAAATCTGAATCTCATCTATAAGTTTAATACGGAAAAGAGAAATGCCAGGAATTTTCAATTTTACCGAAATCCCGACTCTCATGTATCCTGCCTTGATAATTAATTAATATAACAGTTCCTAGTCGATGATTGAAACTTTAAAAATTGAGTAAAAAACAAAAATACTAGAAAAAAAGTCATTATTCACGTATATTAAGTTTAGAATTAAAATGTGAATTTAAAATTAAATCCACATAGTCCTTTTATTCGAAGTTAAACTAGAAAAGTTTCGCTCATTCGTGGGCTTTAGATGAGAGAAGCAGAGTTCAATTGCACACGATGAGTTACGAGAAACACTATCAGTATCTGAAATTACCTCGTTAACAATGACACTAATGAGATTATATTGGTCTGTTTGTGATTAGAAAATGAATATACTGCTGATCGCAGTACCCCACTAACGATGATTATGCCAATGGAAATACTGATAAGAAACTATACTAAGCTCGTTCAAATGAGGACGAATGCATATTCTCGTATAAGGGTGCCATTTAATTTATCAATAATTTACTTTCAATTTATTTGACAAGTCACGACACGTATTTATATGACCAGGTGGCATTAAACATTGTGATTTATTATTCATGAACGAGAAACGCATAAATGAGATTGCCAGTTTAAAAATTCGTGTATTATTCAAGAGATGTTAACAAGTGAACAAATTATTCAGTTAGTAATTAAATATTATATTAAACAGGATTAATCAAGCCCAGAAATAGGACACTGTATTTATAACTTCGAGTTTGATTAAAATCCTGAAATTGTTGGGAAAAGTCATTGCAAAAGGTATTTTCAAAATGGAAAACTTTGAAGAGGTAATAGGACGTTTCAGAACTAGATAATTTATGGAAACTTTGTGCACATGAATTCAAGAAGGATGTACAAAGAATTAAAAAAATTCATACAAAATGTATTTAGGGAACACATAGGATGTAATTGAATAGAATGTGAGGATAATTTTTGAAATTATAGACGCCCTCATCCCCCTTATTGTAAGGAATTACCTTTTACAATTCAAGAGAGAATCTCAAATTTTCAATGGATTTCAAAATATGTCAAGTTAATTGAAGAAGTTTCATCAGATTTAAAATAGTCGTTCAACCTTTCAAGATATACCAAAGAATTTTGACGAAATTTTGGAGATTTTGAAGGGTGTAAAGGAATTGAGAACGATTATTCACGTGGAAGAAAGGATTTTAAGGGTTTTCAAGGTTTTTCAAAATATTTCAAGAGATGCCGAAGTATATTAATGAATTGTAATTTTTTTCAGTAGATAAGCGATAAGGGATAAGAGATTTCAAAAGATTCAAAAGTATGTCCACGCATTTTCGAGAATTTCAACAGATCTAACGGAATTTCAAAGGATTCCTGGATATTAAAAAAGATTTTAAGGGATATCGAGTATTTTTTATGGTTCTAAAAGATTTTTAGCGATTTTGAGGGATTCAGAAAGATTGTCTCGGATTCGAAAGATTTCAATGAATTTCAACGGGTTTTCAAAGATTTAAATGGATCCCGTATTATTTCGAATTATTTCGTGAAATATCAAGTCAAACATTTCAACCGATTTTCATAGGTTTAAAGGGCCGCTAAGTAATTCAAGTCTTTTTTGACAGTTTTTGTATGATTTCAAGAAATTCAGAAAGTTTTCCGTGTATATTGAATTGAAGGTAATTTTGAACATGTCAAGCGATCTAAAATATTTCAAGAGATTTCGAGGGAGCTCCACGGTTTTCTCTGATACAGGAGACATAATTTCCACATGATTGAAAAAATTTGCAGGGATTTACAAAATTTGTAAAGAAAGTCCTGGGATTTGAATACATTTCCAGAGATTTCGCTAGATTTCATGAAACTTTTAAAAAACAGTTAACTCGTCCAGTCGATATTTATTTCACACATGTCATATGAAATATGTTATTATAAAACAGAAACAAAATAAATAATGATATAATGGTATAATGTGTATACTAATATGAAAAGTAACTTCAACAGTCATGTATCTTTGAATAAGCATATTTTTTTTAATAATGCAAAGAAAAAACTTACGTGAGTATTGTTTTGCCCCCGCCCCTCCATAAGTAAAAATTCGTAAATTCTCTGGACCCCCTTCCAAAAAAAAATTCCTTACGCTATTAATGTACGTTCATTTATTCAAAACGAGGCCATGGAAAATGAGAAATTTAAAAATCAAATTATTACATTAATGACGCGTTCAAAAATCACACAGTCTTTTTAACTTCAAAATTGAAAAAATCATAAATAAAGTTACGTGAAATAACGATTTCATGTCTAATCATCTGAAAAATTTCAGCTATTGTAAGTAATTTTTATGACAATTTTAGCGCTTCTTCTCTGAAGTGTTGTGAGACAAACCCTCAAATAATGTTGTAAAACTTCTAAAAAGTTAGAGGATATTTATAAATTAAAAATTTTGGTTTTCTTTGTTTCAAACGTTCATAACTTTGGTTAATTTTAATGATATTTACGTGTATTTTTCCAAAAATAATTCTTGATAAGACAAAGTTTTGAAAAAATATTTTATTAAAAAAAAATTACAAGATTTCTTGAATCTTTCGAAAACATATTTTGAAACTAAATTTCAGGAAAAATTGACTTTTTATGTTCGTTTTATTCTTTGGTAGATAGCTTACAATGTTCTCTACAAGCCCTGTAAATATGAAAATGGGATCTCTCTTCGTTTCCGAGAAAATAGTAAATACTTACGCCGAAACGATGCACACGATGTGAAACATCATGTAAACAATAGACGAACAATAAACATCAAGAAAGTGATGGTTAAAGTTCATTTATATAAATATTTTGAGAATCAAGAAAACTACGATTTTGAACTGCTGAAGCTACTGAAATATTTTCCGCTATCAAAATTAATTTTATCTTGAATTAAGGATATTATCCACAATTAAGGTGAAACGAGCAACGTTCAGAGTTCATTGATTCATAAATGAGCTGAATCTTATAGAAGCATAAGAATCCCTCCTAATGAGAGCTAATAGTACTTTCTGTAAAGGAAAGTTTTGTACAACTTCCAAAATGCCCCGAGAGGAGACATATCTGCATAGAAGCCTTTTCGCTTATGAATACATAAATAGGTTAGTACTTCTGCAAAGTCTAGATATGAAGTTTATGAATATATCAAAAATATATTCAAAATGCAATAGCATACAATACATGTAAATTCATATAAATTTCTTCAGAAATCCGTCAAATTTAGAAGCAGATAATATTTTCAGGTAACTTGACTGCTGGTAAATGTGCGAGTGTGCACAAAAAAACCCTTGGTGTGTTGTTGCATCAAATTTTGAAAATTAACAATCCAACTTCATATGATAAGACAATAATCCCTACGAATCGTATTTTGGGAGGCGAAAATAATTACCGTATTCATGGTCATTATTAGCACATTTCAGAACTCTTCTAAAATCTGTTTGTATCTTCAGTAATTATGTATTATCGGACCATGTTTTGAAGTTACGATTCATCTCAATAATATGAAAAATTTATATTATTATTGCAATTTAGGATTTTTTTTAACCAGGACCTGCAAATTCTATTTATTGTATTCGACCGAGCGGCAGCATTATTAGGGGCTATGAATTAGTTTAAAGTCTTTCTCAGGGGGGTAGGCGAATGTCAATGATTTTTCTATGCTATCTTGGATCGGGGGGGTACGTGGTCCGACTTTATTTTATTCATAAGTTTCACAGTAATACTTGTAATTCACCTAATAATATTAGTAGTATATCCAGTAATATTAGTAGAAACATTAATTGCAATAATCATAAAACGAAATAATAGTAAACACACACGTACAATTTCATCATTTTTTGAGACCTGAAATGTCGTGTGATACGTAACTTTATTTTCGAAGAAAAATTATTAGTTTTTTAACCTGAAGTTTCAAAAATATCAAGAAACTTCTTGAACTTTTATTTAATCTAATATTCTCTAGTGTATGAATGCATAACATTCCTATTTATTTATCAAAGTACGTTTGGGACTTGACCACATTAACAACGTGAGTAAACATACGAACTGTCCGAACATTTAGTAAAATTTTGTAAAAAATCCGACTTCTTCGGTACAAAATTCATCCTTTTGGTTTAAGGTTAATTTATTTAACATAAACTTCATGAAATTCGTTGTAAATTCAACAATTTGGTTAAAAATATGTATATATATATATATATATAGTCCATAGAAAATTAATCTTTTTCAGTAGAAGATTAATATTTTTAGTTGAAAATTGAACTGTTTGGTTGAAAACCTATATGTATTTTGTTGCGAATTCGTATTTTTAGTAGAAAATTATGTTTATACCATTAAGCGAAATCCCTTCCAGGATAAGTGTAACTCACTCTTGTTTCTAACCTCATTATATATCTTTTTGGTTGAAGATTCATCTTTTTGGTTTTTAATTAAAAAATTTAACTAAAAATTCAACTTTTTTGTAGAGACATTCCCTTTTTGGCTCGAAAATGTTACATTTTCAATGAAATTTGTCTTCTCATTGACTAAAAGATCCTTCTCAATTGAAAATTTAACTTTTATTGGAAAATCGTCTTTTTGATTTGAATTGTATATCTTTTGGTAAAAATCTAATCTATTTTGGTTAAAAATTTAACTACTTGATAGAAAGTGGAACTACTTTGCGAATTTCATGCAAATGGTCTTACGTTATTCTTAGATGAACCTCAAATAAATTAACGAAACAAATTTAGGCGGTAAAAATTTGGCAGGATTAGGCTAGGACGGCAGGGCACGGACCCTCACAAATGTGGGTACGTGACTCAGAAATGCAGAAAAAGCTCTAAGTAGTTCATGCGTAGGCCGTTATGCTACATAGTGAGCTGATAGAAAATTTATAATTAAAGAAATCTAGTACGGTTGAAACTTGAGTAAATAATAAGCTTAAAACGTCTTATGTGAGAATTAATAAAAAATCGCAAATATTCATATCAAAAGAGGAAATAATTCTTGCTAATCTCATTGAAGTATACTATCAGTATTTTATAAGTCCCTCTCATCTGAGATTCCTATTAATTGATACTGTGGATTATTTCCTAATGTTCTTTCAGGCATGTGTTATCTTTACATGGTGTATAAAGCATAGAACATTACCAGCACTGATGAATGGATATGTGAACAAAATCACGCACGTCACGCGAGTTATTGCGTTATTTATGAAAGCACATACTAGAGCCACTAATCTCATGCAGTCAAAAGTTTTCATACCAACATTTCTATTGTAACATTCTTAACAGAATATAGAAGATCATTCTGTTTGCAAAATTTCCGATCGGTAATTTGAATTACAACAAATTTTGGAATGATAATACGCTCTTTGAAAGGTTTTCATTAATGGAATTCCACTTCCTGTATGCGTATCACCGGTTCAGCATCCTGCACTATTTATTAGTGGTTTTATTCATGAGTATTCTTCCATATAAGCATATTTGAAATAGTTTTTCAATTATTGGAGGTGGCCAACCATTTTACCAATCACCCTATATATTTTTGTATTATAATTGATTCAGAAAATTGCATTTCTTAGATTCATAATATGAAACAATACGATTACTTATGATCGAAAACTACACGGAATTTCCCATTCAAACGAACCGTGCTTGAGATATCTTCAAAACATTTTTTTTTTGGGTTGGTACATCTGACATTCGGCGCTTGAATAGATGTCTGAGCGCCATCTATCGGGAGTTTGTGCATGATAGTTTTGTAAATAAGTCATTGTTTGTTGTATTCTGCGAATTTCGCAATTTCGAATTCAGTTAAGCAAATAGTTTGCCTGAAATGTTGTGTTTCTAAGAAAATATCATGTGCAGAAGCGTCAAAAATGTTAACGGTAGCCTACGGAGACACGACAACGTCGAAAACACAAGCGTACGAGTGGTATAAGGCCATTTTGCAAGACGGCGGACAAATTGACTAATGCACATTTCAAAAAGTTAATATAATGAAAATTAGCTGGAAAACATTTCTTACCTTCAAATGATCCCCCCAGAAAACACATCCCTCAAGCGGCCGAGCTGAATTTTTTAATTTACTATTTTTTCTTAATTCAAAAGTGAAAATAATTATTTTTATTGCATTTTTTTTAAATTTTTCATGATTTTGTAAAAGAGTGCGATCTCAGCTTACATTTTTTAAATTTAGAGTGCAATTTGGGAAGTAAAAAATACAACCACTGGCAAAACATACAAGAGTATTCCTTTGTGAACAAAAGTGACAGGTAATATATTTTGAATTTATATTTGACAAATAGTCCAGGAGGTTTTCAAATAGTGTGACAGGAATGGCGGCTACGAGACAGGAATGACGGTTGTGTGACAGAAATGAAGGTGACTGAACTAATAGGGGAGCCTCACGAATATTAAAGTATTAATTTAGGGACAATGGTAATTAAGAAAATCAAAGTACACAATAGCTTAGTACAAAATGGTATTTATTCACTCTAGGAACGGCAGGCTACTACAATCTTTCATAAATCACAAGATATAAATAAATAGTAGCTATTTGTTCACAGCAACCTGTGAGTGAATTGGGTATCTACCTACCAAGTATGACTTTTCAAAACTAGAATTAGAAGGGATCAGACGCATGACGTTTTCATGCGTAAATATAACATGAACATAAAGAGGAAAATTAAGGATCGCAAAATATTTCAAAAATGTAAAATAAATGAATAGTACATATCTAGGTACATTATAATTACGTGTATACTTAGGCAAGACTTTTTCCAACCAGACTTCAAAGAGATCAGTCTCAAAACGTTTTCATGCAGAAACATGAATATCTATTACACTACCCAGCAAGATTTTGCCCCGTGGACAATGAATAGTTATTTCAGAAGTAATTTTTTGCGCTGAAACCGAATCCAACCTGAGAATCGCTCTTCCACTTCAGGTTTTTCATATATCCTAACCTAAAAGTGCAAAAAACGTTGTTCTTGACCTATTTTAGGTTATGTATCTTTTTTAGCCAAGATACCGCATTTTGAAAATTTCATATTTATAAATTTCTCAATATTCGGAAATGCATTAAGGTTCCCGCGGCCATCAAACAGTCGATTTGTTTTTTCATCCACAAATTCCTGACCTATAAACTCCGAATCCACAATAATCCCCTATGCCACAAACCCCTAATTCACATACCTCAAACCTATGAACTCTAAGCCCCACTAAGCCCAAGCCCGCAAATTTCGAATCCACAAACCCCTGAACCTACAGATCCCTAACCAACAAACCCTCAACCCATAAACCCAAAGTCTACAAATTCCTTACCAAAAAAGCCCAAGGCTAGAAATCCCTAACCCACAAACCCCTAACTCACAAACCCCATACCCACATACCGAAACCTTTTTAGGTTTAGGGTTTGTGGGCTTTGATTTGGGGGTTGGGGGTTTGCGGGTTAGGAGTTTGTGGGTTAGGGATTAAGGGGCTCCGGGGTTTCGTGAGTAAGGGGTATTTGGCTTCGGGCGAAATGAAGACAGAAAAAGAATTTAATAAAAATGTAACTAGCGCAGAATAATTTTATTGTTCTTATCTTAATTAGATGCATAGCTCATCTTATTATTATTATTATATACAGCTTATATAAATATCCCCTCCACTGGACAGGAAAGAAAAACAACCTTAATTATTATTCTTCTTACAGCGTGACCGCCAAGTGGCCTGACAACTTCCTCCTTAACGCCTCCACTTCCCCTGCATAAATACCATATATGAATAGGAACACTGACTGACTGCACTCCCCACCTGTACTTTAAATTAGAGAGGTAAGTAAAAACGTGATTCCTCATACTCAAAATCAGTCCCTGTCACGTGACAGGACTGACTGTGACAGGACTGACGTTTTCACCATTCACTGCAAGGTTAGCAGTCATCTAACTCGTTTAAGCTCCTTCTGAGACCTAGATCGTATTCATGCAGGAACGAAGTATTGTCTCCCCATCATTTTATAATCATTTTTATTAATTACTAGTGGAAACAGGAAGTGACAGGACTGACGGCGAATAGATGTACGCATAGATTGCGCACTCATTATCACTTAATTTATCGCAAAAACAAAATAATTTAATCACCAATGACTTTCCTGTAGAGTAACTTGAGCCTCATTGAAGCGAGGTGACGCAGCAGAGCACTCATACGGCCTATTTTCCAACTGCTAGGCAGTATTTCAAAGTGTGCGCTCACCCGATTCAATTCCCTGGGGACAAGACTTCTGAGTCTAATTGAAAAAATAAAAAAACAAAGAAATTCCCCTTTTTTGTATAATTTGGGAGAGGAATACTGTGGCATATCATGGGCCTATTAGGAAGGTTGAAAAGTTGTGTGGTGATAGTAAATATATTTGCACGAAGTTCACTTTTCACACTAGGGACACGTGACAGGACTGACGATCGGGCCATACTTCGTGGAATAAATCGAAAATATCCTGTACAGCGAAAAAAAAACTTGTGCGGGCTAAATAAAGTATAATTAGTACAATAGCGGTCAACAATCATTTTTTTTATTCGAGCAATATACACAGATTGATGGCTCGGGGACACGATTTGTCCGCCGTCTTGCAAAATGGACATAAGGAGTTTAAAGCGGGCCGTACTGTGGTTGATGATTTGCAACAGATTTGATTTAAAATCAAGGTTTTGTTTACAGTTTTGTTTACAACATTTTGTTTACAGTTTTCTTCGTTTGCCGTGGTGTGGCCCACTCCGAATTTCTTCCACCAGACCAGGCAGTAAATTAGGAGTATCATGTGAGCGTATTAAAGCGTTTGAGGGAAATTGTTCGTAGCGAAAGACCAGAATTGTGGAAATACAACTCGTGGTTTCTTTACCACGACAACGCACCGGCGTTTGAGCACGAGACGATTGAGTCGATGAAGGAGAATTCGCAGAAGAAGCTGAAGGCGATTCCAAAATCAGCATACGAAAAGTGTTTCGAAAATTGGAGAAAGCGTTGGAGTATCTGTGTTGCTTGCTATGAAGATTACCTCGAAATGAATAAAATGAATAACGATGAATAATTGAACCTTTTTCGTTTTATTGAAGAATTCCGGGTGCTTTTTGATATATTTCTTGGTGTATCTCATTTTTGTTTTTTTCAAAGGAATCCAATTACGGAATCAATCCTATTGTATTTATTTTCTTTCACAAATAGTAATTACTTCACCACCTCTGTTATAAGGTTCTTATATCTTAGATATGCAGTTTTCAAAATTCTTAAGTGCTGATGCCGATCACTTGGTTCTTAGTTTTCAAAGTTTTCAATTGATTTTCATTATTTTATCCCGTTCCTTAGCCGTAATGCTATACACGGTTTACTTCTTATTTCTCTACTAAACTCAGAAATTGTGAAGAAACTCAATTTGAATGCATTTTCCATCAGAGAAAGTATTTAGGAATGACGAACGACTCATATAAATATTCAATTATTTTCTAAAAATTAAATAAATTTTATTTCTTTTCAAAAGTGGATTTTCAGTAAAGCTATTAGATTCTGACTTGGGTTCGTTCCTATGCTTTCATGTCCTCTTCCTTTTGGCTTCTTCTCATCATTTATCGATCAAGTTTTCATCTCATAATGCTTTCTGGGATGAAAAATTCTCCCATAAGTAATAGAAAAATCATTCATGAATTGATAAAAGCTATGCTTTCGAATTCAAATTTTTTTGATATTCAATTAATCATCTTGAAATAACCTTTTAAGTATTTGACAACATCTTCTTGTGAATAATAAAAATTTATTTCTCTCTGTATCTATAAAAAGAACCATTGATGCGTCATAACGTAGGATTTATAAGATCTTTCAGCTTTAGTCATGTGCTCCCTCAAATATTTTCTTTTAAACGCTTAAAGCCCAGAGTCTAAAATAAGTGTCTCTGGGCGTCTTTACCTAACATTTTTTCGTAAAATATTTTGAATGATTGATTTATTACTTTTGTCATAAAACAGCTGCTGGCCACTTGGGACTTGGCGATAACATAAAGGGAGGTTATACCTTATATAATCTCGAAACTTTGGTAGCTACTTTGGAATGTAACTCAGAATAGAGCTTCGCAGCCCAAGCTGAAAAAGTTTCATTATTTAAGCAAAAGCAAAACTCCAATAGTCCAGACAGTTGTGAACTTGTATATTGTGCACCATTTTCCACAATTTCAGCACAATATATTATTTTTTATAATAATAAAGCCACTGAATATAATAACAGGTAACGATAAGTCAGGTGTCAGACCAGCATATGTCCTTAATTCTAAACAGTGGGAAAAATTGGCATGCATACATCCCAATAAAGATAAAATGAAAGATATAATCAGAAAGGCAGAAAGAGATGATCGAATTCTGAGAACAAATAAAAATAAAAAGGAACAAAAATTGTTCAGTGGACAAGATGCACTTATATTACCTTAAATCCTTTTAAATCGCTTATCTTTACTTTTTTTTTAATTTTATTTCTATCAGCCATCAAAAATGATTTTTCATATTGAATTTCAATTCAAAATCACGACTCATATATTTAATTCTACCACTTCAGATTCGTGGCAAGAAATTTGTCCAAGTCTGCTTGGTTTTGCTCCTGCTTGTTTAGTGCCATAAACAACGTGAAGACCCAAGCGCGCCAGGCGATATTCAATTTTGTTTTCCACCTGCACGCTCAATTTTGGAGTTTCTTTTTTTGTCCCATGACCCATAAAACTCTCTTTATAGCAGATATTGAAAAAAAAGAACTTCAATGTAACTAAGATTAAAGTTTCAGATTACAGAAAAAAGTACGTAACTAAGTGACGTTAGTATTCACTTCTTAAAATAGTAACTAAGTTACCCTGAAAGTTACAAATAACGTACATAACTTTCCAGCAACTAAGTTACTTGTAACAAGTTAATTGGCAAGTGCGAGTGCTTCTCATAAAATTGAATGCAGCTGCGGGTTATCACTGGTTGGGATTGAATTCATACAGTGATTCTAAGCCCACCTTAGTTGAAATTACACTCTCACAGGCCAATGCCCAGTAAAGCGGAGTCGTTAGGCGGTATATGAACTTATGTTGAAGGACATGAAGTACACTTCTGCAGCGATTGTGACTCGTGTATAGGCATCTATTTTACCGGGGTCTTAAACTAAAAAAGCATATTATAACAGGTTTTAACCGCAGTGCCACGGGACTTGAATGTATGTATGTATACCATTAAGCCATTTCCCTTTCGTGGTAGGCGTGATACTACCCGATTCGGGTAATGTTTCTAGGTGGATAGTTTCTTGTAGTAAGTAACAAAGGTTACGAGGTCCAAAGGAAGAATGTCCACAAATTACTCCTGGAGGAGTGAAGAAAGTTACCGCTAGAACTAGAATTTTTTCAGCGCCAGGACCAGATAAAATTAAGAATTTTCAGTGAAAGAAGTTCACTCCAATGCACAAACATCTAGCTTGCATATAAACTACTTTCTAAGAAGGAGAACAACTCATCCCGCAGTGGATGTAAGAGAGGGCTGACAGGTTGCAGGGAGAAACTGTTGATAGACAGGTGTATTACTCAGGAGTCGATCAGGCATCGACGCAATCTGCCCATGGCTTAGATTGACTACCGTAAGGGATTTGATAACACGAACTATGAGCTACTTGTCAAGCTCCTTGAGTGCCTGAAGGTGCATCCAAAAATATTTCGATGCGTGAAAGAGCGTATGCTTTTGTGACGGTCAAGATTTTTCATAACATCTGATAAAAGACAAGTGACTACCAGCTACATCACATATAACAGGAGGTCTTCTAATGGGACTCTCTGAATCCGATACTTTCCTGCATCTCCCTCTTGCCTCTATTCACTGTGCTTCTAGGTAAAAGTTCTGGATACATATGTGGCCCACCGAACAGAAGAGAATATAAGGTCAACCACCTTTTATACATGGACAACCTTACTTAAACTCTTCAAGTCCTCGAAAGAGGACCTTAACATTTTTGTGGCAGCGCTAAATAGTTTATCTAAAGTGATTGGCATGAGCTTTGGATTGGGCAAGTGTGCTTGCGTCCGCAAACGCCAAGAAAGACTAGAAACTACATCATCGCGTGACGATCAGGATGTTCAACGCATAGGCTATACACATTTGGTGCAGTGAAATGGATCGTCGATGACTTTATGCAACTTGACCAAAGCAGGATCAAGATGATGACAATCCATCGCAGTCATCATCCTAGATCGAGTTAAACGGGGTTGAGGCTTGCTACACTGGGAGTGTCTTCATCGAAGAACAGTTCTGGCTACGGTTTTTCTAGTTCAAACTAGCACAACTTTTTTTATGCGACTTGTACATTAATTTGCACTCGTCAATGCTGCGGCGTTTCTATACCGTACCACCGAGAGGGCCGCAGAGGAGCTTGGCCTCCCATTTCATTCCAGCGACACTACCTATGGCCTAGCTTCACTAACACCTTTGGTGCTCAAAATTCGTGTACAGGAAGCAGAACATTCATTTCTACTAAGAGAGCATGCTGAGAAGCCCCTTCATGGTCAATTCTACGGCATTATACGTAGAGAAGAGGTATCGATGGATCTGTACAACATGTTTCGCAAGTTTGCTGGATTGAGATCGGAGATTGGGGGATTTCTATTTGCCTGTCAAGACAGCGTTATAGAGGCCTTAGTTTACCGACAGCGCATAATGAATATACCTGTCGGCGATACCAATTGGCGAGCGAGCAAGCAAGAGCCAGAAACACTTGGTCATATTCTTAGAGGATGCTCAAAATATGAATGTTAGGTGTACATAGAGAGACACAATGCAGCTTTAAAAGTGTTATATTACCACCTTGGACACTTCTATGATGTTGATCTGTTGCCCGTCTTGCCATACGCCCAGGGGGAACTCGAGTCCGTTGTGGAGAATGATCATTATAAGATCTACTGGAAGTTCTCATTTCCCACCACTCAGCGTATCAGTGCTACGAAGCCCGATATAGTCCTTCAACGTTTGAAGACGGAGATTATTTATGTGATTGAATTATCCGCACCAGCCGATGGTAATATTACAGCAAAGGAGAGAGAGAAAACGGGAGAAATATCAAGCACTTTTTTTCGAGCTAAGCAGGCTATACCAAAGCTTTGCGTCCATCTTCTAGTTCTCATAATCAGCTGTCTTGGAGGTATAAAAGCTTCATTTTTGAACCAACTAAACAAAATCCAGGCTCAGCGTCAGGCTCTGTCTATCACCAACCGGATGCTAAAGGCTGTTTTTTGGGATCACTACGATGGGTTCTACGAATATTAGGCTATTGTTCCGTTACCGTGAAGGAAGCGACTACCATCCCATTAGGAATAAGCACTAGTCTATCTTTTCACTATGGATAAGAACTAGTGTAAATTCATTGAGCTGAGTTTTCAGGAGGAAGAAAGTAAATTTTGCATTCTTAAATTAAATCAGGAACTGAAACAAGTAAACAGGTTTTGAAAGTTATAATATTTATACCATGATTTCAATAAATAATTGAAAATAAATCTCTTCTCGGTCGTAGCAATAACAAAAAATGTGTAGTTTTCTGTTCGTCGATCTGTCTTATGTGTCAGCTTTGGAATATTTTCGAAAATAAATTAATTGAAATTTAAAGATATTGTTTTGAAGATGAACATGGATAGAAACATTAATTCATTATATTGTTGATTACAGTTTTCTGTCTTATGTCAAAAATGTCTAGATAAAATTCTAAACATAACTTATAAGTTATGTCATTATGGAAGATGGATTTTAAGAACTTTAAGGTATTTTTTTTTTTTTTTATATATATATATATATATTTTTTATTCTTCATAATTTAGAAAATAATATAATTTTTTCACAAAAAATTGTGATGAAGTGAATAAACTAAAAATATTTCTTTGCAATTATCGTGAACTACACAGCCACACAAACAAATCTTTTTTCGGGTCTGGAGGTCAGACCATGTTTACTATGTTTTTGGGGTCGCTGAATGCGAATCCGAGGTCCAAAAAACCCCGGCACGTCAGGTTCTGACATAACCTCAAAAAACCTCATACAAATTTTTTTTTCTAGTATGGGGGGTTAGTTTCTCTAAACATACGGGAACGGGGCAAAAGTGTGGAATAGACGGATGGTCTTCGGCCACCCCGTACTAATCCGGTGAAATTTAAAACCTCTTCAGAGATTCACGAAAAGAGATGGTCCTTGCCCATCTCAACCTGAACCCCCGGAATCGTCAGTGGCCATCACAAACTATCCTAGTAAAAAGACTTTGGAATTTCAAAAGGAAAAGATATAAATTTACGATTACATATCTCGAAAACGGTGGAAGATACGCAAGAGCTAACTTAATAATAAATAACTAACCTAACCTGTAGGTTGCAAAATGAGTTTTTCAACAATTTCAGAAAATATCAGCGGAAAACAAGACACCAGTTCCCAAATAAATATCAGGGTATTCTCTAGGGTGGTCCAATATATTTTTTTTTAATTTATATGCATATCGCCCGGAAATTTGTTCGAATCCACACAAAAACAAATCCATTTCTCCTTTTTGAAAAAATGGAATTTAGAGTTGACGCAAGCCCCATGAAGCTTCACACGTATTTCCCATGAGAAAAATAGACGTTTTTTTTTATTTTATTCAGACTCGTCAATAGCAGCTGAATCGAGTTCAAACGCGCAACACTTTTCTTCACAATTAGACATGGAATATAAAATAAAATATTACTTTCAAAACATTGCCCCGGTAAGTATATTCTATAGGGTCCCGAAAAACCCTAGGAGTGAAAAAATGTTCTTTGCGAATTTTTGACGCTTCTTGTGATTTTTTTTTAATGCAAATTGTTTCTAATACATAATATACTACCTTATACTGGTAATTAGATGTTTACATGAATCGTTTAATTAACTCATTATTGTTTAATGTTATTTTCCCTTAGAGTAGAGTTGAAAGTCATGGTTTCTCAAAAAATATTCCAAATCTAATTTTGCAAACAATTCTTTTATATTTTTAATGAATTTCTCATAGGTAATGCTAGAAAATAGAAGTTCTTTCAAGAATTTCTCACTCTTCATCCAATTTCCAATTGGGGAGAGATAAACGATTTAATAGAGCTAACAAAATTGATTTTTTTAACAATTCATCATCATTTTGAATAATATTTAATTTGAGTAATGCCAGTAAATTGTCGCTTTTTCTGAAACTTTCAATCATTTGTCTACTTTCCACTTGAAGTGAGTAATTAGTTAATTCAGTTTATAAGGAAATAATTATCCAAACAAATTATTATTGTTTATAACTATGTTCTGTTTTATTCATGCTAGATAGTTGCGGTTTCTTTTGAAAGTTTAAACTTTTACCCATTTTTTACTTAGTTAAGTAATAAATCATTCAAGTTAATAAACATAGTTATTCAAACAATTGATTCTCGTTCATAACTATCTCCTCTTAGATGAGTGCTAAAAAGTTGCCATTTTTTCTAAAATCTTCAACTGTTTGTCCATTTTTCACTTACTGAGGTAATAATTAGTTCAAGTTACCAATCATCTTTATTTAAATAATTGATCATTGTATATAACTACCGGCTCTTAGAGTAATGCTAAAAAGTTTCTTTTTCACTAAAAAATTTAGTTTTGATTTGACTTTTTAGTTATGAACAAATAATAAGTAAACCTCGACATGAATCATTTATTAAATAGCACTGTACTTTTTTAAGTGAAAAATTTTTGTTCTTTCCCCAATGCTTAAAATGAACCATTTCAATAAAAAGCTATCTTACATGAAATACAAAAACAATTAATGGAATAATTGGAAGTACGTGGGAGAACTAAGTCCTTAAATGACTTGTATTTTTTTTTTTTTGTATTACAGCAAGAAGTTTATTGGAAAGTGTGAAAAAGTTTTTGGAATTGCATATATTTTAATATGAGCCCCCTTTCCCCTTCTTTCCTGGAGAAAACACGTTTTGTTGATGATAATATACATATATGAAGATTAAAAAGACCTCAAACCAATAAATAATTGATTGTACAATCTCACTGGACAAGGTAGACTTACTGCAGTCAGGGAATTGCTTCCGGTATTCTGTTACTACTAGTACTGAATATTGTTTCTGACATTCGTCTCTAGTTAGAAGGGAATTAAAGTCAGGAATCAATTGTACAAATATCAGTTTTATTTTATGAAATTATTTTCGCAAAAAAAGAGATTGTTCAAAATATGATTTTCTCTTATGTTCATTTATTATTTGTTTATAACTAAAGAGGTAATGCAAAGTTAAACACTTCAGAAGAAATCGCAACTTTCTAGCACTTATTTATGATATGATGGTTATAAATAATAACCAATTGTGTCAATCAGAATGTTCGTTAACTTGTATTATATATTTTACCTCAGTGAATGAAAATTGGACAAAAAGTTCAAGAGTTTAGAAAAACCGCAACTTTTCAGCACGTATCTAATAAAACTAGTTATGAACAATAATAAATTATTTATACAACTATGTTTGTTGACTTACATTATAAATTACATTATTTTTTATATTTACAACAAACTTTGGTAATCGTATCTAAGTTCACAAGCCAGCAATTGAAAACGATGTATATTTTAATTTCCAGCTAGACATTTCTGTTGAAACTCTTCAACTTTGGAGGATATTTCGTTTCTTACTTTAGTCTCCAGTGCACTGGCCTCAGCAGCTGTAATAACATTGACTTTTAAACCCCCCATAATTTTCAATGTAATTTTTATTCGTGCAATAATTCTTTTTTCGCATCATCATTTGAGATATTTATTCCTTACAAGTTTAACTTATTTTCAAACCTGTTCTAATTCGACTGTTTGAAGTAGTCTTCAAATCTTTCCATCGGATTTTTTCTTTGTCCACATCCCTGCTCCTCCTTCCTCAAATGTAGAATTTTCTTGCAAAATTTGTTAGGCCTCGTCCATTAGTTTTATTAAATTTCTACAATCCTCTGAATTTATTTTCGAATTTTGTTATTAAAATGCGCACTGAAAAATAAATGCGTCAAACACTTCGATACTCAAAACTAATTCAAAACTGTAAAATTGTGTCCATGGAGTATCATTTTCGCCTGATAAGCTGAAGGGGAAATATCTGCTTATGGGAGTCACTACACTAAATTGGACTCCCAGTCACCTACGCACGATCGTTTATACCGCGCTCCTGATTGGTTCAGCTTAAATAATAACTCAAAAACTAAAGCTTCAACTGATTTTTGGAAAAGTAATTCTTGATTTATTTTTTTTTTAAGTTTATACAGCCATATAAATCCGGACACTTGAGTCTGGAACACCCTGTGTAGTCGTCAAAGTATTTTTGTTATTGAAAAATAGAGTGAAGATATCACTAGATAATGCTATAATAAAGTATGAACTCCACACCACTCTGCTTTCAACGACTTTCTCAAGAATATTATCTCGTTAAACATTTGCAGAAAACTTATTTGCGAAATAAATTTATAGTATACTCACTATCAATGTCAATCACCACCTTCTAAGAAATCAATTCCCCAATACCTAAAGCACGCAAGTCAAACCTGTCTAATTTCAGACGTTTTCTGAGAAACGAAAATCAGAGGAACTTATCAAACAGTTATTGTGAAGAATTTTTTCCAACGATTTTCATTGAAATGTCATAAGTAAGCTGAATGTTGAAGAAGTAAGACTGCACGCTGGATTATCTCATTCTGAAGTGTTTGTAACATCTCAAAAAACAAAAGAATCAGTATAGTTCTTAATATTATTTCTCACTCAAATCCGAAAATAATCGTTTCGACCCTGACTTCGAAAAACGGGAATATCTCCCAAACCTGAACCTCATGCAAGGGACGTTCTCATGCAGACGCCCACAAATAATAAATATTAATCTGAATTCAAACAAAAAGGCATTCAAAGAAGATTTATATCTACTATGATGCAGATGGAAAATTTTAAAAATATTTCAAATATCTATTTTATTTCGCAAAAAAAGTATCAGAAAAACGAGATTGTTCCAGGAAGGGTTCTCTCTATTGTTCATTTATTATATGTTTATGAACAAAGAGGCACCGTAAAGTTTGAAAATTCAGGAAAAAAACGCAACTTTATAATTATCTGAGGGGAGATAGTTATAATCAATAATAAACTGTTCAAACAATTATGTTTGTTGACTTGCATTACTTATTACCTCACATTTCTGGCATTATTTAAAAAAGAATATCCTTAGAAGTAATAATAAAATGCTGAAACGATCATGTTTGGTTACTTGAATTAAATATCACCTCACTCTAGTTTAAAATTCGACAAAGATTGGAAACTTTAAGAAAAAATTGCCACTTTCCAGCATTATTCTGAGAGAATATCATGATAAATGGTGTTATATTGTTCAAACAATTATTCCGGTAACGTTTAATTGATTATTGCCTGGGTCTAAATGAAAAGATGAAAATAAGTTGCAAAATTTGGAAATACCGCGACCTTGTAAATCTATACTAAGATAAAATAGCAGAAAATAATTATGAATTGTTTTAAAAAATTATTTAAACTTCTAGTTATCAGTATAAACTATTATTTTATGTATTGGAAACAATTTGTATGGAAAAGCCGCAAACAAAATCATAATTGATTAGCAGTTCGAATTCGAAAGTTCATTGCCTCACTACCCGAATCGGGTAGTGTTTCTAGGTGGATAAATACTACCAGTGCGGGTCCACCACACTCACGACGGGCCAACAACACACAGTATTCCCGAACGGTCACCCATCCAAGTACTAACCGCGCCCAACGCTGCTTAACTTCAGTGATCTTACGGGAACTGGTGTTTTCAGCGTGGTAAAACCCAATTTTTTACTCATGGAATTATTTTTGAACACCATAAAACAGTCTCATGAAGGTGATTTAAAACGAAAAGTTCATATTCGTATTTATGGCTAATTGTGAAGAAAAATGTTGAGTTTAAAGTCGTTTCATCTAATGTTGACAATTCCGAATAAGATTTACAAAAACATGTTTTTTTCTTATGGGAAATACAGACTAAACTTTATGGGGCTTCGGGAACCTCTAAATATAATTCAAAAAGAAAGAACGAATTTTTTGGGCGTCATATGCATGAGATTCCGAAAAAAAATCCATAGATTTTTAGACCACTTTAGTTTACAATAAGGGTCTTCCTAATTTATGGTCCACTTACGAATTTCTACCTTCAAGTGGTTGTTCTGAATTAGGACGAAGTTATATTCATAATTGAATCTTTGGTGTGCTAAAATCTTAATTGTTTTATGGCGTTGGCCTTTGAGTTCACTTAATTTCAAATGTGGAAATCTATAGTTCATTGTCTTCATAACATATTTGATTACGACATCTTTAGGAAGGGAAGAAGCTTGAGTCCTCTCTGCCCCCCTGGCTACACCACTGCCTTTCATTTAATAAAATAAAGTCACGAGAACCTAAGTGATAAAAACAATTCTCAGAGCGCATTCGTGTTGAAAATTAAATCATGCCTGTCATATTATATCAAATAATTTATAACATCGGATATGTATTTATACACTTTGCAATAACAAATTTCTCTAGATCATTCATTAACACCTTGCAATATTAATACCTATTTCAATTGTAATCAACTTACATTCAGTTTTCTAGAAAAATTATAAGCTTAATTTCCAGGAACACTACAAAGAATCTGTTTTTCTCATACATCAGTGTATGAAACGGATATTGCGTCATTGTCATCAATCATTAATTTATATTACACACGGACCAATATTGATCTAGATGCTATGAAGTAACAGAAATCTGTGGTTAGACTCGACCCTGCCCCTCTATTGCCATCAAGAATTACATCTTTATATAGTAACCCACATGATAATTGAAACCTTAATGACTGGAATATGACTATCCAAATATCTTTGTTCACGGTCTAATGTCATATACAATAATTAAGTTCGTTTCTGTCTTTTTGTTATTTATTTTTTGATTTTCTGTCTTCGGAGCGATCCCTACCTCAACCGCAATTTCTAGCAATGTGCCTTAAATTTTGGAAGGTGTACTTCTCACATAGGCTAATGCTTTAGCATACTCCTGCTTATGCTCTTTCCACTGGTGTGTATTAGTGAATTTCACAGTTTCTATGTGCATTCATGTGAGTGGCCTGTGGCTCGACCTCCGCACTTGTATTCATCTTCATAGGGGGTGGATTTTAAGTGCGCATGCTCCGACGAACTAGAATCTCCCCAGTCAGGGTAAATCTGCCACCGAATCAAGTCGTGCGTCTGTGTCGCGATATGTACTATAATGCCATGCATAGGACTTCTATGCAAAAAACGCTCTTCAAAAAATTATGATAATGAAGGAAAAAATAAAAATACGTGCCACCTTAACTGAGGAGTAACTGTGCGAAACATACCAAACGTGATTTATTATATCAATTTTGAAGAAATGTGATTTTTAGTTTTAATTTAGTTTTATACCTATGAAAGAATGCAACAGGACGTATTTACAATAGCCGAAAAATTCACATTCTCTTGCAGAATGGATTGGGACGAATTCTCCGGACATAAAAATACATGAATTTATTCGAAACTGAAGATATATTCTCAATAAAATAATGGAAACTTTAATAAAATGATACCACACAGATAAAGTAAAAGTATCTATAGAATCAGCTAGATCAACATTTGTAGATGGTAAACGGAATTGAAGACTCTTGAGCCTGAACTTCCTCTGGGCCATAAACAGTTAAAGCATGATCAGCAAGAAAAAAAGGGAAATGTAATGAAGGACTAGTAAGGAAAATAATTTTATGATCGAACATACTTCAATGAAGTTCGATCATCCCAATATTCAAATATTGCGACATTTAAAAAAGAGAATGGTTACAGAATCAGAACGTTAGGTGGATAGATCCTAATTCCGAAGGAAAATAACCGTTTATCGGAAGAAAGCGTGAGTTACTGATCGTGTAAAGTTGAGATTTCGCAGGAGGGTAAAGAGGTGTATAACCTTCAAGGATCGAATACAGTGACAATCGAGAAAAGTTTGGATAGTGATAACGCCTAAGTTTCGACTTCAGAGTTTCAGTATAGGTTATCGGCTGCTTCATAGTCGTGGGTTTGGAATCGTCATGATGGTGTGCACGTGCATGTTATATTCGCGAGTGAACATGTTTTCAAGTGTAAGTTTCTTATTTCGGGGAAGTTGCGAACGACTGCTATAAGTACCTTAAGGTATGGATGTCACATCATAAACTACTTGGAGGAATGGACAATGAGACTTAATTAAGAGAGAAAACTACAGTTGAAAGTAAATAGGTGATTTCATGATCGTTTTATCACAAACCCTCTCGCGGCATGATTATTGTCTTCGAGCTGAGGAGAACAGAAGAAAAAAAAGGATGTGAATCATTTGTGTTGTCAAGTGCTACAAAAAGGCAATGGAAATGGCTTTAAGATGGCAAGTGAGACTTTTATTTGTCGCCATACTCTTCATGAGCTCGAAAGGTGAGTAAAAAAGATTTTTGTAATTATAGGAGAGTGGCCATGATTTGGTCTCCATAGACAGTGGGTATTTCTCATTGTTTAAAAAAACAGTTGAGCAAAATGTTTTAAACTTTGGGGGTGAATAAATATACACAAACAAGCTACGTCCGAAAACTGAAGCTATTCAATCAACTAGGAAATCAGAAATATAAAATAAAATATAAATGATTTTCTTCTGAGCGGAATTCAGTCAGCGGTTCAAGAGATTTTTTGCGTAATAAGTATTTGATATTAATGATAACAGTTATGTTACAATTGCTTGAAATATTAACCATTCAAAACTCTTGTAACATCACATTATGGGTTTTCTTTGCTCAGGGAACGTAAACTAAGTACTAAAGTCATCATTCAATAACATTTTTATATAAATCGGCTATTTTCAAACTTTTTTATGTAATTCCATTAAGAGAAATTCTTCAATAACATGCAAAGTAAAATATGCTGTTTGACCCACAGTGGCCAGACGACTTTAGAAATTAGAAAAATTTATCGTCTCACAAAATCATTGAATTTGTATAATCAACTGCACAAAATCCTTTATATCACATTTGAATCATGTAGTTAAGTATATTGCCTTTAGATTGGCATTATTTAACGCCATGAATTCACAGAGAAGACAAAAAAGGTGAAAAGCATTTCAGATAAAAATTTTGGTGGTTATCTCGACATGCAAAAACTGAAGATTTGTTTTTCTCTGTGTTACGTGAAATGCAGGCCTAATTACGACTGAAAATTACCCGATCGGCTGATAGCCGCTCTTCCCTACTTTTGTTAAAGGTAGTGTCTATAAGTCCGGACAGTCAGTACGTTTACTTCCAGCTATACGGCCAGGTTAAACACATAGGCAATTCGTACGTCGTTGGTCAAACTCCCACCTGCTCTCTCGTGGGGGTAGAATAGCACCCCTGTGACTGGTCACAGAAATAATTTTAGTCAAAACCCCACCCCTTTTCAACGTCAAACATTTGGAAATTTCAAAAACTTCAACACAAATTTTTCAAACCTTCTTTCGACAGTCAAAAAATTTAGATTAATAAAAAATTCGACGGACATAAGCCACACCCCCTTTCCTTTTCCAACTCCCCCTGATCCTCACTAAGTCCGTACGTTCAGACTCGACCGTGTTATAAACATACAAAAGCGTACGGACTGTCGGTAATTTTAACCTGGACGTCTAGTGAAGGTGAACGTACAGACAGTCCGTAATTTTAGTCTAGCCGAGCTAAACGTACGGACAGTCCGTACTTTTACTTTTTCGCCCAGACGAGCTAAAAGTACGGACAGTCCGTCCCTTTAGACTCGGCCTTTCTTCAATTCGAACATAAGATTGGAATATATTAATTATTTCCAATGGAATTGAACACGTACTTCCTATCGGATACCATCAAAATATAATTTCAATATGAACCGATTTTCCAGTTTATGTAAGCCTTTAATAAGAACTATCATCGTTTCAGTCCAAATGCATTTTCGTACTCGTAAATTCCTAAATTGAAAAATTTCTTATTCGAGCTTTTCCTGGATTTCTATGGAGTTTACGGAGTTTATGGACACCAAAAAGTGGAAAACTTTTCGCTACGCTCTAGTAGGGTGGTAGGAAATCTAAATCCGACTGGAAACGTAAATTCAGATCTCCTTTTTAACTTTTTTTTTTATTAAATCTTCGGAATCGGTTATAATATCTTTTTCATGTGTTAATTCTTCAATCACTCCGTTAAATAAATATAGCATATAAGGCTGAAATGAAACATCAGGGGTTTGAGTAAGTTTTCTGCTACTTCAATTTTGTTCGTCTATTCATCTGAAATAATGACATCTGAAATGATATTCAGTGCATAATTTTTTTTTGTATTTCGTCTGTCAATAGCGTGAAATACTGAAGGTTTTTATTCGCTTCCACGGTGGAGCCATTTATCCATAACGTGTCGAATGTCAAATACAAATATCTTGGTTCATATCTCCGTTGATTCGATATCTGAAAATGAAAATTAGATGGAATACTGTCAACTCAAAAGTGAAAATCACTTCAAACTATTTTGAAATCACTATTTAGAATCATTCTAGATCTTGTGATATCAATTGTCAATTAATTAAAAAAAACTTTCGGTTAATAATTCATATGCTTATACTTATTTAAATTCACAACATTTCAGTTTCCAGGTTACAGATTTTGACATTTGTAATTTCAAGTGCATCCCTTTATTTCAAACTTTATGCATTTGTCATTTCACATCTGAATATTGAATTTCAATTGTTTGTAATCAACATTCTTTATTTTGAAAAACTTTGATGTTTAAATGCTTTAATATCCAATATTTTGTATATAATATTTGAAGATTCATCTGATAATTTTTAACTTGCTAACATTTTTAATCTTGTATTCTTATGAATTTGAAAATTGCTCAGTACTAGAAACTGGGTATTTAACATCCAAATTTTGAATTGTGTAATCATCCGCTTGATATTAGTTACAAGGTATGGTTTATTTATACTTTGGTGCCTCTTCGTGTAGCGCAGAACTTGAATATCAAAATTGTTGAAAAAATGTTTTCACCTTCGAAGATAGAATGCTCGATAAAATGAAAGACACTCATGATGTTAAAAGCTCAAAAATTTTATTTTCGTCACCGGCCGCAAACATACAAGAATTCAAAATTCATGGAATTTGATAAAAATTTAAGAAAAACATTCTTGATTTATCTGTAAATTTATTAACAACTTTAATATACCAATATTATATATAATTTTCATTATAAACTTTAACTTATATTAACTCAGTTCAAGAAATAGGAATCACTCGCGTGTGTTATCAAGTTGAGATACCTTAAACTCTGAGTTGTTTAAAAAGGCAGTTAAGTTTATAGTTAATAGGTCTTAATCAAGATACAATTGGATAATAACAAAGAGCAAAGGAAGAGATCAGAAAATACATAAAGTCAAACCATGATGTTCGGCTGGACCATGACGCAAAAATAATATAAGTTTTCATAACAAACTAATGATAAGTCTCTCAATTCGTCAATAAATTTTACGTTATTCTCACCGAAATAATATCATACTTTTTTAAAACGTATTTGGTAGAATATTAAAGAATTTTTTGTAAATAATGACCAGGCCAGACCACAAAGGTTATATGATGCCCTGCTTGAACTCGCTGTTTGACAAATGTTATTGAAGTTAAATCAACGTTTTTTTTAAATGTAACTCCTTTTCACACATATTCCAGATCACAATGCAAGAATCTAAAGTAAAAAATATTTTTAGAACATTAAACTTTGAAATTTCATAAAGATATCTATTAAATCAGGCAAAATTGAGACGTTGAAAATAATTACATTATTTATTTTGTTATACTAGAAAACATAACTGTTGTTTTGGAAGCTGCACCAGCAACAAGTAATTGTTTGTGGGCATACAAATCGCATCTTCACTTCAAAATGAAATTAATAATAATCTTAATCTTTCAATTCCTTTATTTACTTTGTCCAGATTTAAGTTCCTATGTTTATGCTTGCTTTTCACGTGTGTTTTTTATATCTCTCAACTTTTTCTGTCATGAAAATATGACAGCTTGTTATTATAGCTCAGCTTGACATCTTATCACATTGGTTCCTCACTTAAAGCAGCATGAATTTGAGAATGCATTGATTTTTCTACAAAGATTAGAATTGTTTAATTTTTGACGCTTCAAGTTTGAATTCATCAATTTAAAAAGTACCCAATTAGATAGCATATCATTTTCAAAACTGTTAGAACAACCGAACTTTCAAGGTTCATCATATGTATAATTCTTCATTTTCGAACGTTAAAAATGACAGTGTATTATCGAAAGAAATTACTTTTTTTCTTATCTGCCCTCCTCGCGGGCACAGCTTCATCGAACGCGGCGCGCGTGGCTCGCAAATTTGAGCGTGCCGCAATTGTTTATTGTACTTCCTCTACATTTTTGCATAGGACTTTTAAAATTAAATGTCAAATCATCGACAACTGAAATTAATGATTGTGAATTATCTTTTGTTTAAGCTCTTACGGCTTTCATGAACACATTCTCAGCACGTGTCTCGTGAGGAAAAAAGGTCCAAAACAAATTTCGAGATCTGATTTGGTCTAACAATTTTGTTATAAAACATTTTATTGTACTTTGTGTCTTTCTTCCATAAGTTTCATTTATTTATTTTTAACGTTATTTCTTACGATTAAAACAGAGAACTACGTGTGTCTTACCAAGAAATAATTTCTAGCGAATTTGTTGATCTTTTTTGGTGAAAAACTTTTGTCTGTTCGTTTTTTTTGTATCCTGTGCCATTTTTCCTAAAATTTTATTTTTTTATATGTTATTTTTGATCACACCGACATAATAACTAATAAGTTCGATTTCAGGTACTGCGAACGATACCTAAAATAGCACTTTTCATTACAGGCAGTAAAATGTTTACTTAAGTTACTTAGGGTATTTATTTATGGTACTTATGTTACTTAGGCTATTTTAGTATCGAGTTCTTACCCCACGCATTTCACCGGACTCCGTCTCTGGACCCTCTCGTGTTTTTAAATGAGGAGTCTATGCAACATGTTTGCCCTTATGACTGACTATTGTTATAGAAAAAAGTATTTTACACTCGGCCCCTAAGTGGCACTTTGTCTTGTGTAAATTGCATTTCTCGTCTCGTCTCGACTATACCTAGTCTCCGACTCGTACTGCAACTTTCACACTCGGCCGAAAAAGTGCCACTTAGGGTCCTTGTATCACAAATAACTGTTCTACGAATAAAACAAAAACAACGCGTATTGGAAAAAATAATAATTACTAATTTGTAGATCTCTTTATGGTGGACAACTCTTGTCTTCACAATTTTTTTCGTATCTTGTGTTGGTTTTCAGAAAATTTAATATTTAAAATTTGTAATTTTATTTTTTACGATTAAAACAAAAATGACGTGTCCTACAGAGAAATAATTAACAACAAATTTGTAGACCTCTTTGGGTAAAACTATTGTGGTAATTTTTTTTTCGTATCTTGCATAGTTTGACCACAGAAAGGAAGTTTTTTACTTCTAATAAAATTTTTCACGATTAAAACCAAAATTATCGGTCTAATAAAAAATGGTTTCATGAACATTTGTTCATCTTTTTGACACAAACGAAATTTTCCTCCTCAACATTTTTTTCATATCTCGTATACATTTTTTCTGAAAAATAATATTTTTGATTTTTTGAAAAGCATTTTCGATGGATAAAACCAGATCTTGGGTAAAAAATCCCTGGGTAAAGAATTTGCGCTTTCTGTTTATGAAATTTAAATAGTGTTCCAAAGTTCAATCCCATCTCCCAAGTGCGAATTGCCGGACCTGAACACGCGGCCCAGGCTTGGTCCAATTTCGGCAGTCAAAGATCGGCTAATGTTATTGCGCCAATATCGGCATTTCAATCGGCCCAGTGTTGTGCCCGCACTGGCTGCCTATATTGGTTATTTAAATTTGTCGATATACCGCCGATGCTTGGTTAAGTGATGGCACATTACTTGACCAAGTGTCACTTTTATCACGGCAAAGCATGTTTTATGAGGAAAAGCCAGAGATCGGCCCAGACGCGGCGCATTACTGTTCCAAACTTCGTCTTCACTCTGGCTAAACATGTTTTAATAGGAAAAGCCAGAGTCTGGCCCGGCGAAGGCGTGTCACGGGGCCCAGTATTACTTTTAGTACGTAAACTATATTTTAAGAAGAAGAGCTAGACTTCGGCCCAGACTCGGTGCACTGCTGTTCCAAACTTCGTCCTTACTTTGGCTAAATATGTTTCAATAGGAAAAGCCAGAGTCTGGCCCAGCAAAGGCGCATCACTGGGCCCAGTGTGACTTTCACTACGGTAAACAATAATAGTAAATGAATTAAAATACGTAAAAAATATGGTTTATGTGATATAAAATGTATAAGAACTATAAATACAACTGTCGTCAATTGTAAATGTTCAGAAAAAATTACATTATATGTCAATTTTAAACTTTGTAAAATGGTATAAGACACCTAAAAGCCAAATCTTACACGCAAGTTTAAAAAAATTTGTTATTGAGAAACTGTCAAAGTTCACGATGAAATTTCTAAGTTCCGTCTTTAAAAATTTTAAATGTTTATGAAAAATTACATTTCCTGTCATTGTAGAAAGTTGTAAAGTAGTCTGAAACGCGAAAAAACGGAATATTATACGAAGAAAAATTGTAATCGATATAAATTATTTATTTGAAAATTATTTTATTGATATTCCTCTTAACAGTCCGCATATTTTACATCTACATAACGTCGTATGATAAAAAATATTTAATTAGAAAGAGAGAGTTTATAATTTGGTGTTTTAACTTTTTTGAGCTGTAGCTTATGAGGATGGCTTTTTCATCGAGTTGCAGCTCGTAGGTTTAGCGCAATGGTTAAGACTCCCGACTGTTAGGCGATAGATTTAGGCAGGGATGTAGGTTCGATACCCCGTAGCGTTAGATATTTTATTCGTTAAATAATATTTAAGAATGTAATATATGTACTCACTCTACATATATAGATGCGTCCTAAAAATAATTCAATAATTTTTTATTATTTTTTTAATTAACTCCGGTGATGGTGGCCAGAGTCTGGGCCAGAATTGGCCGCCAAGTGCATACTGGAGTTATCTTTCCAGCAATAGCACGATATTGGCGGCCGAGAGCGGACCGATATCAGTAACCATTGCTGAGCCGATAATGACAGCCAGTAACGCATAAGTGATGGCGGCAAAATCTGGGCCAGAGTTGGCCGCCAAGTGCATACCGGAGTTATCATTCCAGCAACGGTACGATATTGGCGGCCAATCTTCGGCAATATTTTTGCCGATACTGGGCCAGTACTGGGCCGTATCTAACTTCGCACTTGGGCTGATCAGTCTTTCGAAAGGTAACATGCCTAAAGAATACAGATATTCAGACAGACACCTTCGTGAAAATCGCGTTTTTTCTGAATAAGGAGGTCTCAAAATGGCGAGATTTGATGAAAACCGATGAAGTCAAATTACACATAAATCCAATATCTTTCTATTAGGATGAGAATGTAAAAATCTGTCGGAACACTTCGATTTTCACTTGATACTACACATGATACGCTACTTATTAATAATATATATTAATCACTTTGAAATTTTTATAGTTTAAATTTATTATTATTGTTTTGAATGCGCTATTGTGAGACAGTTTCATTTTCGGGCTTTGAAAGCAAAGTTTTCTTCCTTCAGAAGCTTATATGTGTAAATATTTGGTTTGAAATTTCATCATTTCTTGAGGTTTTGAATTCTAAATTCCATAATATTGCAATGCAAAATTCAGATAATTATTTTCCAAATTCAAGCTTCAACAATTCCAAGATTCTATAACTTGGCATTCAAAATTGAATTTTTTTACGTGAAAGTGTTTCAACATATTTAACATAAAAAAACAATTCTGAATTGAAAGGCTTGAAATTGTGCGATTTCGAACACTGAAATCATATGCAGCAATCTTTTTTGTATTCTATCTGTCAGTTTTTAATTTTCAATGTCATGTTTTCAAATATGCCGATTTTTTGTTATTGCTGGAAAATAGTTACCCTTAATTAGGAAGTTTAATTGCTACAATGTTTCACACTAATTATTAATGATTCGAACTCTAAGATAATCGATATTAATTCAATAATAGATTCACGGAGTTATAATAGAATATCTGCTATCAATTCCATATAATTCAGGCTCTAAGCCGTTCTCAAACCCTGCGTTAAATTGGGGATACATTTTCAATTCTACGCTCCCGCATAATGACATTGATATGCACCCTAGTCATGAACAGGCTGTGGTTGACGCAATAACTTGATACAAGAGAGCTGTTTGGAAGAGAAAAGAGAGGAAAACATCCCTGCTGGATCCTGTTTTTTTGTGAACAATTTTTCAAAAATTATATTTATATTCACAATTAAAACTTTCGAAAACTGAACAACAATCACGCTTGACACAAGCGTGATTCTTATTCTCACGCAGTCTTTAAATATAGATATAAAATAATCTAACAGCACAATTTTCGTACAATCCTCTGTGAAATTCAGTGGCACAATAGGCTTTATGGCTTGAGCGTCAGGAGTGCCCCTTTTTGAGCTCCCCAGCCGTCTATACACTTCTGTGAAATTAAAAGATTTTTGTTAAAATAACCGATTTCCGGTGAGGAATGTTAAAACAAACTTGAATTGTTCCGAAAATGTAAATCCTCTATGACATCTTTAACGATGTTTCCAGTGCAAACCGCTAACTTAACCTACAACTGTACCAAAAAAATGTATCTCCATTCAGATCTAATGATATTTTTTCTTAAAATACCGATTTTGGAATATCAATGTACTGTAGGGATTTCTAATATTCTTATAAGAATATCGCCAGCATATTTCGACTCGGATTAAAACCCTTTTCAAGGCATAGTTCAAAATTTTGATGATAAATAGAGATAAAAAGAGTATACATACAGTGTTCTTACCTTACTACTAGTTTACAAAAATTAGAAATAATTTAATTGAAGATTGTAGGTTATTGTAGGTCATCGTTGTATATGTTAAAAGGCGAAATTTTCGAATAGCAAGGTCATAATCTCACAAAAAGCTTATAAATTTGGCTCGTCTAGAAGCAGGAACTGAGTTTTATATGTGAATAGGGTTTAAAAAGAATGTATATATTTTAGATTAGTCATAAGTAAACGAAATAAATTCTAGAGCAAATGACTAAATTCATTAAAAAATTGTGAAAACAATAGTTGCAAAATCCTTTGGCAAGTTCGAAGCCAAGGAAATTCAAATTTTTATATTCTCATCAGAGAAGGTATTAGATCCCTTATGGAAAAGAAGGATTAGTAAGTAATGGGTCTAATGCTTTTTTCGCGGATAAGTATTCGAAATCCATTACATTTTCGCGAAAAAAGTACTGGATCCTATATACTGACCAATACTTCTTTTTCATAAGGGATTTGTGTAAAATCCCCCCCCCCCCCCTCCCGCTCCTTCTGTCAAATATCTACGTTTGGAGACCTTCTGAGCAAGTAAAGCAGGTATTGTCAATGCATCTGCCTGTGTGTATATATGTGTGTTTACCTCTGTGTGCGTGTGCCTCTGAATGTCTGTAGATTTTCAGTCTGTTAGAAAGATTTTTAAAAGAAGTGGCAGATAAGATTGAACTTTGGTATACTCTTTTATTGTCCTAGAGTGAAGGTAAAGTTTGTCAGCCAGCCAAAAACAAATGACCAGAGTTATAGCATTTACAATATATAAAAAAAGGAAATGAAAATTTTAAGACAGACAATGCACTTCATGAAAAAGTAAAGAAAAAAACTTTGCTTTTTGAACACCCTACAGGATTATTATAAGAACTTTTTGATTTTTTTGGAAAATTGAAAATTTCCAAATTTTATTAAGAAAAACCAATGAAAAATCCAAAATTCCATTTCGTGGTAAAACTATGCAAAACACGACAAAAGATGAACGTAGTCTATACAGATACGGCATTTCTTGCCGTATTTTAATTTTGTAGTACGGCATTTTAGTGACTGGTCACAGAAGAGTGATCTGTCACATCTCGAACCCCTTTTATAAGTCTAACTTTAAAAAATACGAGTGTTAGTGACTGGTCACAGGAAAGTGATCGTGAGGATTCGTGATTCGAATCTGAAGTGCTGCCATCTGCTAGACAATTCGCAAAATAGTGATAAAATATAGGTATTATTATAGAAATAGTGAAGTAATGAGCAATTCTTTAGCGTGTGTAATGTAGTAATGTGTAATGTGTTTGATTATATGACACTTGATGTGTATCTATAACTTAATATTCCTCATTTTATGATAAAATAGTAAAATATTATATTTTTCCAAAGTAGCAAACAATATTATCGGAACAGAAAGTTCCTTACTGACACAAAAAATTTCCCGGACTAGAAACTTTAAATAAGGCAAAATTTGCCGAAGATCAATACTCGGCCAAAGATAAATTGAAAAAAATTGCGCACCCAGGAGAGATCTACAAATTTGTTATGAACACAAGCTACGAAAACAATAATAAGATAAAAGTTGTTGACCCAAAAGAGAGTTGGAAATTTGTGACCTCATTTTTGCTTCCTCATAGAGGAAACTTTGTGATGGTAACATTTTTCAAAATTTTTTAATTCATTTAATTAAACCCTCCCTAATTTAAAAATGTCTAATACAATGTTCTAAGCAATTGTCCGGATGTGTGTGTGTGTGTGTTTGTTGATGTGTGGATGTGTGTGTGGATGTGTGGATGTCACGCTTTTTTGTGAACACCATAACTAGAAAACAGTTGCAGATAAATTGATGGAATTTGGAGAGATTATTTTCCTCACTAATATCTTGAAACTGACCGAAGGATTTTTAAAAATACAGTAAACTTCCTTTTATTTTAAGGACCTTGAAACGTACCCGACCAATTATTTTAAGGTTGGAGGGGCCCCCACCTCTACCCGCGATTCGGCAGTTTATTTTTATCAACGACGTTCATTGGCTGCCCCGGCCTGTATCGCTGCGCTTGCGCTAAGCAACTTTTTCAACTGCGCATGTGTCGAAAACCGCGGTCGATTTGAAATCAATAAATTCTATCAATATTAATTCAGACGAATACATCCAAAAATCCCTAGAACTGCTGGCCCATGCAGTTTCTCAGCTCAAGGGGCGAGCGACGGTTGCAATTCTCGCCTCGGAAGGACCGCGTACGCGAATACCCACTTCAGTATATTATTGCGCAGTATTATGTATTCCAATTGAAAACGGTTTAGACGGTCCTGATTTGCACAGTTGAAAAGTGGTGGTCGGTTAGTTCTAAACACAAAGGTACGTTATAAAGGTCTTATAGTAATATTTTTCAAGTGTTTCGCGAAATACAATCAACTATCCGAAATTTTAGGTGAGAGTACCCGGATCGGATCAAATTGATCTGATTTACTTTTACGTTTAACATGTTTTCTCGAAAACGTCGTGAAACGTATTCCCATGACGTCGTGAAAAAATACTCAATTCAAGGCTTCCCGCTCTTCGGGCAACTTTTTTTCATTGGTCAGCCACAGACGCGGAGGAGAGTGTACAGGGACCGTGGTGGGAGGTGACGAAACTGCGCAACTTAAAATAAGTGCGTGTAAGGGGGTTAAAATAAGTGAACTTTAAAATAAGCGATCTTTAAAATAAACGGAAGTTTACTGTATTTATTGCATTTTTTTCTAGCACTCAATAATATTTTAAAAATCGGTTTTTCATAGTAAAACTTTTTTCATTCGCATAATTCAAAGTTGATGCAAGAATATAAAAGATTCCTTGGTTCGGGACGTATCGATTGACCTATAATATTAATACATTTTATTGAAGAGTAGGGAAGTTATGGTAATTTATATATTTTGAAAATCGGTTCTTTATAGTAAAACTTTTTTCACTAGCATAATTCGGACTTGATGCACCAATATAAAAGATTCCTTGGTTCGAAACAAATCGATTGACCTCTAATAATAATGCATTTTATCGAAGAGTAGGGAAGTTATGGTAATTTATATTTTTTGAAAATCGATTTTTTACAGTAAAACTTTTTTCATCAACATAATTTAAAGTTGATGCAAAAACAGAAAAGGTGTGCTGATTTGAGTCTAATCGATTGACCTATAATATTAATGAATGTTATTGAAGAGTAAGGAAGCTATGTTAATGCATAATATTTGAAAATACGGTTTTTTATAGTGAAACTTTTTTCATTAGCATAATTTGAAGTTGATGAAAGAATGTAAAAGATTCCTTGGTTCGGGACGAATCGATTGTCCTATAATATTTATAAATTTGATTGAAGAGTAGGGAAGTTATGGTAATTTATATATTTTGAAAATCAGTTTTTTATAGTAAAACTTTTTTCACTAGCATAATTCAGAGTTGATGCAACAATATAAAAGATTCCTTGATTCGAAACGAATCGATTGACTTATAATTTTAATGCATTTTATCAAATTGTAGGGAAGTTAGGGTAATTTATATATTTTGAAAATCGGTTTTTTATAGTAAAACTTTTTTCATTAGCATAATTCAGAGCTGATGCAAAGACAGAAAAAATGTGTTGATGCGAGACGAATCGATTGACCTATATTAATACATTTTATTGAATAGTATGGAAATTCTGAAATTGCATAATATTTGAAAACACGTTTTTTCATAGTAAAACTTTTTCCAGTAACATAATTCAAAATTGATGCAAGAATGGAAAAAATCTCTTGATTCGAGGCAAATAGATTGATCTATAATAATAATAATACACTTTATTGAATATTAGGGAAGTTCTGCTTATTTGTAATATCTGAATCATCAGTTTCAAACAGAAAAACTTTTTTCATCGACATAATTTAAAGTTGATGCATGAATAGAAAAGACTTTTTGATCATAAATTTTCAAATAGAGTAATATGATGACAATTTTTGTAAAGAAATCATAAAGCTGGGAAAGGGATAGGGTGTGACAGATTTCTTCCTTTTCCTTTTCCAGCTCAAAAAATTATTATTTCGAACGCAAGATTTGATTTGTCTGATTTGTCTTTGTATTTAAAACATTTTTTGTATTATTCTGTAATTTTTCATTTTTGGTAAATTTTTAATTTTAAATTGAGCAAAATAAAGACTTCGGTTTGTCTATTATTGAAAAAAAATAACTAATGCTTCCTCTATTAGGAAGCAAATACATTTGCTAACGGGAAGCAAAGTGCTCGTGAAATGAGCACCATATAATTATAAACACAAACAAAGTGGAAACACTCGAGATCGAATTCACAGCTAGTTTTATAGGATGCGTAGTTTTTGTTTTAATCGTGAAAAATAACATTGGAGATAAAAATATTACATTTTTTGGAAAACGAGGCAAGGTACGAAAAAAAATTATTCCACAAAATTTGTACACCCAAAAAAGATCTATAAATTTTTTACTGATCATTCTTTGATGGAACTAGTCGTTTTTGTTTCATTCGTAAAAAATAATACTTAAGGGCATGCTCTCTCCGGCGATCACGTGACCAAAACAGTCCTTTTGGTTATGAAACTTTTTTTGGTGTTCACCATGTCCAAACGCAATGATGTATTGCTCTCAAAATTTGGAATAAAGATAATGAGTCAATAAATTGCGTTTGTATATTTAGTTTCAGTAATAATTTTGAAAAAAAATTTCCATGTAAAAAATAAATGTGGAAAATTTCATAACCGAGCTTGGTTATGTGATCTCTACTTTACCGAAGTTGAAATGTTCCAAAAATAATGACAGGTTACGTGTGTGCAGATACTTATTTTTTTATTTGCGATGAATGTGCAAGTGTTATTGTTTATATTATTTTTTTGAATGTTCAGACGACTTAATCCAAAATTTGTGTCAGTTATCAACATACGTGAATCAGAAAATCTGAAATGCATCAAACCAAAAATTACCTGCACGTGCTGCAACTCGAATGGTATTCTATCAATTTATAAATTAAATTTCCTTGAAATTATAAACATATTGATGTGTAAAAACGTTCTCTAGTGCTTTTTATTTAATCTTTCAAATTCTAAACACGATATCTCAATCCGTGTGGACGTAGTGAGCACCAAAAAAAATGAAAATATTTTTACACATTTATTTTCTACATGGAATTTTTTTTCAAAATTATTACCATTCACATTCGTTGCACATTCGTTGCATCGTTATCGTGCACATTCGTTGCAAATCAAAAAATATGTATCTGCACACACCTAACCTGTCATTATTGTTGGAGCATTTCAACGTCGGTAAAGTAGAGATCACATAACCAAACTCGGTTATGAAATTTTCCACATTTATTTTTTACATGGAAAGTTTTTTTCAAAATTATGACTGAAACTAAATATACAAACGCAATTTATTGTCTCATTTTCTATATTCCAAATTTTGAGAGCAATACATCATTGCGTTTGGACATGGTGAACACCAAAAAAAGTTTCATAACCAAGGACTGTTTTGGTCACGTGATCACCGGAGAGCATGCCCTTAAACATAAAAAATAATTTTTTTGAAAAACGACGCAAGGTACGAAAAAAATTACTTGCCACAAGGTGTTCAGTTTTACCCACAAAACATCTACAAATTTGTTATTATTCATTTTTAAACAGGACAAGTAGATTTTCTTCTAATCGTGCGTAAAAAATAAAATAAACGGATTAACTTTTTGGAAAAACGACACAAATTACAATAACATTGTATTCAACAAAATTTCTCGCCTAAATTGTACCTGCAAATTTTCTTAGAATCACTTTACACTAGGTGGTATATTTTTTGTTCAAATCGTAAAAAATAGCATTGAAAAAGAAAAAATTGAATTTATGAAAAAACGGCACAAGTTGCAATAAAATTTTTAATGACAAAATTGCTTTGTTCTTACAGAATGCTCACTTTTTCAAATTATGAGAACAAGACGATAAGAATACGTATGTTATAATACCAATGCATATTATGAATTTTAATAATATACATTTATTGAAATGATAAAAATTGTCAGGGTAGCCAAGAATAAAATATAATGCAAAATAAGGAACAACTATTAAAGTCATCATGATAAATAAAATTTGTACTTCATTTTGCAATATCTAAATTAGCAATCCTAAGCCGAGGTATAGGAATAACTGTCATATACATTTGGTATAATAGTGTTAAACCTAATGTAGAAAAGTTCACCTGTTGGAAACAAATTAAGCCGATGCTTCAACCTTTATTTTTAAAAAGTGTGTGCACCTTATATACCTGATCTAAAGTTAATCGAGTTTTAATCTCTTAGTATATGCCTAATTTCTGAAAGTAAACGTTTATCGAGATTAGGCACCAATTCCAAAATTTTAAAGTTATCTAAATCGAAGTCCACAGTTGTGTTCAAAGTCATAAGTATGTTTAGCTGTGGCTGTTCGTCTGTTCGTGTAGGTGGTCTTTCGTGTTCTCTATTTCTCATATGCAGAAGTCTTCTGGTATGACGAATGCACGTCTTTCACAGTTCTTACATTTATGTTCATAATCTCAGTTACATTTGTTTTCTTTTTTCATTTGAGTTTCAATAAATGTAAGGTTTTTTTTTAATTATTGTTGATCGTAAAAACTAATTAAAGGTTACTTTTTTTTGGAAATTCTGAAGAAGCATACATCTAAGCTTCAAATGTATGATAATACAACATCGTCTTTTGTAAATTAATGACGTGATTGAATCTTTCAGTGATTATAATTTTCAACAAATGAGATGGATAGACATTTTTTGTAGCGTATTCTGCACTAGATCTCAGTTCCTTTTGTGGAATCTAACATTAACCAGTTGTGTAGCTCTATCGACTGAGTCATAGATAATGCTGATTTTATGATAGATTGGGTGACGAAAATCAATGTTCAAAAATCTACCAGACCATATTGGTTTGCGATTTCAATCAGTTATAATTTTCTTTTTTTTTCAATTCTCAATGCCAGATCTAGAACATTTATTTTATTAGCTTTAGCTAGTCTCATGGTAAATTTAATATATATGTTAACTGTTCAATGATGAATCCCATTAAACAATTCACGGGTTACCATTGGATTTCTAATATCAGCTTTTGCAGCTAATATTTTTATGGAAGAAATCAAAAAATACATTTAGAAATCACTTGAATACCTAGTCACTTTCTATTATACATATTATCCCAATTCCTGAAGTCAAATGCTATCATAACCTAAACTTCCTGGAAATGAAGACTCTTGATATGAGTTTTGTTTAAAAAGGCTAATTTCCAGTTAACAAAGAAACTAACAAAATCTTCATTGTATAGAAAGGTAAAGTCCTCTAAGGCACTTTTTGACGTTATATTGAAATTCCTAACAAAAATTCAATACATGAAACAATCGCCGGTAATCAAAAGCCAATCAGGTTTTCAACCACACTGCTGTGATACATATTTAAGAAAGCAGGATCTACGCAGTGAATCGAGAGTAAGTTTTTTCTAACGCTGGAATTGTGAAAAAATACATCCGTCCATGAAAACCTATTTTTCAAAATTGTTCATATAATTAAAGATGATTTTCCAATTATGATTTTGAAGAAGCCGAATCTACGATTCTGGCAAGTCGTGCCAGATAAGAAAGCAGGATCTGCAGAAATTCTGCCGATTGACACGAAGGTGGATTTCAGGGGACATGATATTACTTAGAAGGCAGTACAAAAATGCGGCTTTTTTCACGTTATGGTTCCTCTGAAAAAAGAGCATCTGCGAATAATATAATTACTAATTGCAAAATGAACACAAGTTATTTTGAAAATCGGTAAAAAAGTAATATATTGATGTTACTCAGCTGCTGAATGCTTAAAAAAGGTAAGAAGAAAACAGTTCCTGAGAATTTGAAAACAATTTGTTACGACATTTTTCTAAAAATTCGTGAATAGTTTTCATTCTTATTATTATGAAATTGATTCATATTTTCAATTTTTTATTTAGTTAATGTTACTGAAATATATTTTTGAAATTATTATAAGCATGCGTTTGTTTTAATGTAACTTTATGTCGAACATCAACTAGCTTCATATTAAAAGAAAGACCTAGTAAGTCAGGCATATCAAAATATACTCTTCAGAAAATTATATTCACAATCGAAAATATTCTGTTGATAATTATCAAGATTTGCAACTATATGAGAAGATTTTGCTGAATATTATAAAAGCTATTCCCATCATATGAACATTATTCACAAAAAATATGAAAGGAAGGAGGAATCAATGTGGATTCAAAAACAAGTTTAAAATGGTGTTCATCATTCGTTAAAAATACAAATAGATCATTCGAAAGCATGAAAGATTTTTTGTTCAATCGAACAAATTTGTATTAAGTTAAGCAACAAATTTGCAATCACGAAGATGAAAAGCAGTATGATTGAGTCAGCTGAACAAATTCTTCAATAAAATTAGAAAAATGTCATCAAAAGTTTATTCGGTTGATTGAACGAAGTATTATACCTAATTTTTCAAAAGAACTACAGCCAGTCAACCAAATAGAATTTCATTTAATCGACAAAAAATTCGTTATTATATACGTATTTTATTGTATTCAAAATAATTTGAAATTAATAATTTATTGAATTTTTTTTTGCAGAAAATTTCATAATGTCATGCTTTCTTAAATATCATGGCAGAACAATGGTTTTTCAATTTTTCCCAATTTGCTTTATTACGTATTTTTATACGAAATTGCACATCACAAAACTAAAGTTAATGAATCGCAAGAGAATGAATCATAATCCTTTGACGATCAATTGACATATGGAGACAATGGAAAAAAGTATACGTATGTAAAATGCCCGTCGTTATTAGATTCCTGATTTTGTGAAAACAATGGACAACTTGTATTGTACTTATGACAGAACTCTGAATTCATTAGAATTTCAAAGTAAAGTATATTGTGAAACGGAATATTGGCATTCAAAACTTTCGCTAGCTTGTTTATTCTCTATGGTATTCTAAAAAATGAAGTTAGTTTAAAGTCCCTCCGTTACAAAAAGTTGTTACATTATTGCACCAATAGGAAAAGTTAAAAAAAGAACTTCTATTATCACATACAACAATTACAACAACAAAAATATAAATGATAAATTTTCATTGTGTGAAAGGTAAACAATATTTTAAAAAAGTTCAATTGTGTATAAAATAAAACGTAGCAAAAGACAAACGTACCAATCATTTGTTGTGTATTCAAAATGTAAGTGCTGCTTTCATTACTGTCTTTTGAAATAAATCACCATTCCTTTGTGTACTCAGTAGAACTTCTTTTGCGTTGAGGCGTTTTAGATTGGGGGTATTATCGCGAATTGCGGGAATCATATTGGGAATGGACAGGGGCGAAACGGGGCACCGCGCGCGATATAGTAGAGCGCACATTGCTTTCGGTTTCTGTCGAATGCAGAAATCGAATGTCGCGATTCTTCGATCGAACAGTGGGTCCAAGATAATTCGTTCGGCAATCAGGCTTATCAGCCTTACGCATGTTTAGACATACATTTTATTATTATATTCAACAAAGCAGCCCATTTTCCTTGTGCAAGGGGCAAAACGGGACGAAGAACTTTCTTCCCAAAATCAATAAAGAGAGTAGAACATGGCCTGTTTTCGATATGAATTTTTTTAAAGTAAATTATCAGTTGTTTAAGGTACATGTAGTGTCGAATGCGGAAAAAATTATTTTAGTATGAGAAAAAAAATCCCAGAGCAACATCGTCCTGTTTCGCCACATATTCTCCTATATCTTATATGAGAGACAAATAATACGCATGTCGTATGTTTGTACAAAAACGAATATCAAAATTTTAGTTGTCAAATGAGTGGATTTCACAATTGTATATATTTACAAAAAAGCTTTTAGATTTTCTTATATTAAAATTTTCAATGCATTTTCTATATACAAAAATTTGTCATTAAACTCAAAAAGCCAGCGAGAAATATATTTAAGACTTAAGGTTGGAATTCAAGTAATTTCAAGCAAATGAAAAATATTAAATTTCCTCCGCTCGATTATGATAAAGAACCTCTTAATTGCAGTTTCACACAAATAATTCCAATGAATCAATAAACCTCAAGCATCTTTCTAAACGTAGAATGGTGTTTTGAGTTTACTCGATATATAATAATTGCGACTTTTAAGTTCATAATTCTGAAAATTTCCTATCACAAAAGTGTAAATTTAGTGAGAATATGCACGAATGAGGGATTTGTAAGATTTTCTTCCTGTGAATTTGCGCTTAGAGTCCTTCAGGAGTGGTGGCGGATTTGTTCAAGTGCACCTAGTTACTCAGAAACGCTACATACTCACGGAGGAAACATTAAGTTTCACCTCATTTTAATTACGAGCCTAAAAGCGAGCACCCTCGACCCCTTTAAGTGCCAGTGTATACTCGGAACAACAGTGCGAAGTCATATCAACCTGAATTTCATTTCGCGATGAACTTTCTGGATCTTGGACAATGTATTTCTCTACTTGGCACCTTATTCTCGAACAAAATTACGTGACAGATCCAAAATTCTTAGTTTGGGTTTAACAATTCGTTATGTATACATCTCCCGCACCTTTTGGCGGATTTCAATTTCATATTCCGGCATTTATTGCAGGAATTAAATGTTCTAATTCGACAAATCTTGGCGTCGACGAACTTTCTTTTTCAAGAAGAATTTTTTTGATTTAGCTAAATGTTAGAATATCTTAATATTTTACGCTGAAATAACAATTATTTATTCGCGAATATACAAAACCTGTCATATAATCAACAACATTGAACATTAAAAATACACTAGGATTGCTACTCGCTTTCGATAACACACTTTTGCACTTATTTGCAAATTTTCACAGAAGAGTGATGTGTTACGTCTCCAACCCCCATTTCTGGATCACCCTTTGAAAAATGTATATTAGTGAGTGACACAAAAGTAGATCTATTACTGTTTACAGAAGAAGACGCCCTTTAAAAAATACGTCTCAGTGACTGATGACAGAAGATTGATTGGTCACAGAAAAGTGAATGGTCATATCTCGAACCTCTTTTCCAGGTCGCCCTTCAAAAAATGCGTGCAAGTGACTGGTCACAGGAGAGTAATTAGCCATATCTCCAACCTCTTTTTGACGTTGACTTGTGAAAAATACCTGCCAAAGACTGCCCAGGCGGAAAAATTCTATATAGTTTATACATAATGTATTATGTATAGGCACTATATAATAAATTATATATATTTTATACATAATCGGCGATTAACAATTTATATCATAGGAACATAATATTTTTTCATATAATTACCTTCTTGGACACGATTTAAATATGTCATTGAGTCCGGACGGTATAAAGGTACATAATATTGGTACTCTTCCGGAAGTGACAACGACCCGGGTGTACCTAATCATGCTCCAGGTTGCTAAAAGCATCGTCTACAGGAATTTTTCCAACATTTAAACTTCGATGACAAAAAGATCAAATTATAATGTAGTTGCGCCGATCCTGGTGTACCTGATCATGCACCAGGCTGCTAAAAGCATCGTCTACAGGAATTTTCTCAACATTTGAACTTCGATGATAAACGGATCAGATTCCAATGTAGTTGCACCGACCCTGGGGTACCTGATCATGCACCAGGTTGCTAAAAGCATCTTCTGCGGGAATTTTATCAACATTTAAACTTTGATGATGAACAAATCAAATTCCTATGTAGTTGCGCCGACCCTGGTGTACCTGATCATGCACCAGGTTGCTAAAAGCATCGTCTACAGGAATTTTCTCAACATTTAAACTTCCATGATAAACGGATCAAATTTCAATGTAGTTGCGCCGACCCTGGTGTACCTGATCATGCACCAAGGTGTTAAAAGCATCATCTACAGGAATTCTCTCAAAATTTAAATTCCGATGATAAGAAGATCGAATTTTAATGTAGTTGCGCTGACCCTGGTTTGCCTGATCATGCACCAGGTTGCTAAAAGCATCGTCTACAGGAATTATCTCAAAATTCAAAGTTCGATGATAAACTGACCGGATTCCAATGTAGTTGCGCCAACCTTGGTGAAAATTCCTGTAGACGATGCTTTTAGCAACCTGATGCATGAGCAGGTACACCAGGGTCGGCGCCACTACATTTGAATTCGATCTTCTCATCAAAGAACTTTAAATTTTGAGAAAATTCCTGTAGACGATACTTTTAGCAACCTGTTGCATGATCAGGTACACCAGGGTCGGTGCAACTACATTGAAATTTGATTTGTTTATCATCGAAGTTTGAATGTTGAGAAAATTCCTGTTGAAAATGCGTTTAGCAACCTGGTGCATGATCGGGTACACCAGGGTCGGCGCAACTACATAGGAATTTGATTTGTTCATCATCAAAGTTTAAATGTTGAGAAAATTCCTGTAGAGGATCCGTTCAGCAACCTGGTGCATGATCGGGTACACCAGGGTCGGCGCAACTACATTTGAATTCGATCTTTTCATCAACGAACTTTAAATCTTTGGGAAATTCCTGTAGAAGATGCTTTTAGCAACCTGGTGCATGATCAGGTACACCAGGGTTGGCGTAACTACATTGGAATTTGATTTGTTTATCATCGAAGTTTGAATGTTGAGAAAATTCCTGTAGAAGATGCGTTTAGCAACCTGGTGCATGATCGGGTACACCAGGGTCGGCGCAACTACATTTGAATTCGATCTTTTTATCAACGAACTTTAAATCTTTGGAAAATTCCTGTAGAAGATGCTTTTAGGAACCTGGTGCATGATTAGGTACACCCGGGTCATTGTCACTTCCGAAGAAGTACCGATATTATGCACCTTTATACCTTCCGGACTCAATGACATACTTAAATCGTGTCCAAGAAGGTAATTATATGAAGAAATATTATGTTCCTATTATATAAATTGTGAATCGCAGATTATGTATAAAATATATATAATTTTTTATATAGTGCCTATACATAATACATTATGTATAAACTATATAGAATTTTTCCACCTGGGTGTTCACAGAAGAGATATCAAGATTCGAGGTAGCGAACGTCGATAAGCCTAAAAAAAAGCTTTCAAGAATCCTTATCTGGAATAATATGTACCTTGAACTCTTTTTCCATTGGCGGCGCACTTCTTAACTGATTTCAATAAAACTTGGCAGGTGATTAGTCAGCCATTGAAAAATAAGTATAGGCATGATTTTATGTTGAAGCTTTAGAAATTGTGATATTGAAACAAACAAAAAAAGCTAAAAACAAATAATTTTTTACGTGTGCTCACCTCTACATCACACACACGTACATACATTAGACTGCAAATTTGAGGATAGGTGAAACATTAAATTGTTTACAATAATTCAATAATAATACATTTTTATTTCAATCTTTTTGCCTCATATTTAACCAAGAAAGCTATAGCAATATGTTTTCAATTGGTGGCAAATTGGAACGAGAAGTCAGTAGCAACAGACTGTCGATACGTTTCCCAAAAATTTTCGATATCTGGAATATTATTATAACATTATCATATCATTAAGGCATTTGCTTTTTGGGGCAGACATGACTCTAGAATTCTTGTATTATTTATTCGAATAACGCTTCCGTTCTGCAACACTATTCTGACTCAGGTTGCTGATCAATCTCTCTAGCCATCACCCCAAGTGAAGAGCCTCACAAGATTGTCATGTGAAGTTCCCAAATCGGGCCCATAAGTATCCAAGCCATATTTTTCAGGCATCACTCACTCTACTAAACTCTTTGTACACACTATTTTTCGCTACACTCTTCTGTCCTGACATACCTCTCTATGGCTCCTTATGTCCCTTCAAATTAGGGTCTCATTCAAACATTCCAACTATTCTTTTTGCAGTTTGCCTCCAGGGACAGTGCCATTTACTATACCTTTATATACTTGTTTCGACAGTCGTTCATCTTTCATTCTTTCCACATGTCCGAACCATCGTAACCAATTTCTCTCCCATGTTTCAACTAGTGTCGCTTCTGCATCACATTCTTTGATGATTATTTTGTTTCTACTTTGTCCCTCAGTGTTTTCCCGCATATTTTGCGCAGGAAATTCAATGTGAATCGCGTTGATTTTACTCAGATTCTTTTCCTGACAGGTCCATGCCTCGCTACCGTATAGCACAGTCGGTACAAATCTAGAAATTATGTATTGCCATTTGAGCTTTTCTAAATATATCTTTACTTCTGATAATGGACACAGCTCTACCGATAACCTACTCACCCTTGTTTATGCGCCTATCTAACTCCCCATCTATCTTTCCGTCATTAGTGAATAGGCTACCCAGGTATACGTACTGAACAACTTGTCCTATTCTCCCATCCCCGGGTAAAAATATTTGGTCTTGACTTTGTCTTGGGTAAAGACCAATCCAAGACAATTCCAAGTCATTCTGCATGTCTAGCTCGTGAGGTGGAATCATACTTGTTTTTGATGTCTTAAGGGTCATCACTAGTCCGCTTTAAACTTGTTAGAATTTTTATATTATTTATCTTCATGGTATTTATTGTTTATGAGTTAATAATTTCATTTATCTGCAATAATTATGTTGTTTGGATGGCGAGTCTAAAAATGTTGTCAATTTTTTTCTATCTCCAACAGTTCATTGAATACTTCTAGAAAATTACAGTCTTAATCTTTTCATCCAAAATTTTATATACCTGCAGTTTTTGAGACAGACAGGTTCCGAATTTCTCATTAAAAAATGATTGATTAATAAATTACAAGTTTTATCGGTTGTAAAATTTTAATCCTCATCAGACGTCAACTGCTTGGTCCTCACCTAGCTACCTGATTCCCGGAAATGGCAGGCCCTGCCGGTGGGCTCCATAGTTTATAGAGGTCGGAGTATAATGGAAAATAAAATTTTTCAAACTAAAACTTCTTTACTTTTGACCCTGGCAAATGTTAAAGCCACAAATCGACAATATAATTTTCTTTAAGAGCAATTCGGTATATTTATCAGGACTTACACTTCTTGTCTTGAAACAAGTCAACCTGGTCTTGTCTTGGCACAGTCAACAGTCATAAATGCAAGCACAGTCTATATCTCCAATGTCTAGCTGGTGAGACGGAACCATACATCATGGTCCTGAAGACATATTGCAGATATTCAAGGCAAAATCAAGACCAAATATTTTTACCCGGGTAACGCCTTGCATAATATCCAACCAGTCACTCAGCTTCCCATTTACCCTTACAATTACTTTGCTCCCTGCATATATTGTTTTTATTGCTTGTAGAAGCCATCCATTGACTCCGTACTCTTTGAGGACTTCCTAAAGTTTACTTCCACTTATGTTGTAAATTGCTTTTTCTAGGTCAACAAATACAAAGAAAACTTTCTTTTCCACTCTCAAACTTTTTTCTGTGATCTGTCTTAAGCTAAATATTTGATTCGTACATGATCTTCCTGGCATGAATCCACTTTGGACTTATAGCTTTTACAATATTATGTAATAATTGTAAAAAAATGAAGAAATGAAAAAATTAGTGAAGTTTGGTATCGTGAGTACGAATTCTTCCAAGCCCCGACAGTCTTGCGGGGCTTGGTAGAAAACAATATATGCAGGGAGCAAAGCAATTGTAAGAGTAAATGGGAAACTGAGTGACTGGTTCGATATTATGCAAGGCGTTAAACAGGGATGCGTTATGTCCTGATAGTTATTTATCATATTTCTGGACGAGTGTCTAAGTATGGCCATCTTCGACGAAGAAGGTGTAGATCTCCAGAAATTGATGGTACGTGGGTTAGCTTTTGCAGATGATAAGGTTGCTATGGCAGAAATAATTGAGGACTTACAAAGAATGTAGAAAAAACTGAATGCAAGCATGAAGAACATGGGCCTCAGAAATTAACGAAAGTAAAACAAAAATTATGGTCTTTTCGGCAAGTCACAATGTGATAAGTTACAATGCGGTGAGTTACATTGTGGCATCTCTCATTCTGAAAAAATGTTTAGTATACAAAAAATTAGCAAAAAGTAGTGGAAGGACTTGAATCATTTATGTAACACGGGACTTTGGAAAGGGGTGGGGGTGTGAAATACATTATTTTTATGACAGGGATATCGTCCAGCACTTATGCAAATTTTTCCGAATGTGTCTCACCACAATGTGAATTGCCGGGGGTTGACATAACTCAACTCCACAATCCTTTTAAAAAAATGTATTATCCGAATTCAAAATTAATTAAAGTAGACCAAAGTTAACTCAGTATGGTGAAAGATCGTATTTGGATAGTGAGGGAGATTCAACTATCAATTCAAGCAGTGGCGGACTGGGTACCTTGGGGCGTCCGCGGGAAGTCGGTATGTAGGGGTCCCTTCCTGAGAAGCAAGAAAAGAAAGAAAAAAGGCAGAAACCACCATTATTTTTTGTGCCACTTTTATATTGATTTTTTGATAGCATAGTTACAAATCCTGGAAGGACAAAGAAATTGATCCTCACAAAACTTTCATTTGCTTTGGAAGTATAATTTGGAATTCATGTACGATGTTATGTGTTGATGATTAACTAGCTTATGGAGTGCAATATGTTTACGGAGTACCATTTTAATTAAATTCCTCCTGCTTTCTTTTGTTTAGTATTAAAAACATTTACATTGTATAAAAAACTGATCATAGAGGGCACCTACATGCCATAGGGTGGCTCCTGATAGGGTGAGTGCCGGCGGGTTTCCCCGCATCCCAACCTATGGCTAGTCCGCCACTGAGTTCAAGAGAATCTTTTTGCAACACCCACCTCAAAAATTGACGTTTCCATCCTTCTAAATGGTGCCTAAAGACCTTATTTGAGCAGACTGTGTGCGAAACAAATTTCGCGCAAGCGCTGTTTGCAGATGGCTTACTCTAGGCACTGGTGAGAAAGCAGCGCATGCGCACTTTCGAGATGATTTACATTATACACTGGCATAGGTAACTTTAAACACTGGTGTTGGTATCTTCTTGGAAGAAATTTAGATTTAACTTGACAAAATCTTTCAATAATGGACAAGAGAGCATAAACGCCATTATTTTTTTTAAATAATTTTTTTCAACCAATTTTTTTGTTTCAAAAATTTTTTCGAACACAAATTTTTTTGCAAAAATTCTTTTCCAAAAAATATTTTTTCAACAATTTTTTTCCACAAAATTTGTTTTCAAACATTTTTTTGCACAAAATTTATTCCAAAAATTTGTTTGCACGAAATTGTTTTTTCAGAACATTTTTTTTTCAAGCATGTTTAAAATTTTTTTTTTCAATTCCTTTTTTCAAACAAATTTCTTCACTCCACTCTATGCCATATAAAATTGGTATTTTTCTTTACCTCCTCCCAAAAACTTTTTCGGACAAGCGTTGCAAAAAATAACGTGTGATATACATGCGCGTAGGTGCTTGGTAACTTGTGTGACTGCATCATTCGCCTGCGGCTCAAAGCACTAGTCTACGTTTTCGAACTCGCTTCGCTCGTGCGCTAACTACCAACGCATGCTTTGAGCCAATGAAAATTGTAAGTAGATGAGAATTTAAAATAGAGCAAACAAAGTAGATACATGGCCAAAGTAATCACGCAATTTTTACATAATATTCATGGAAGATATGAACAAATAAGCTTTCTGTAATTTAAAAAACAAGCAATTAGTTACCAGCTTATAGGGACTGTCTACCGTACGGAAAATTCCGTTAACTAGTTAGTGCCTAGCTTATAAATGAAGTTGTAAGTTGAGCCTTTTTTGTTTCAATTTATATAACAATAGATAACATTTACGTCCTCAACTACTTGGTTAACAGAAACTTAGGGAGGAAAAAAGGGAAATTTGTAGCCTTGTTCGTAGACTTTAAAGCAGCTTTTGACGTCAGTGAATAAGAAAGTTCTATGGCAGGCAGTGAAAGAGAGGGGAATATAGGAAGGGTTAGTGAAGGGAATAAAGGAAATTTTCACTGAAACCAGGATTGGGGTGAAGATAGGGGGGGGGAGAAGGGGAGGTTTTCTGGGCAGAAAGATGACTTAGGCAAGGATGCCCGTTGAGTCCGCTGCTCTTTAATATGCTGCTGGCAGACTTAGAGGAGAAGCTAAAGGAGAACGGGAAAGGGTGGTCGATTCTGGGTAATAGCAAACTATACTCTCTAGCATACGCGGACGACGTAGTTCTATTAGCAGACGATAAGAAGGGGATGAACCTAATGATAAAAATTTTCGAAGAGTATGTAGGAGCAAAAGAACTGACGGTGAACGTAGGGAAGACCAAGGTGATGTGCTTCAGAAAGAGAAAGACCAAAATAGGTTACGGTTGGAAGATGAATGGACAAACAGTGGAAAGTGTGGAGGAGATCTGTTCCTTAGGTTTCTGATTTGAGGCAGGAGGGGGAAACGAGGTGAAGGTGAGGAAGAGAATCGAATGTGCGAGCAAATTAATGGGCCAAGTATGGGGTATAGGAAAGAGAAGGTTCAAGGACGATTGGAGAATGAGTGTCTGGTTGTTAGATGCGTTGGTATGGGGAGTATTGTGTTATGGGGTAGAAGTCTGGGGATGGAAGGAACATAGGAAAGTGGAAAGCATGCATGAGAGATTTCTGTGATGGGTAATGGGGATTAGTTAGAGTTGCCCAGGATTCATGTTGAAGGAAGAACTAGGAAGGGAGAAAACGGTAACGAGACAAATTGAGGGAGCCTGGCGGTTTGAAAAGAAGCTCAAAAGGGGAGAGGGGAGCAGAATAGCACAAGTATGCTTGGACGAAGTTCGGAACAAGGAGACGAGATGAAATTTGGGAAATTCGAAATGGGAGGAAGGAAGGACAAAAATAAAGAGGGTTTGTGAGATACAAGAAGGGGTTGTAGATTGGCAGAACATAGAATTAGAGCTATTAGTAAGACAATGAGAAGAGAGATGGAGAAAGATTATGGATTCTAGGTACAATAGATGGTATGTGATGGTCAAAGAGTTGACGGAACCAGAATATTTGCAAAAGATGGAAAAGGAAGACAAATGGAATAGGTTGGTACGGTTTAGAATGGGGGAAGGAGTGAGAGCTTGTAGATATTGGATGGATGAAGAGGACAATCTGTGCAGAGTATGTGGATACGAAGTGGAGTCATGGGCACATGTATTAGAGAGGTGTACAGGAGAGGAAGATGGACAGTTGAGTGTGGATGTGTGTGTGAGATGGATCTTGGATGGTAATGGACAGGGAGTGATGTGGATAAAAAAACTAAAAGAATTAAGAGAAAGCAAGGGATCAGGCAGAGACAAACGGGTAATCCTGTTTAAAGGAAAGTAACCAGTAGAAATTTTAAATTTTAAATCGGTGAAAATGAATTGGATGGTAAGAGAAAACGGAAGCCCTGGAAGATCGCTCATTTTAGAAGTTTAAGAAGAATAGTATTAATATTATTGTTGTTATGTAAGGCGAAGCATTAGAATTTAAGCAGCGGATAAGATAGACTAAGGATGGAGTGTAAATATATGTACAGTGAGCGGAGGGCCTCAAACCCGTAAAAGGGAGAGATTAAATATACATTATTGATTGGGACCATTGGTGCACAGAATTCTTCGGATTTTGTTGGTGTGACCCCTGAACGTCGCGTGGATTTAGTCTACATCTACTCAGCTCTCAGGGGGGCTCGTTCATCACCATGGAACTAAAAATTCTATGTGCTGTTCTGGTATCGAGGCTCTGCGTTATTAGAATTGAAGACATGATTACAGAGAACACAGGAACGAATGTTATTTTGGTTATAGTTGCAGTGCTAGATTGGTTTGAAGTAAACTTTTCAGCAATTTAGTGAGATACGAAAAAAAAAAAATAATTTTTCACTTACAAACCATCTACCAATTTGTAGTAAGTCATTTTTGAAAGGACTCGATTTTCGTTTGTTTTAATCGTGAAAAATAACACTGTAAATGAAAAATTAACTTCTCGGAAAAACGACACAAGATACGAAAACAATTGACACTCACACGTTATCATTGAGAAATAGATGTATACATTTGTTATTACTCATTTTCTTATAGGACTTGTAGTTTTCGAGCTAATCGTGAAAAATCACGTTGAAAAAATGAATTAAATTTTTGGAAAAACGACAAAAGGTACGACAAAAAATAATTTGACAACAGTTCTTCACCTAAGAAAAATGGTTACAAATTTTTTATAATTGATTTTTTGATGGAGAACATATTTTTGGTATTAATCGTAAGAGAACATTAAAAATAAAAAATGATTCTTTTGGAAAAACGACGAATTTGTTTTTAATTATTTTTTTATGGTATGCGTAGTTTTTGTTTTAACCGCAAAAAATAACATTAAAAATAAGAACTTTTTTTTTTAAACGACACAAAGTACGAAAAAAAATTAATGGCAAAAGTTGTTCAAACAAAAAATATCTACTAACTTCTGATACATTTTTCTCATGAAATGCGTATTAAATCGAAAAATTAAATTTTTTGAGAAACGACACAAGGTACAATAAAATTTTCATTACCAGAATTTTTTCACTAAATTATGTCCATGCGCTTTTCTCGTAGGTCAGTTGAAATTATCGTTAACACGTGTTTACATTTACAAGTGTTTGTAGTCGTTTGTGAACTTCGAGTCCCTTTTCTATGTGAAGGGTGAAAGACTCCTTTACGCTAGGACGCGTATTTCTTGTTTTAATAGCAAAAAAGGACATTAAAAACAAATAAATTAAGTTTATAAAGAAACGGCTAATGAGGACCTTTGAATTTGTTTTCGAACTTTTTTTTATAGGATGCGGAATTTTTTAAATTATAAAAACAAATCAATAAAAATACGTCTGTTTAAATATCGATGAATATTATGAATTCTGATAATATAAATTCATTGGAATGAAACAGTTTTCAGGATAGCTACGAATAAATATTAATGCCGAATGAGGAACAAATATCAAGGTAAACATTAAAAATGAAATTTTTAATTTTTTTACGATATATGAATAAACAGTCGCGGACCGTGGTACACGAATAAAGATAATATATTTCCAAGATGGAGACGGGGCATACTTGCTCCGTCTTCACAAAACAGTTTTTTTCATCCTTCTCACCATTTTTTAAATAATAGTTAAATTCTAAAATAAAAAAAAAATACTAATTAATTACAGCACTATATAAAAAACTTCATGGAACACACACATAGAGAAATTCAAGGAATTTTTTCAAATGTTTTAAAGATCTGATGGGGGAAATATAGCTGGTTTCCGAAACGTTATCTTTTCGTATAAATTTTTTTTAATCAATTTTAAATTATAAGTCTGGAAGAAGTCGTATTATTAATAGGTTTTATCCTAAATTACTGAATTTAAAAAAAATTTCCCAGACGTAAAAAAAGAAATTTTATTCTTCTTATAAATAATATAATTAAGTTTAACATAATGTAGAAAATTTCGTGTTTCTGACCAGGGAGAATAACAAAACAGAATTTGCAATCACAAAATTACAGTTGTCGATTTCTTACCTTTAATTCTAAAAGGTATTGCATAAATGTGGAAGAAGTACAAAGACCGACCCCAGGCGCGTTCGAACTTGCGAGCTGAAAATGCAACGTGCGATGAGAATGTATCCGTTCGGTGGGCAGATTTTTTATATTGCATTTCTTTCTAGACGCGAAGATTTTTGTTTCAAAACTCTTGAGAAAGAAACTGAACGGTATTAAGTATCCGATACAGTAGTCAATAAAAAAAGATTTTTTCATTAATAAGATCATTAATTTAATCAATTGTAAGAACAAGATGTTCGATCTAAATAACGATAATCTTTCTTAAGGGTTGGTTCGAATATTTTTTCGTGTAAAATTGTATCAATTTGTTGAAATATACATTAAATTTATAATTTTGTGACGATGATGTTTTGTTAATGAAATAAACATTAGAAGAAGAGTGAGGGAGAACATTCAGAAGAGTTTATCATCGCCTCAATTAACTTAAAAGCTCTATTGAAAACATCTTTACCATAATTTTTTTCATTCAATCAAAAATAACTCAAAAATTAAGATAATCATTTCAATTGGAAGAAACATTTGCATTGAAACGATAAATTCATCTGGTATGAAGTATGTCATATTATACCTCTTACCCTACGTATTTGTCATTAATTGTTTAATAGAGAAACTTTTTATTGACCTAAAGCCAATCAATATTTTTATATGATTTAAATAATCTTTTTTCTGTGTGAGGACGTATTTTTCATTCACTCATCTAAGATTCTTCATCAAAACGACTTGTTGTTGAAAATATCCACAATACTTTCTTAAGATATTTAAAGACATGTATTCCATTTTGAAAGTGAAAAAGTGTTCTCATCGTAAAGTTTATCGCATAGAACAAGATAACTTTTGAACTTTACAGTTTACGATGAACAGTGGAGCAGGTGTAATTACTCGACCTTAGTTGAAGTGATCTCATCTTGTTAGAGCCCGTAACGGGGATCAAACTCATATACGTCTGATAGAGCTGAAACGATGATGGTGCAATTACACCTGGAAATCGTGTGATCGATCTTGATTAAAACGAGCAAGTAAGCTTCAGGAAAAAATTGATTACTTCACTACCGATCTATCATATGCAAAATCAATTGAGGGCCGTCCACAAATTACGTGAAACTTTTTAAACACTTTCACCTCCCCTCCTCATCAATGTTACATATAATCACACAAAGCTTGAACCTCCCAGGGCGACGTCACAAATGCGAACACCCAACTTCCTTTTTAGTCGAAAGTCTTTTTTTCGATTTTTTTTTAATAAGAGCCTAGAATAAAACACCAGACATAGAAAATCATAATATTTTAGCGGAATTCACAACCAAAAATGCTTTTATAACAGGAGGAATAAGGCGATTCTTCACGAAAATAAGGGAATAGTGGGTGTATGAATCACTTTTGAATCAAATTAATATATAATGTCTCAAAGCGTAGAAATTTGATAATAACAGGGGACAGCGTCAAATTCTGCGCAAGTCTAATACCTTCTCTGATAAAAATGTAAAAAGAGGAATTCACGATAAAAAGTTTCATATATAAATTTTCAACTAAAAACGATCAATTTTTAACGAAAAATAGAATATAGTATATATTTATTATGAAAATAATTTTTTAAAATAGTACATATGTATATATATATATATATATATATATATATATATATATATATATATATATCATAAATAGTAATTTACATTTCAAAAAAAATTAATTTTCAAACAAAAAATTTAAGAAAATAAATCTTCAAATACATAGCAGAATTTCCAAACAAACGAGATGAATTCTGAACCAAAAATATTATACATAGCAGACTTTTCAATCAAAAAGTATTGTCTCTCAACGGAAAATAGTTGAATTTTCGTATTGGGTTCTGTTAATTCAGTTCGCATATAAGCCGTGAAGAAAGAAAAGAGTGTGTAGTCTGTATGTAGACACTTAACGTTAATCGCCCCTGCCCCGTAAGTCACAAATAACGGTGGAAGTGTAGCGTGATTTTGAACAGCGTCTGATGAACTTTGTGAACAATATTGTTACAAAATTATCTTATAAGTGAAGATAAATCCATAGAATGTATTAAAAAAGTGTATACATTTACATAGCAGGTCCGATTTTTAACAGTCTCTAGTGTAGTTTTCACTTTCTCTGTAAAATTAAATTCGTTCATGTCAATGTCATAAATGAAATGAGTTAAACAATATACAAATATTATGCAGTGAAGTTTTCACAAACATTCAAGACATTGAAAAGTTATTGTAAAATTGCCTTGCCAATACTAGATTGTAAAAACTGCATAATTTCCCTAAAAGTATGTCACAAATATAATGCTGAACCAAACAAAAATTTCATGGCAGCCTATCTGGCCTGAAATACACAATATTTATATATCTATTATGTACTATAATTAGCCTCACGGGAGGCTCTTGATGTGTAGCAATATTTATTTTTGTAACTGGCTATGATCTATTAAACCAGTTAGATTAACTAATTTGCAATCATTCAAAAAAATTAATGTTTTTAGTTGTAGGTGTGGTATATTTTGTTCCTAACGCGTAGAGTTGCATTTACTGAAGTCGATAAAATCTACCCAAGAAAAAATATCCTGGTTCTCTATCGTTTTTCTTTGAGCACAAAGGTAAATAATTTACATTAAAAAAGCAGCGTATGACATTTTGAAGTACTGAATACTTTTTAGTACCTCATTAAAAGACCTTTATCGCTTTTCATGCTCGCCTCTAATTTTGCAAGAAAAATATATTTCATCGTAGAAAATATCAGCTCAATGAACGAATTATTTGCAAAAGAGAAACAGATTATTTTTCTACAGAAAATGAGCTTTCTGTTCTTTAGATTATTGAAAAAAAATGTGTTCTTTGAATTATGTGTAATAATCTGGAAATTCATGCATTCATTTTGTCTACATCAAAGCTCCTATGTATCCACTTTTTTGTCGCGTGTCTCTTGATTTTTTTGTACCATCCTGTTTGACAGTTTGCTAATAAATATACTTCAGTCCAACATCCTATAAAATTCTGTTTTCATTGTAAGTTGTTGCGATTGAATGGAAATTTTCAAATCTGAATTTGAATTTCAAATTCTTATCATGTTAGATCGAAAGAATAATAATTGGAGCTCCGACAAAAAGAACGTTGTCTCAACACAAGTTTTGTGTGAAAATTTTGTTTATCAAAAAACATAAGAATAGTATTGTATATTGACTTCGTATCAACTTAACTTCCTAAATATACGTTCCTAAATCTCACGTACGATTACATCATTTAACCAGATAATAAAATAAAATTAAATTTTTAGAATACAAGCAGAACAAAATTAAAAATCTAGAGAGGCTGAAAAAGCCTCAGTTAATAAAAAGAAAACATAAGTGCTAGTAATGAAACGTCCAGAGCCGGTCATCGCAAGCATATGATTTTTAAAAGAAAGAGAAATTATTTTCAATATTTGCCTGATACCATTTTTTTATTCTTTTCGATAACAAAGCAAATGCAATTTTTTTCTTATCAGTTTGAAATGTCTGGAGTTAGGTTTGAGAAAACATACTTTTTTATAACATAAAGGCGGGTTTACACCAATCTAGCATTGTTCGCGAACGTTCACGAGCGTTCGCAAACGCTTGCGAATGCTTACGAGCATTCGTGAACAGGGGGGGAGCTTTCCGTTCACACTGCCTGAGCCGAGCAGTTGTTCGCGAGCATTTGGCCGTGTTCCGACAAAAAAGCACGAACATGGCACCCACATTATCAAAGCTGTCAATTTTTTTCAAAATTTCAAAGAATTTCAAACGGAAATAATTGAAAATTGTACTATTTCATGAAAAGTGATTAATATAATATTAATTTGAATAATATAATATTGATATAATTAATATAATAATATGATATAATGGTGCGAACCGAATTTGAATTTCATTTTTGAAAACATTTATTTATCTATTCTTTTGTTTAATATTAAGATTTCAAACATGAAGAGGTGAAAAAAATAAAAACTGAATAATTTTATTAAACAAATGATTTAACTGTAGCGGTTTCCAGTTTTCAAAATTTTAAAGAATTTCAAACGGAAATCATTGAAAAGCCAATCATTTCCAGGCACTTGTCCTTATCCCACTCCATGTTTTACAATAAAAACAATAAATTCGATGCACTCCGAAAAATGCTGTGCCTGCTCCTATAGAAGTACCGTTTACACAGGACGCGCAAGGAACTCTCAATCCTTCTGATGGTTTGTCGATTTACCGACAAGTGACCGAACACGGACGAGCACGAACGAACGTTCGCGAACAGCGTTCACGAACACTGTTCGGTGTGGGCAAGCGTCTACACCGAGCGAGCCTCCTGTTCGAGAATACTCGCGAACAGCGTTTGCGAACGATGCTCGCTGGGTGTAAACCCGCCTTAACATATCATAGAATTCGATTATACAGGGGAGTAAGTGAGCGGTTTGCTTTCCCTACAAGTGATCATGCAAATACACAAAGATAGTTGAATGAAGTTTATCAAAATTTTATTCAGGATAAATTTTTATAATGAAGTTATTCCAATATTAATGCAATTATGATGATTCACATTACAAATTTCATCAATTTGAGATATTTAGAATTTAAAACTCTTTACTTTTGATATTCAGAATCATAAAAATGGACGAATTTCTATTTATTCACTCTTAAAATTAAACAGATCTCAATTTTACGCTTCAAGAATGTACACTTAGAAATTCCGTAAGTTTGATATTTTCAAAAAGAAATTTTCCAAATTTGAAAGATCTGGAATTGAAATCTTGACATTTGACCTTCAAAATCATTAAAATTCGAGAATTTTCACTTATACATTTCAAAAATTGAAGAGCTTTTGAATAATAATCTGCAAAATTAAACTATCTAAACGAAACATTCAGACCACATGATTGTAAATTATACACGTTAAAAGTTTGAGGTTCTTCAATTTAAAATCTTCAAGATAGACTTATTTACAGAAATGTTCGAAATATTATGATTTTGAATTACATATAAGTGTCAAAAAATGATCAAGATGGTGAATTTCCAAAATAGATCAGTGTGGAAAGTGGAAGACATTAGTAAGACTTAGACTTCCAGGATGTCCTTTAAGATGATCTTATCCAGATATCAAATCCCACATTTACTTATGATTTTTTTCCTTTACTTCTAATTCCTACTGAGATAAAATCTTATATTCAAATGAAAGTTACAGATTACTAAAATACGCCTAGAATGAGAATTCGTAATCAATTTGTAATCATTAATTATTCTTATAATACTTTAAATTGAAGCATAGATTTTAATTGGATAATTAGGCCATCAAATAAAAAACGTGGAATGAACGTGATTAGTGCGCTATTTTCTGATAGATTGAAATTATAAACATTAATAATGCTACAATTTTGGATTAATTTTCTTTGCGTGCTCCAATATTTATCTTGCTATAAAAATCAACACGTTGTCAGTGTTCACCGAGGTGCCAATTACTGAAGATCCCTCTTGACATATGAAAGAAAGTGTTTGGGATAAAGACTCTTCATGCTTAGTTCCTTGAGAGGCAAATTAATTAAGTCAGTCGACGCTGAAGCATGGAAGCTCCTTGAAGAAATTTGCTGCTTCCTCTTTCATGAAGAAACGTTGGACATCAATTTCACAGCTTCTTTACATATTTATTATTCAATATTCTCTTCCAAATAAGATATCTCTAAATTTGAAACACTAATAATAATTTATTTCATGAATTATTGAGTTACTTTTGGTAACTTCATAAAGAGGAATCTCATGAAGAAATCAGTAGAAATTGACTGAAATTCATATCTTTTATACAGTTTCTACGTAGATATTTAGACGTATGATTCTGTCCATTCTGTTTGTCAACTAATTTTATAAGTCTATTAAATTCTAGTGCATGAATTATAAATTTTGTATTGAACTTAAAACTTGAAATTTCTTTTCTCTCAAAGCGCATTAAATTTTAAATAATTCAAGTCTCACACTTTTAAGTTATGTAACCTTCGGGAAAATTGTCTCATTTCAAAATTTATTACCCAAACAGGGGTGATGTCAAATTATAGCAAGAAATAAAAATGAGCATACTTACGAGTAGGAAAATAAAATTTCATGTACATCGTAAAGTAAGGTTGACAAGTTTTTTCAACGTTTCACCATATTCATCACAGTGTAAATTTCATTTATAAAGTGCAAGAACATAAAACTCATAATGGGAACCAGCGCCGCCGAGATGTGAGATGAAAAAAGGCAAAGCAGAGGCAAGACGAAGACAAAAAAGAGAATGCAATTATTCAGTGCCTAATTTGAGAGCATAATTATATTTTAATTGCAAAAAATAGCAATTTTCTCTTGTGATATATTTGCTTTGTTAATATAATTGAGAAAAATATTCTCTAACAGGAAAACTACACAGAAAAATCCATGGTATCAAAATGTTGCAAACAGTTGACCACTATATTGTGTCACAAATAACAAATACACATCGCGCAACGTTTTGATTCGATTTTCTAACTCAATTTAATACTTGGGGTATTTTTTGTGTATGCATTTTAAATTATTCCTGAGGTATCACAAATGCTGTAGATCTTAGGCAAAATGCTTTCCGAAATGAAATTTTCCAAATATCAGAGCTAGAGGTTCACTATTTTCATAACCAGGTACGCAATACACATCTCCGATTGAATCGCCTGAAATTCTTTCGAGTTCCTTACAATATTCAAAACGCTTTGAAATCCCTTGAAATCCTTCTGAAGCCCCTAAACTTTTCTTTGAAATTCTTTCAAATTCCTTGCAATCTTTCGCATATTATTGATATCCTCGATACCTTTTTTAAAATCCTTTCTTTCAAATCCTGCGAAATTCTTCGGAAACCCTTAACAATTTTGAAATTTGATTGAATTCCTTGGAATCTTTTAGAATGCACTAAGCTCTTTCAAATCCTTTCAAATTTCTTAAATTTTGTTATTAAAAACCCTTATATCATATGAATTCAATAGTAAAAAAAAATCCAGTAAAATACCATAAAAAATTTGTAAATCTGTAATCTTCCAAGTTTTCTTTAGAAATTATGACATCTTTGAAATCCACTAAAATCCTGGAAAATGTCATAAAATCTGCTAAAGTACCTTGAAATCTCATGAAATGTTTTCGATTGAAAACTCTGAAGTTTTGTTCAACTTTGGTCAAATCTCTGAAAAACTCTGCATTTTTTGTAGCCTTTTGAAATCCATAGAAAAGGCCTAGTTGGATAATTATGTAAAAAGTGCCCTTGAGCCTTATCCAAGTGGACTTGTTCCTATGTATACGTTACAAAAAGAAAATTCTTTCCTGAAGAGTTTAGCATTTTAAACTTAATGAATTTTCTCTACAATTTCTGGCACGAAATTGAAATTTTGACAGACACTTAAATATTTTAAGTCGAATTTTTTTTGCAAGAAAAATACATACATCAGCAGAAAAATTCACACATTGTTCTCACAGATTAAGTAATAATAACGATTTGAAATTTTTTTTTCGAAGTGATGGAAAATGGCAGAAGAAATTGAAAAACGTAATTTCATACGAATATCGTTCCTCGCAGACCTTATATGAATATTGAAAAGATGATACGAGTGACTTTTTCACAAGTTGCAATGAAAATAGTCGTCTAGAATATTAGATAGATAGATAGATTAAATTTATTAACACAACAACAAGATACAGTAAGGGTTGCACAGAAATATTTACAAAAAGAAAAGATATGTTTCACACTAATAACTATCTGTACAATTCGACTAATATATTTTCTTGTAATATGCCACTGGCTTTTACAAGGAAATCTCGAATTTGCGCTCTTAAGGTTTGAGAACCGCAATAAAATTATTACTAGGAATTAAAATTATAATAAGAGAAGAAGTTCTCATACACGTCGCATTACAAATTGCAAATTACTCGTTGATGATAAAGGATCTAACCCTCAACATTTGCACAATATATCTAAAAACATCATTCAATTGCTCAATATTTTGTAAAATTAAGAGGCGCTCAATAGATTCTAGATCATTTGGTGATTCTTCTAGATATTTTCCAATATAGTGCGTCCTGAATTCATTATAAATAGGGCAATGAAGTAGCAGATGAGGAAGATCCTCATACCTCAATGTGTTACATAAGCTGCATATTTGGTCAGTCCCAATCACATACGACAATCCATTAAAATATAATCTAATCTGGTTGGAACTTGAGAGCCTCAATTGACTAATTACTCGCTTCTTTGCCATACAACAATTAAAAGAGAGGTAGCCTTCAGTCAAATTCAATTGACTTAGGTTTCTGAAGTCGTTGTTATAATTCGATTTGATTACACGATCGATAGCAATACTATACTTATCATTTGACCATTTTTCAATTATATTCAACTTTTCTGCAGTGATTACATGAGGGTGACTCCATTGTCGATTCCATGTATCAAGCTCGCCTATAGAACCAAGTAGAGACCTAAGTTGTGAGGCCCAATTAAATTCTGTACTTGCAAAACCTGCCCGGTCCAGCTCGCAGAGCCTCATCAGACATAATTTAGGCAACTTATCATTGCTCATGTTAATCAATGAAATCCACCAATTATAGGTGCGCTCGAATGCTTTGACGCTTGTTTGATCTATACCTGTCTCAATCCGGATAAAATGCGCAGGAGTGTTTCTGGGCCAAAAGAATAACTGTTTAAAAAATGTATTCTGGACTACATTAAGGTCGCCAAGATATCGCAGGGCCCATACCTCAGCACCGTATAATAGAGTGGCCTCGATAATTGACCTTAAAAGCACGATGGTGGTTTCCCATGAATTATTCTTTGATTTATTCAAAATACTTGACACTCTACAAACTGCTGACAACCCTTTCTTGACAAAATGGTTCTTAGCAACCCTAAATTTTCCTGTTGAAGAGAACGGGGTTCCGAGGTACGTGTAAGTGTTAACGAAATTGAGTACATATAAGTTTTTCCACATAAGTGGGCGTAGTTTTTTCAATTTACCGGTTTTACGAAATGGAATGATCTTTGTTTTTTTTTTGGATTTAGCTTAAGGCCATTTAGATCACAATAATCCTCCAGGACTTTCAATTTGTCACGAGCGTCATGCCAAGATGTAGCAAAAATAATTATATCGTCCGCGAAAAGAAGCATAATCTGGGACCTAACCTCACTCGGTTTTACACCCTTCATTCTTTTCTTTATGAAAAAAGCCACAATATCAGCTACGAACAATATAAAGAGGAGTGGACTGAGGCTGTCGCTCTGTAGGACTCCCTGCGTTACTTCGACTTTCTTCGAGAGAGACTCAGCACATTTGACTCTTAGACTTGCATTGTCATACAACGAAATCAAAATCCTAATGATTTTTCCACTTACACCAAGGTCGTGCAGTTTGGAACAGAGCTTAGCATGGTTGACTGAGTCAAATGCCCTTTCGAAATCGACAAATATGACATACAAATAGTCCTTAGTATTGGTAGCAAAGTGCATTTTTATTACCGAATAAAGCGTAAACAAATGATCTCTACAGCCCCTCCCTGCTCTAAAACCCGCCTGCTCTTCTGGCAACAACCCACATGCCTCTCCCCATGCTGACAATCTAGCAGTGGGATGCGTCGTAAAGATTTTAGTAATCGAGTTCATAAGAGCTATACCACGATAATTTAAAGGGTCAAGTTTGTCGCCCGACTTATGCAACATGAACATATTGACATCGGACCACTGAGTAGGAACTTTTTCCGAGTTTAGGACAGTATTGAAGAGGTTGAGCAAATAATGCTCACTCTGGGGTTAGGCATTTAAAGAAGTCGTTGCTTATACCATCCGGCCCTGCAGCTTTATTCTTTTTAGTGCCCAAGATAACTTTTTGCAGTTCGATTAAAGTGAAGTCAACATCAAGAACAGGATCCAGTACTGACATGAAGTAACCATTAGATAGCAATCTGGGTGGGTACACACCACTGTAAAATTTAAACCAATCCCTTGTGCTTAGTAAATTAGTATGCTCTTCCTTTGCTACTTTAAGTTGCGCTCGATACAAATCGCGAGCTTGTATGTAATGGACAAAATGGGACTCGGAACGGCTACGAGAATAATGTTTGTATGCCTGGGAAGCTAGTGCCTTGAGATGAGCGCAATGCGAGTCGAACCAAACATTTTTTTGTTCATTACGATTAGGGGCAATGGAGGCACCCCTCTGTTTAACAACCATATTTGAATTGTTAGCGGCACACTTTATTGCGGTAATGAAATTATCATATAAAATATCAGTATTTACATTGTTATTATAGATAAGCGGCGATTGAGATAAAGCATTATAAAAAGTATCTGCACCCTCGTCTTTCCATTTTATAAGTTTTGACATACCTCAGAAATGGTGGACTCTCCAAGCCCAGGGTCCTTAAGCAATAGATTAAAATCTATAGCAATAAGTAAATGATTGGATTGGTCTGAAATATTGTAGACAGAGAAATCATTGGCGAAGTTAATGCAATCAATACTAAGCCAACACAAATCGATAGTGCTACAGCCTCTTTTCGTTATGTAAGTGTATTGACCAAAATTGTCAGAAAAAGTACGACCATTGCAGAGAGTTAAATTACAAGCTTCAAGCGATTCTACCAGTTTTATGCCTCTTTTATTAGTTTTAACATCCAAAGCCGATCTAGTTGGAAATAAATTAGAATTGTTAACAATTTCATCAGACAAGCTGTTTAGGGTACCTACTCGAGCATTAAAATCACCAACTAGTAACAAATGCGCGTTCGTGTTGTCTAAAGAAAATAAAACATTTTGAAGTGCCTCTATACAAAATTCAGACTCTGCTGATGGAGGAAAATATATATTGCCGATAAACAGAATGAAGGAATTTTTAAAGATCAGTTTTATAAATCACCATAGATTACTGGCCTCTACTTCACAATATGAATATCTGCACATTTCTTAACTAAAGTAATCAAACTCCCACTGCCTCGACCTTTACTTTTTTCTTTAGTAGCTACAGCGTAGTGAGGGGTGTAACTGTCTAGAAATTTCGGCAACTTTACACATGTGTTTAAAAGCCATGACTCACCTAAACAAATTACATAATGACTTGTTAAGTAGGCCTTCTGCTTTTCATTTAGGTTGCACAAGTTATTGTAGCCACTGATATTCCAGTAACAAACACTAAAACTTTTGGTACGATTGTAGATCCCATGTATTGATGAATCACCCATAAAAACAGAGCTCGAAGCTTCTACTATTCCTGTAGAAGGTCCCTCGAGTCAGTCTGATTGCTGTCTAGGTCTCGAAGATGTTCCTCTATTAACATATTTGTTGAGAGAGCCCACGTCCTGTGAATCACCTCTTCTTGTCCTTGAAGATACAGGTTGGGCAGTTTTAAAGGTGCTAGCATGTAACCTGTCCGAAATTGTTTCGTCCAACTGTGTGTCAGGCTTAGCAGTAGTGTTTACATGTACAGATGGGTCAGCTTCGTTGTTTACAATCTCTTGTGACGTCGCATAATATTGGTTCCGAGTGTCAAATACAGTTGCCATGTTAATGTTTACAGAATTGCCAGAGCTCCCAATATTAGGAATTTCGTGGTTTTGATAATTATTACTCACTATTTTCTCTAGGCTCATTTTGGCTAAATCTTCCAAACTGTAGGTATTGTTGTTAATTTTAAGGCAGTTGCCACTCATACGTGGTTTTAGTCCAGCGATTTTTAATTTAGCTGCCTCCTGGATCAAGGCTTTACGGATTTTAACAGAGTCTTGATCCAAATCATGTTCGATGAAAATATTCGTGCCTCTGAGTTTTGATCGATTTTGTAAAATAAAATGCTTTACTGATTCTGAAGCGAGTGAAAGTAAGACAGGCCTCGATTTGCTAGAGTTGAATTGTCCGAGGCGCCGAACTCCATTAAGAGACTCCCGACTGAGCACTATGTCCATTTTGGATCCAAGTAGATTACGGACTTTTTCTTCTAGCATAAATGGTGCTTCGGCTGGGCTATCATGCATGCCAAAAAGCATTAAATTGTTCCTTCTGGTGAGCCTATCCAACCGTTGTGCCTGTTTAGCGATCTCCAATCTGAGCTCAGCGTTCTCTTTTTCTACTGCATCTATTCTAGCTTCACATCTCTGTAAGCTTACGCTAGTATTCTCTAGGATATTCTTCTCTACACCATGTATTTCGTCCTTAAGCCTGTCTTCCAGGCTTGTCATCAAGCTCTGCATCTTTTCGAAGGTTGCCATGACAGACTACGAGTGAGGTGAAGTTACATCTTTCAAGGACGTGCAAGCACAAAAGAACGGAATGCGGAGATGTACTCCACATACAATTAGTAAAAAACAATAAGTTTTGTGTGTGACAGACCCGCCCCGTTCCACTCTTACAATAATAAGATAGTACGATTTTCGACGCAAGCCAAACACTCGAAACTCCCGGCACAAGCAAGAGCGACAACAAACACGACCTCTCAGCACGGGCGCTCGATCGAGACTCGTCCTGAATATTACCGAAACTTCTTTCACTGACAAAATATTTTTCTGTACGAAATTCTTCTAATTGCCATATCTTTCGCAGTTTATAAGGCCACTGGAGCTTACCACTTTCTTCAGTGATATTCGATTTATGATTTTCTTCAGACTTCAATTTTTGTTCTATGTACCTTCATTTTAAAGCCCATGTTCTCCATACTTGCATTCAGTTTGATCAACATTCTTTGCAAGTCTTCGATTGACTCTGTAATGACAACCTTATCATCTGCAAACGCTAATTCACGCACCCTCACTGTCCCGAGATTTGTGCCCAAACCTCCTTTGTAGAAGATGGCCATCCTTAGACACTTGTCCTTGTGAATGATTAATTTGGAAAACATCTGTAAAAATACCGTTTTTAGCATGCATTTTACATAAAACTGCTACTTTGCATTTTGTGGAGCATGTTCAGGGCACATTGCATGAGGATCGGGGGACGGGGTAATTTGAAAGTAAATGGGTGAATGTTATTCCTTGAACCTTCTTCAAGAGGTGACGAAACTTTACTTTAAACAAATTTAATAACAAGCACTTCTTTTCTCCATTTCTTTGGAAAATCGTGCTGTGTAATGGGAAATTAATTTCACTTTCGAACCACATTTTCCTCTTTTCTATCCTAATATTTTGAAAGTATTGGAGTAATGCAAACTGATAAGAAAATCCAACTATTTTTAGCTGAAAGTTCATCATCCTCTATTGTAAAGTCTTCTATGAAATTTTTGGTTAAGAATTTTTTTTTTGTTTGAAGTTTTATTATTTGCTTGTTGGCTTGGAAATTGAACAATTTTATTACAAAGAACAGTAACCAAATTATTACATTTTTATGCCAGAAAGACAAATTTACAACCGAACAATTGAATTTTGTACCAAAAAGGTGACTTTTCACCAAATTGTTGAATGCTCAACAAAATGATTCAATTTTTAACCAAATTATAAAACTTTTAACAAAGAAAAAATGGAATGTCGACCAAGAATTTTATGGTAGACTTTTCAACAAAGGATAATGAACATTTAGCGTAAAATAGCTGGATTTTCTTATCAGTTTGGATTACTTTGATACTTTCAAAATATTAGTAGCAGTTTTTTGCAAAATCCATACTAAAAATGGTATTTCTAATAATGTTTTCTAAATTAATTATTCACATGGACAAATGTCTGAAAATGGCCATCTTCAACGAAGTAGGTGTGGGGACAAATCTCGGGACAGCGAGGATGCGTGGATAGCGTTCGCAGACGATAAGGTTGTTATGGCAGAGTCAATCGAAGACTTGCAAAGAATGTTGAGCAAACTGAATACATGTATGAAGAACACGGGCCTAAAAATGAACGTAAATGAAATAAAAATTATGGTCTTCGAAGGAATTCATAAATCTTGTATTACTAAAGAAATGGGTAAACTCCAGGTAAAAACTGCAAAAGACATGGCAATTAGGAGAATTTCGTGTAGGAATGTATTTTGTCAGTGCCAGGAGTGTCCGATATTCCTGTGAGGGTACGATTTCTATTTTTTCTGTCATGTTCCACCACTTCAAAAAATCTAAAAAAATTCATAATAAATACTTGATATGTAAGCAAAATGTGTGAATTTTTTCGCTGATTTATGTATTTTTGTTTTCGAGAAAATTCGACTTGAAATATTTGAATTTCTGCCAAAATCTGAATTCAGCGCCAAAAATTGCGAGAAAAATCTGTTAAATGTACTTTTAAGAGATTTAATTTGACCCCTTGGTGATCAAAATCCATCAAGAGCAATCCGAGATACACGCAAAGAACAGGAAAACCATAAACGTGGCCTTGGAAGTCATCTTCGAAGTTAAAAGGGTTAACTCTTTCGAAAAGAGTTTCTTTTTGTAACGCACACCTAGGACCAAGTCTGGTTGGATACGGCACATGGGTACTCTTAACATTCTTCACCGGCTAGGCCTTTTATTATAATCTTATCCGGGGCCTTCTTTAGGGTTGCGGGGAAGTAAGAGCCGATGCAGAAGTTTGTGCATTTTGTAGTGTTTGGTGGGGGCCCCGACGGCCCTATTGTAAAGACGGCCCTGATCTTATGGAATCTTAAAAAATTTTGAAATCATATATGTATCCCTTAAGTATTGTAAAATGCCCTAACATCCTCTTCAAGTTTGTAAATGTATTAAATATTCTGAAACTTTGCGCAATCATTTAACCCCTTGAGCGGAATTGACGACATATGGCGTCAAACGCATGTCTCTTACAGGCGGTTGTTTCAATTTTCACAAAACTTTGTGCCTAGGGGTTTTCAGGGTCATAGAATACGCATTTGTAATCAAAATCTTAAAACTAAATATTTAAAATAGCAGATACAATATGGCAGCTTGAAGATGTCAAGAAATCCGAAAACTTGGCACACTTGCCTGGAACCTTCTTTTTACTGATTTGTAAGGTCGTAGAATACGAATCCGTAGAAATCTATCGAGTTTCAGATTTTTCATGGAGTCTTCTTTTTCAGCCCGAAATCCCCCCAGATACGAAGTTTCACAATAATTGATCTAGTTTACAATTCCTCAAGTTTGAGTCCACATATTGGATCAGCCATTTTGCATTTTCAAATTTTCACTACAGATTCGTCTTCTGCGCCCTAAAAAATCTAAGGAGACCAGCAAATTATGATCAAATTCATAATATCACTTTAAAATTCTTAGACAATTTGTTTAAATTCATAATGTCTCTTAAATTAGGCAGAACTTTTTGAAATCTCAAAAATAACTTGAAATCACTTGGGATCTTTTAGGAAGCAGTAAAAGCTTTCAAACCAAATAAAATTTTGGAAAATTCTTGAAGTCAGTTGAGATCTTCTAAAATCACCTGAAATATTCTGAAATCTTAAAAATATTGAAATCTTTTCAAACTTTGATTTTTGAGATGGTGGACATCATTTTGGACAATCTGCTGAAGAAGTGTGAAAATATTTCCAAAGGCAAAGTGAAAAATATGTTACATCAGCAAGAAATTTGAGAAAATATTAGCATTAATGTAATTCTTCTTAAAAATATTACATGAGTTTACCTGTACTATAATTTTCATAATAAATCTGGACCTTTTTAATCAAATGTATATCGTTCTACTGCCCCATGATTGTTTGTCATTACTACATATGAACGAAAAGTGCATACGAAAGAATTAATGTTACGCAGTTCTCAAACTTACAGGAAAATTTGTTTATTAAATTATAAATTTCTTTAACGTACGAGAATCCAATAAGGAGAAAAAAAGAAACAACAATGTTGTGTCAACACTATCGGACCATTTTATTTAAATGTTAAAAAAGAAACTTAACGTTTCGTAAACGCTCTGTTGCCCTTATCAGGAGAATAAACGTTATGAAAGTCTAAAAAGATATAATAAAAGTCTATTAATGAATTAGAATGGACAATTTCTTAGAGACAATGTGAATAACCACCTTTCGGAATTTTTACGAATATTCTAGACCTAGAACATCATTTTTGGAGTAGATAAAATTTGTTGAAGTGGAAAAACAATAGTAATTTCAATTTTATTTAATTGTTTAACAAAATTCTTCAAGTTTTTCTCAGCCTAAGCTATATTCACTTTGAACGCAGTAGGAAGAATTTTTCACATAGTGAGGAGAGCATATCATGCCATAACTATTTTTAATACATATTTATCATAGCAAGTTCGGATGGTATTAGAACAACTTTTACTATGGAGTGTTGTTTAGAATTTCAAATTGTACTTTATTTAAAATGAGGACATAATATGCTTGCGTTGTTCTTGAGACCTTGATATCAAGAGAAAAAATATTTAATTTTTTTCTTTAACATTCATGTAGAAACCATAATTACGTACATTTTTTAAATTTGCAAGTATACGAGGTACGTTTACGAAATCTTAAAATGTAGAAGGCAGTTTTCTTGCCGTAGTTTAAAATGGAAAACATATTCACATATGGATTTGTTTCTTTCTCTGCATGATTCAAAGTTTTCACGAAAATATTTTAATATTGATTTATATTGAAACTTCTTTTGATTTTCCGTTATAAGGGCTTGTAAGGTCAGGAGTGGATCAAGAAATATCCAATGTGATATCAAGTGGTTTTGACTTGATGTAGTCGACGTGTTCCGATGTGGAACCCCGTAATCATCAGGACGTAGAGAATTATCGAAATTATCTGGAATTTCTAATTACCGAAATTAAAAATTTCGGAAAACTTACTATCGTACATACTGCATACTGCATTTATAAGAAATACGTGTTACTGTTTGAAGGCACCGTTTAGCAAGGACAAAACTCACAGGATATCTTCTTGTAAGTTATGCAATTTTGGTATTTTCAAAACAAAAGTCAAGTTTCTTCAAATTACTTGAAAGATTGTAGATTGCACTAAAAGCTGTTGCAAAGAAACTTCAATCCTATCAATTTTTTATTGTGATAAAACTTTAAAAAAAAACTTTTAGGTTTTCGTTTCATAATTGACCTAAATATTCAAGTAGATATTACTTCTAGAAGAACACACAAACGAACACACACACACACGCACCGATTTTTTAAATACCTGTCTCAGATTTTTCTTCGAAAAATAATCTATTTCAGCCGCAAACAATTCCGCAATATCACGAAGATCAGGCTGCCGATTTCAGATGAAATCAGTAATTATGTTCATTTGTAAAATTAATTCAAGTGATTTTTAAATACAATAGCATGTTCTAGTTCTTAATAATTTGCATAAGATGCGTGAAATGCTAGTCATTACGAGACATTCCTGAGTTTTGAAGTCCAAAAAGTGGATTGATTAATTTACATATAGAGCCTAATCCGTATTGGAGCTTAATTAAGAGAACAATGAATTTAAAAGTTCTTTGGTGAAGTGCAATGTGGTGTATTCTTTTCACTTTGAATCAATCCGAAAATGACGAAGGATTGAGTTTACGATTCTCTGATCAAAAGCACCTTTGCGCCTCGAGTCGAATTACCAACTGTTGCCTTGCCGCTAGAACTGTATAGAAAATAGAAACGGATCCGTGTTACCGGGATCATGCAACTGACAGCACATATATAGCAATGCAGCGATTGAACAGGAGCAAAACCAAATCTACGAAGACTTCCGGTTTACCATCCATTGTGTAAATTCTCAAAGAGCACGTGATAGCAATTCATTACAATTTTGTCTCGAGACTCTCATTACCTAGAATTCAATCTACCTCGTCGTCCCGAAATGTGGGATGAGTAGTGAAGTATTTTTCATGAGCTTGGCTATAGTCGTGCTGAAAATTCGGGGGCGACCAGTCCCTATTGAAATCAAGTGTTGAAAATTAACTTTTCTGTGGAAAAATATTTGAACAATATATTTTTTTTTCTAAGCTAAATGTCTCAATGTCAAAACAAATTAGAAATAATCAGATACATACAAAATTAGGATAAAGTTCCGAAAAGCGCTTACCTCCGATTAATTTGAAACTCCATATACCTATGTATTTTGACGCGCTGATCACGAATATGATAGTGAAAATACTCGCAAATTTCATTTTCAAGGTCAAAACCCCAAAAAACTATACATATTTCATGTTTTTCCGTTTATTTCAGTAAATCAAAAAAAATTTACAAAAAAGTTTCAAACAAAAGTTGTAGATCTTTTAAGCATACATATTTTATGTTGACTATGTTTTTACCCTACGACTGATAGTTTTCGAGAAAATAGACGATAAATATACCCGCGGCGAAGTGCGTATGTATACCAATAAGCCATTTCCCTTTCGGGGTAGGCGTGACACTACCCGATTACGGTAGTGTTTCTAGGTGGATAGTTTGTTGTAGTAAATAACTACAAGTGTGGGTTCACCACAACCACGACGGGCCAACAGCACGCAGTATTCCCGAACGGTCACCCATCCAAGTACTAACCGTAAGTAGGCATTAATGCTAAAAGAAATGAGTTAATGGCAAAAGATATGTTTCCACGAAACATTACGAAACAAATGGGGATGGTTTGCTTCCTACGTTATTTCTGTGACCAGTCACAGGGGTGCCTTCCCCCCCATGACGCGTTGGAAAGGGGGTCGTGTGTGACCTATGTTATTCCAGTGGCCAGTCATAGGGGTGCCTTCCCACCCCCCATGACACGTTGGAAAGGGGGTCGTGTGTGACCTTAATTATTCCTGTGACCAGTCACAGGGGTGTTTTCCCGCTCCCCATAAGACGCTGGAAAGGGGGTCGTATGTAACCTAAGTTATTTCTGTGGCCAGTCATAGGGGCGCCTTCCCGCACCCCATGACATGTTGGAATGGGTGCCGTGTGTGACCCAAGCAATTCTACACTTCGTACCGACATTTCCCTTCTTTTCTCTAAAACGGTCAGTCGTAGGGTAAAAATATATTCTACGTAAAATATGTATGCATAAAAGATCTACAACTTTTGTTTGAAACTTTTTTGTACATTTTTTTTATTTACTGAAATAAACGGGAAAACATGAAATATTTATAGTTTTTTGGGGTTTTGACCTTGAAAACCAAATTTACGGGTATTTTCACTATCATATTCGTGATCAGCGCATCAAAATACATAGGTATACGGAGTTTCAAATTAATCGGAGGTAAGCGCTTTTCGGAACTCCACCCCAAAATTATTGCCATCTATAAAACAGAGCTTACATTTTGATTTTATTGTTTTTGATAAAATATTTCATAAACAACTAAATGCACTGTGCGCTTGAACTCGTAAGTAATCACGTTCTTTGCGTAGTTTCATCACAAATAGTTATTGCGTTTATCTTACTTGATTTTCCTCTTATTGTAGTTAATAGTTATATATATTTATTATATCTGTATTTACGATGCTCGATGTTGTTATGTTATAATTATGTAATTTTGGGCATTCCTAGTTCAATGTTTATAGTCATTAACCTCAGATCAAGCCTTGCTCTACTGGTTCCCTTCTCATGTCAATTATTCAGCAAATGATATCAACTTAGGTACAAATTACGTGAATGTACTTCCCTGATTGATCAAAGGCAAGAGAAGAGGCAGTGTGCTTCAATCATAATGTCACGGGAGGTTAATTATGAAACTAGATTATTGTCCAGACTCAGAACTATAACTCAGAACTATTATTAATATTATTACATAACTATTTTTCAGCGATAAGTTACCATGAACTGTGAATAAATTACCGACAAATTATGAAAGTTTGGGTCATTTATAAATTTGTTATAACTTTACCAAACCATGATTCTCCGAAATTTTCTAAATTCATATTAGAATGAAAATAAAGTTTTTAAAATTTCTCTATACAACCAGAAATCATGCCTGTGATACAAAAAATATCTAAAATCACGCATTTGTTATAAAAAAAATCATATACACTAGGGATAGCGAGATTTTTTTTTTTTCGTTGTCTGTCCTTTCGATTTTCTTTCATTTGATGGGAAAATTATTGCGCAATTTTGCATAAATTGAAAAGACTTCTAACTTATTGTCCCAGGCCTCGAAAGGCTGAAAAGTATTAATATTTTTTTATTTGTAATAATTAAAAATGATAATGTGCTTTTTTATACACCTTGGATATTATAGCCCTTGAATGATTAAACATGACCTTTTAAAAGTTCAAATGTGTACACATGATAGAAAGCTACCCTTACGCTTTTGAAAATTTCCCCTTAGAGCGATGTTTTGCTTCTTCGACAGTTTTTAATATAATTTCTCATAAGAAACGTTCTAAGATTATTCCAGAGATAATACTAAGATATTTAGTGGTTCTTTTGAAATAATCAAGATACAATTCGAGTTCCGATGTTGGCCCTCTAAACCAACCCTGATGAAAAAATGGTAAAATACCATCTTTTGAAGAAAAGTGCGTAACTGTTTGACTAGAATGTCATAAAATGAGTGGGGGCCTCATCAAAATGAAAAATATTGTTTCAGATAAATTTATAGGACATCTGAAAATAAAAAAAGGTTTCAACGAAATTTTGTTGATGTCACTTTTATACATAATACATACATGTATACACTTAAAATTATCAAGTACTATTAACACAGTACAATTTGCTACACATTTTTTTATTTATACATGAGCACCTTCTTAGTACAATCAGGAAGTTCGTTAATGTGATTTTAAACTAAAATGTAAAGAAGCTTGAAACTTATTTTCGTAGTTCGTGCAAAAAAATGTAATTAAAAAAGCAGAATAATTTTGTGAAATATTTTCAAGGGGTGCGTTTTAATTTTTAGCAGTGATTCTGTTGAATAAAGTGTTTCTTAATTTTAATTTGTGAAGCCGATTAATTTTATAATCAAAGAAAATATTATTTTATATTTTTCACAAAAAATAGTTATTGCCTTATAAAGGTAGTACCCTAGTTTTCGTTGCAACATTTTTTTATTTTCAGATGTCCTATAAATTTATTTGAAACAATATTTTCCATTTTAATGAGGCCCCCACTCATTTTGTGTCATTCTAGTAAAACTGTAACCGTCAATCGAGATGTATCGCTACAATAATTTGTATAAAATCGTCAAAGGCTCACTAATTGTATTTTTAAGCTGATCTTTGTTTGACCTCGATCTTGATTGGTAAGAGACTAATATTGCTAAAAATTTCACATTGATCAAAGGTTGGATCGTACTTTCATATGTATCTGGTAGGGAGAGAATTTCAAAATAATGAAACTGTTCGCGATTGAAGCCCTTCCGTCATTCACAATTAACCTGAATCCAAGGATTCCGATCCAATCGCTATAACTGAAATACATTATAAATATATCTAAAGCACTTTTTGCATTGAGGAATAACGTTAAAAAATATAACTGCAGTGATTTTTCCATACATATATAGTCATAAAGTCAGTAATAACTCAAAAATGTAAAAATAAAATATAGGTTGTGTTTACACGTTTCAGCTAATTCTTGTTTCTTTTCATATAAATATTCTTGTTTTGTTTTATTTTCTACGAAGATATTTTAACAATCGTTTAAAGTTTTAATGTTGAAATTTGATGAAAAAGTTGAGTTGCCTTTAATTCTTAATTTTTTCTTCTTTTAACTAAGAAAGACTGGCTTGGTTGTGTGCTTATTTAGTGTAGGATACGTACACATATAACAAACAGTACGTCATCATAACCATGGAAAACATTAAACTTAAAGTGTAGCAATTCGCCTCATCGCGAGGTGAATCGCTGCGTTCTCCTGTTACCTGAATACATCTATTATTGAGTTTTCTTCAACTTTGTGAAATATTATTTGTTGTGACCACAATGAACTCATATTAACAGCTATTAACAATTTTAGACAATTCAGGCACTTTCCACATCACGTCTAAGTCATTGTTCGTGGAAAACTGTAGTGATTCGCCCCGATTCATCGTACCCACTTTTCTCCAAAAGATGGTATTTCGTCGTTTTCTTTTATTAAGGGTGATTTCAAGCACGAAAACAAGAACCCAAATTGTCTTTGAATAATTGTCGGAGAGGTATAGAATATTTAAGTGATATTACAGTAGTACTCCTAGAACTTTCCTTACGATAAATAATGTTAAGAACTGTGAAAGAATCAAATATCGTTCTAAGGGTTAATTTTTTCAATTTAAGGGGTAGCCTTATATCACTGGCAAACAATTTAACTTCAAGAAGGTCATTTTTAATCATTCAATATTAACAATACGATGAAGCTGACGACTCGAACTGGAAAGCTAATTTTTCCATCGAAAAATTATCCAGCTAATTTATCTATATTATTTATAGATGGCAAAATTCAGCTAAAACAGCTAGATATTTAGGTAATACAGGTTTATTTTCTTAGAAGACGAAATCTAGCTTAACTTCTTGCTGAGACAGCTTCTTTCAACCTTTTTTTTAGTGAATGACAGGATCCACAGCTCAACTTTTTCCCCATGTATTTGACATTTAGCGAAGTGGCGGAAATAAGAGCGTCTGTCATTCTTCGCAGGTCGTCAAACTGAACACTTAGGTAGTTGAAGAGCTGTTAGAAAATACCTCTTGTGAACTGCTATTCCTGACAAGAGTTTCCGTCGTCTTTTACAGATACTTCGAGTCTGGGGGACCGCACAATGGACAATATCTCAGAGAGGCACTCGAGCCAAGTTAGACCCCGACAGCAGTTGCTCGATCACTCTACGGGTTTGAAGACAAAACTCGAACCGTCATTCGATTATTCTCAACCTACAAATGTCACGGCCCTAGTAGGCAAAACAGCCTACCTCACGTGCCGTGTTCGGAATCTCGGAGATAAAACGGTAAGTATTAGTTAATGAATCAATTCTGTAGCTTTGGAGTTTCCAAGTCGAACTATAAACTTTGTTCGACCGTTTTATGAATAACTTATGTTATTTGATATAGAAACTTTCTTTTGTCATACGGTCCAAAATCAATAATACAGACTCTCGTTGTCCTGAAATCATTTATAAGTCAATTTTTATACAAAATCCAAAGTTTTAGTGGGAGAAGCATCGTCAAAAAAATGGAAGAAACAAGTACTTTTTATTAACTTTATGTCAATGAAAGTCCTCTTGTACTGTGCTCGGAAAATACCCTGAAAAATGCAAAATAGCAGTTTTATGTGAGATTCATGCCAAAGACGGTATTTTCTTGAATTTTTCCAAAAATCATTATTTTCAAGTACTTTTTAACTAATTTCTAATTGTGAAAACAATTATTATTTATTCAATCAATTTTTTCCATAAATCGTGAAAAATTAATATTTTTTAGGGACGAATGATATACTTGAATCTCAAAAATAATCTTTTTTGTTTGACATATTTTGCAACTGTTCAAACAATTTCCATTAGTGTGATTTCTTCCGCCAAATCTTGAATAGTTATTATTCTTTGAAATAAATGACACAATCGAAGAATGTTAAAATTGACATTCTTTGCGGAAGTTAGGCTGCAATTATTTACAAAATTGATATCACTTACACCTTTTCATAAAAAAGTTGGAGAAAATTCAATTTTTCTCTAATCTCACACACTATTTCGCTTATTAATCAGTATTTTCTTATTTCAGCGAAATCGATCTGAGAAAGAAGTATGCATTACGAAACTGGAAAATTTTTTTTAACCATTAGGGTTTAAGCAATCAGGGCTCAAGTTCTAAGATTATTATTAATAATATTGTCTTGTAAAGCTGTTCCATTTAAGTCCGGTATCTCTACGGTTAAACCCTATTTTAGTATGTTTTTTTGGTTAAAATCCCAGTAAAGCGGAGGTCCATAGACGGGTTTACCTTATTGCTAAAGTATCACTCAAGATAAAACGCCAGACAACTCAACTTCACTGGGTTAGAATCACTGTGTGAATTCAATCACTTGGTTCAAGAAATTTTCGATTTTATCCATAGTATTCTCGTCAAATAAAAGCAAAATGACGAGTGCTATCAAAAAAAGGTTAAGATACATTTTGTAGGACTTTTTGAAAGCTGCAGTTCCTCCTGAATTTTGTTTCCATATCTCACTTAATGTGGTTCAAAATTTCAATTTTTAATTTGTCCATTGTATTTTTGATAATTAAAACCAAACTGACAAGTACAATCAAAAAATGGCTGGAATAGTATATTGCGTTACGAGTATTTCACACGAGTGAAATAGTTGCCTCGGCCCAAGTCATGCATACGATTTTTTATCATATCGATAATCGAAAATTCGACTTGAGATTCCTGTGGACCGGGTCAACAATCAAATTTTCATCTCTAGGGAAGAAAGTGACAGATAAATGTAAATGGTGGTGTTTCACACCGTCATTTGCATTGATTTTATATGTCACTTTCTTCCCTAGGGTTGAAAATTCTATTTTCTACCCGGTCCACAGGCATCGAAAGTCGAACATTCGATTGAGGTAGGATGAAAAAAATTTCGTGGCCCTTTTGAAAAGCTATAATTACTTTCAGAAACTTTTTTCCGTATTTTCCGTAGATCGGTTTAAAATTAGAATTTTCGATTTTCCATAGTATTTTCGATAAATAAAACCGAAATAATAAGTTGTTAAAAGCTATGATTCCTCATGAGTACTTTTTCCTATATTTTGGATCGTGTGGCTCAAAATTTAAATTTTGGATTTTTGTCCTTATATTTTCGACTAATAATTCCAAAATATCAAGTCTTGTGAAAAAATAGTTCTAGGAACAATCATAGGTCTTTTGAAAAACTGCAATTATTCTTGTAAACATTTTCCCCTTACTTTTCGTCGTTTGGCCTGAAATTTGAATTTTCGACTTATTTATTCTCAATTCATAAAACCAAAGAGACGAGATCTATAAAAAATGGTTCCAACAAAAATTATGGATATTTCGAAAAGCTTCAATTCTTCTTTCATCTTTTTTCACGTATCTTTCGTCGCTTGGCGTAAAAATGGAGTATTCAATTTTTGGATGACACATTCGATGTATAAAATAATTACCGTTGATCAAGGAATGCTGCTAAACGAACTCGTTCTTTCTTTAGGACCCAAAAATGTGTGTCAAAGCTTGATTTGCTACGTTTATTTTTACGAGAGTTATCGTCTTTACGGATGGTTGGACATATAGACAGACAGACTCCATCGCTAGAACTTGATTTTTAGCTTCAGGGAGTCTCAAAACGTGAAGATCCATTGAAGAACTGAAGTGTGAAATTTCAGACAATTCTAATACTTTTTAAATCATAAACTATGAGAATGTAAAAAATGAGGAATCTTATTTTTCTCTCAGGCCTAAAATGGTGACATCCCAATACGTCGAAGGCATTTTTGTTCAGAGTTGGATTTTTTTAACGAGGATATTCCTGTGCATATCATCAGTCACAAACGCATTTCTGTAATGCAATCAGGTGATCTGGGAAGAGCAGTATGCCTAATTTGGCATTTTGGGCAAAGGCTGGTTTTTTTACTTCACCATTTACGGGCTGGGTTACATCCAAGTGTATGATGGGGGGATTTACGGCTTAAGAAACCCATGAGACGTGTTATTTCGTGTTTTGCTAAATGGGTTCAACGATTATATTATTATTATTATTATTATTATTATTAATTATTATTATATGATTATTTTCATGTGAGAAGTTGTAGGCTCCGGAAGCTACGATCATGGTTCCTTAAAGAAACCAATCCCGACGCAACTGGAACGGGCAACGCTGTTCCTAGGAGTCAGGTCTCTAACCGCGGGTTACCTTACGCGGTAGACGTGACGTTTGGAGATGAAGGTTTCACCTGTGGATACTTTTTTAGAGCAACCAATCTTTATAGAATGTTATGAGGAACAGTATTGACGGACCAGATGAAGTATCCCAGAAGAACAGTCTTTTGCATCCGGTTCGCGACGGAATGAGCCTGACGCTGGCAAGCCGGAATCTTGTTAGGTTCGCTAATAAATGACGCTTCCATACCTTCAAGACAGCCGATTATGAGAACTACAGGATGGACTTTGTAGCCTTGGTATAGCCCGCTCAGTTCGAAAAGAAGTGCTTCATATTTCGCCTGTTTTTCTTTCTCCTTTGCCGTAACCTTCGGCTGGTACCGAGAATTTAATCACGTAAATGTTTTTTTGTGACGCATGCACGAAATGTTCGCTTTTCGAATCATGTATTGCGGGCGGGAAGTGACCCAATTCCAAAGCCGTGGTAAAAAGCAATTATGAAAAGACTGTCTCTAGCTGCTAAGCCTGCGCTCTTTGAGCAAGATTACTTCTTCTAGCTGCTGCGCTTGCGCACTTCCGGCCAGATTACTTTCTCTTGCTGTTGCTGTTGACGCTTGAGAGACTGATTGTTAGTAGTGAATAAAGATTGGACAAACTCGAAGTGATAAGTTGCCAGAAATAACTGATAAATTACCATCAATTATCTACAAGTTACCGAAAATTTCAGGAATTTTTGGATACCTGAAATTTCCGGAAATTTATAAATATTCCATAAGTTTCCGGAAATTTGGTAAATTTAGCAATTTTCCATAAATTTCCGGAAAATTGGTAAATCTAGCAATTTTCCATATATTTCCGGAAATTTTCGAAATTCTCAAATTTTTTCTAAAAAGCTACCTGAAATTACCGGAAATTTAGCAATTTTCTATAAATTTCTAGAAATTTTTGGAATATTTCCAAAAAGCTTTGGAGACCTGAAATTTACGATAATTTAGCAACTTTTCATAAATTTCCGGAAATTTTTGAAATTTAGAATTTTCCGGAAATTTTTGAAATTTTCGGATTTTTTCCAAAAAGCTTTGGATACCTTGAATTTCCGGAAATTTTCGGTAACATACATATTCACCGGAAATTTTCGGTAATTTTTGGCAATTTAACATAAATTTCCAAAAATGCTCATAAATTCCCCAAAAAATTATTCTTATTGTTTCTCAAATCGAAAATCTCCTGCATTTGTTACCAAAAATATCGTGTGCAACAGGTGCTGAAAGTGGACAGTTGCAACTCTTGTGAAGTTTACAGTACTTGCCATCGGCTCATCTTCGGGTACAGCAAACATCACATTCGTGTGGAACTGCCTACTTTCCGCACTTGTAGCACAATATACCATTGTTCTTCAGATCATGGAGGATAATATCAGGCTCCTTAGCACTGATACGTTGAGTGGTGGAGAATAAGAAATTGCAGTAGATCTTACACTGATCATTCTTCACAACGGACTCGAGTTCCCTTTGGGCGTATGGCAACTCCATAGAAGTGCCTGAAATGGTAATATAACACTTTTAGAGCCGCATTGTGTCTCTCTTGGTACCCGTAGCGTATATATTTCAAGCATCCACTGAGAACTCGTCCAAGTATCCAAGTGTGTCCGGTCTCAATCCAGCAGACTTGATAAACATGTTGGACAGACCCATCAAGAGCTCTTCTCTATGTATGGTACTGTAGGGGCAACATGAAGGGGCTTGTCAGCATCTTCTCTTAGTAGAAGCATATGACCTGCTCCCTGTACACGAGTTTCGAGCATCAAAGGTGTTAGTGATGCTAGGCCATGTGCAGTGTCGCTGGAATCGAATGGGAGGCCAAGCTCCTCTGCGGCCCTATCTGTGGCACGGTATTGAAACGCCGTAGCATTAACGACTTCATGTTGATGTACGAGTTGCATAAGAGAATCTGTGAAATTTAAAAATAAGCAGGCTGTAGCCAGAACCGTTCTGCGATGGAGACACTCTAAGCTCAGCAAACCTCTATCCCCTTCTCGAAGAAGGTATATTCGAGTTACGGAAGATCTAGGATGACGACTTCGATGGATTGTCATCATCTTGCGTGTGCTTTGGTCAAGTTGCTTCAACTCATCGACGTTCCATTCTTCTGCACCAAACGTGTAGAGCAGTATAGGGTAACATGACCAGTGAAGGAACACCCCCCAGTGAATGAACATTGCTATGAAAAGTCCAAATATTAAGACTAGGTGCGCTCTGTCGATAATTTTGAGGTATGCAACAGTTAGAATAGGATCTCCTCGAGGGAAGTGTAAACTTTGTTTGGAATTCATTAACCTGCTTCATTCAAAACTTCTTCATCTTCAGTCAGTACATAAGTGGGAGCCTTCGTACTCAAGGTGAGTGTTAGACATTGGTGTAGTTGGTGTAGTTATGTGAGTCTTGTAAGATCACCTGATGTTTATTTAACTTGTTCTTTGTGTAATTTCGTTAATTAGATGTTCCTTTACCTAAAAATGCAGTTACAATGACAAAAATTTGCCGAATTTCTAGGAACACAGGTGTTCATTTACTGGTTCGCAGGAAGCCGCGTATTCCAGTGAATGAAGTGGATAACTGGATAAATATCTTTTGATAACTTATAGTAAAATACCTAATAGGTATAGGTACTTAGATTCGACTTAAGTTATATCAATGAAGATGGAAACTTGGAGTTTATGCGTAGAAAATCTAAGAGACACTAATAATAGGTTGTGTTCATTCACTGGGAAACAACCTCGTTCATTCACTGGAAAACTCCGTTCATTCACTGGGCGTTCCCTCAATTTTTACTTCAACGTATTGCTACGAGTTGCTACCAGTTTTTTCGCTCAAGTAGAAGTTGGAATGTGTTCTAGAACAGATGAGCTTTGTCATGGAGTAACCAAACTTGAGTTTCAGGCCATAGGAGACCAGGAATCGGTTTGTATAAGTTAGATGTTGGTTCCCCGGCTACTAAGTGTTCATTCACTGGTCATGTCACCCTAGGAACGGCCAGCATATTGATCGCCTGGATCTCATTCTTTCCAGATAATTCAGAAGCCTACATTTTTCTGAGAATTTGGCGATACCTTTTTCCAAGGGCCGTTTTTCACACATGCACATTATGGGTTATCGCTTGTGGCATTCCAAGATATGTATATGTTTCTCCAACAACAAGATGTTGAATGGTATTTCCGCCTATCAGTTGAACATCCTGACCGTCGCGCGATGATGTATTTTCTGTTCTTCCTTGTTGCAGGTGGACGCAGGCACACTTGTGCAGTCCGAAGCTCATGCTAATCGCTTCAGAGTGCCTATTTACCGCCCCACAAGGATGGTAAGGTCCTCTTTCAATAAAGCAATGAGTTTAAAGTCCTCCATGTATGAAAGGTGGTTGACTTTATATTCTCTTCTGTTCGGCGGGCCACATAGGTATCCAGAGCTTTTGCCTCGGAGCACAATAGATAGAGGCAAGAGGGAGATGCAGAAAAATATCGGACTTAGAGAGTCTCTTCGGGAGACCCCCCTCTTATATGTGATATAGCTTCTAGTAAATTGTCTTTTGTCAGATGTTATGACAAACCTTGTCCCCCACAAGAGCATAAGCTCTTTCATGCATCTCACAATTTCTGGATACACCACCAGGCACTGAAGGAGCTTAACCCTCGTGCACTGGCGGGCTCTATTCCATGCCGCTTTCCGATCAAAAATTATGATTATTTTCTAGTGAGCCAAAGTAACGCTAAATCGCGCTTAGTTATCTTTCAAGCAACTATTATGATATATCTTCGTACTCCTTCCTGCTTCCATCATGCTCTTTACAGTTGTCAATGATCTCGTGAAGAGAGAAGGTACACGCTCACGACACTCCGTACCGCCCGCCGCGCCATGGGGAAAATAACCTATCTACTTAACAAAACGAACATGTTTCCGCCATGTCTATAGAGGCCTATAGAGGCTATAGAGGCCGACGTTCTGCTTCTCCTAATACACGCCAGTGCCTGAGGGTTGATAAGTAGCTCATGGTTCATGTTATCGAATGCCTCACGGTTGTCAATCAAAGCCATGGACAGATTGCGTCGATGCCTGATCGAGTCCAGGGTAATACACCTGTCTATTAACAGGTTCTCCCTGCAACCTGCCAGCCCTCTCTTGCCTCCACGCTGTTCAACTATTGCACTTCATACTGGCTCGATATATGTTAATATTCCCCTTTCAGGAAGCCAGTGAATAGCTCGTAGCTGGTGTTTAAACAAGCTATGGGCCTGTAGTTCTTTGGACTTGACAAGTCTCCGGTCTGAGGGACTAAAACCGTGCGTCCTTCCACAAGCCACTGCAGAACGGGTTCTTCTCCGTTTAAGAAAGTAGTAAATATACGAGCTAGATGTTGGTGCGTAGAAGTAAACTTCTTCCACCAAAAGTTGATTTTATCTGGCCCTGGCGCTGAGAAGTTCTTAGTTCTAGCGATAACTTTCTTCACTTCTTCAGCAGTAATTGGTGGACACTCTTCCTCTGGACGTTGTAACTTTTGACTTTGGCAAAAGTTACGAGAGAGTGATATATCTGAAGCGTCCTCATTTAGCTGATAAGTATTTCCATATACTTGCTCTTGGAAGACTTAAATCTCTTCTCAACTAGGCGCATTTTCAACAGCACGTGAAGTTTTATTGAGCGGATGGAAAGGATGAGTAGAAAAGGTGGAATTTTTCTGAATTCACTTTACTCGTCGTTCGAGGCGCTGTTTCGCTTTCCTTAAGTGTCGATCAAGTGCCCTAACTTTTGAAGTGAATTTTTTATTAAATATTATGTAGCTAATCACACACTGAATATTTGATGCGTGCCGTCTCGCGTTCAATTTTGAACTGGAGCTGGGCAATACGTTCGCGAGTCTTACTCAGACGTACTAAAGTATCGTTACTTCTATTGTCGCTAAGCAGAGAGACTGCCGTCTCGTAAAGTACACAGTTCAGATTTCAGAGATTAACATCTTCGGGGAGCAAATCGGGAAAAGCAGTGTTAGTATCAGCTCATTTGTCCATCCTGAGGAAGACTTTTTGGTGGACAGATCCCCTACTTCTCATATTGCCATTATCGGCTATCTGCAAAGGTGGTCTTTCTGGAGCGGGTGGAATGTTCGCTGGAGGATGGCGCTTATCTTCTCGTTGATAAAGAGCTTCATATCAATTTTTTCGCAAAAGGATACATGATTTCTTAAATACTGAGGTGTTTTATGAGCATATTCTGGGTGCATATGGACCCAACGGTCATGTAACCTCTTAATGAATCCTCTTCGCGTCGGTAAGCTTCTTTGCCAACAGGTAAGGATGTTCCTCACGAGTTGGTTCGACCATTGAAATTATTATAAAACATTAGACAGCTATTTTTCCTCTTAGTCTTGAAATGCTTACAGCCCAGCTTATCGAAGGCTATTAAGCTCAGAGTTGGATTTTTGAATAGTCTGCACGGAGCTTTCCCGGTATATATCATCAGTCACAGGTCGCTGGTAAATATCTCTTGTAATCGTCACAGTCGAAGAGCTATAGAAAGTCGTGATAGGTAATACATATATAACACAAAAATCCAAAAACTGACTGATAGTCCTATAAGGAGTCAAAATGAACACTAGACGTCCCGCTTCCAATCTAAGTATAATCCAGGTAAACCTTTGCCACACTGAAGAAGCGTCTGCTATCTTAAGCAAACGTTTGACAACGGAACAAACGACTTTTGCCTCTATTTGGGTTAACGTGTGCAAGCAGGGAACTAAACACGAGAAAGAGTCATGTGAGATCAACAGCACTGGCTTTATTCGAGACAACAGTTTTAATGATGTTACAAACCAATCTCCCACCTTACCTCACACCTCACTCTGCCCAGCCCAGAGGGTGCCAACCCCTCTTGCCTAAATTTTCGACCTCATGACGAAAGTGGGTCTAACGCCTTGGAAAAGTCCTGATCTTCCTTTCAAAGATATAATTATCTTCGAAATCAGTGAGACTTCACCAAGCGAAGGCTACAAGCACGACCCTATCAGGTGCGCATGTCATGGTGGCGCAGAGTGGAGGGGCGGGGGACACGCTCATCCCATTTCAAAAATGTGCTTGATGCTACTCGCGAGGTCACTCCCGCGAACCCCAGAAATCGTGCAGACAAACGCAGAACCTAACCATCCTCTCCTTTTTTCTCTTTCAAACAGACTTCCTTCCTTTCCACCATCATACATGGTGTGAACCCACACAATCAGATATTCAGAAAAAATCGGATTTTATTGCAACGTTTTTACAAATACAGCTGTTACAAACCACCGTTTTTCGCTATGAGTTCCAGCTTCATATACTTTAGATCTACCTATACCAAGTGAGAAACAAAATAAAAGTGAAAATGAATGACAAAAGGTAGCATATAAAATGTGAGACATAAGAACTACAGCGCAAACAGGTATAGCAATCGAGTGTTCGAACTTTACAATGTTTCGTTTTCTTGAAATTAGGATCGATGAAACACGAGCCGACGCAGCTACACCTATTAGAGGGCAACGCAGGCCTAGCTACCTGCTTTTATGACTCAAGACATTTCAAACCAAACCTGAAAACATTTACGAGAAGAAGCAAGCGTGCATTGCGCAAACACCCTCTCTTATCATCCCGACCTTGAGAGCAACGCGACGGCGCGGGTTGTTATTTCAAATAACACATCACTTTCATCCTACATTCAGAAGGCTGCTATGAAGGGAAGCCCTTATCACCCTTAAGTCCCCTTCAGATGTCTAGCTGACCGGAACAGCCTTAATACAAAACCTGGGACCTACAAGGTAAAAGTTGAAGGCTTAAGTAACAAGAGCGAATCTCTCAATAATGATAATTTCGTAGTAAATCCTAGGGCTCTACTTTATGTGAGAGGCGATATTGAATTTATTGGATTACCAATGTTACCTTCTAGAGACTTGCTGGAAACTAAGATCGAGCACCATTTAGCAAGCAGATGCCAACCTATGGTGACTTGATTAGCGTACCTACAATTAAACTCCCAGGATCCACCACCATCTGAGGAATGGTCTTTGATAATCTGCATCATTTTAAGAATCTTTTTTTTCAAATATTTGTACAATACTTCTAATCCAACTCTTGAAATTACTCACTGGTGAACTATCATTTCTAGTTCTCGAATATTTGATCTTCGAATCTTTTTCTATATTCATTAACTTTTGGGAATATTTATTTCTTATTCATACATTTTGTAATCTTATCACTAATCTGATACATACTCTGAGGTCGACCCTGCTTAATTATTTATATAAGTTAGTTTATAGATTAAATTATAAGAATAATCAAGTATACTACCAATCAGTACTTGCACAAATTTGTAATGACCTTGTATATTCTGTTCCTCAGAGTGTTATTTAACCCTAGGGACTTTTTTGAATAAATACAAAAACAATACACATAATCAAAATGTTACCTTTGTGATTCACATGAATTATCACGATTTAGAGCGATGCATTTGTAGCCTTTCTAGTGTGACAAGAGATGACCATTCTATAATCTCTTACATTTTAATGCTCGAAATTTGAATGCTTTCCATCTTCTTATTGACATATTTAAACCACTCGAACTTCCAGCAAGTTTTTACGTATCTAAAAATTAGGGCTGCTAAAAGCATAGAAATAAAAATTTTGATTTCGAATGTTGAAAAAGTCGCTGTTCAACCATTTCCGAATATCATCATTATTAATAAACCATTGAGCTAAACCGCTTCCAAGGCAAGCGTAACTCACTCGGTTCTAGCCTCCTAATACAGTCCAGGATCCAAGAGCTTATATAAAAAAAGGGAGAAAGGGTAGTGTAGGAGGTGGTATAGGGGAAAGTGTCAATTTCAATATCAATCTAGAATTGACGTTTTGCTTATTTAAATAGCACGTTCATTCGGTAACAGTGTTTTGACACAGGTGGCTGATCAATCTCTCTAGCAATCACTCCAAGTGAAGAGCTTCACAAGGTTGTCATATGTCATAGATCATGTACAAATACACAAACTAACTGACAATCCCATAGACATATCCATTGTCTATACTCTGATCACGCCTACTAAGTAAAGCTTTTCTCGCACGCCTATTAGCATCCAATGTCTATCGTTCCAAGCGCCTCTTATTTCGCTGACACTGTTCAAGATACATTTAGTGTAAGCTATTTGTCTCCATACTTTCCTGTGCTGGCATACATTTCTATCTCTCATGGAAGCTCTTTTATTCCTATGCCTTTTTATATCTTGTCGCCTTAGAGTCTCATTCACACATTAGCACCATTCTTTCCTTGGTCTGTTTCTGGGTACGCTACCATTTACTGTATCTATGTATACTTGTTTCGTCAGTCGCTCTCCTTTAAATCCTTCAACATGCCCACACTATTGAAAATAATTTCTTTCACTCTTGTCAAACAGTGTTTCCTCTACATAACATTTTTTTAGAAACCTCTCATTGCTGACTTTTTCGATTAACGTTTTACTGCATATATTCCGCAGGAATTGCATGCCACCCGAGTTAACTTTACTCTAATTCTTTTCATTGTAGGTCCAGGACTCGCTACTGTTCAATACAGTTCTTACAAGTACATAATTATATGTGCTTGTCTATCTCTTTATCGATCTAGGCATCATTATTAAATAAACTACTAAGATACACGTACTTATCAACTTAAACTATCCTCTCATCGTCTAGGTTAATGCTGCATACTATTTTCTTATCCCTTCCATCATACGCTATAATTTTCATTTACTTCACGTCAAGTTTTAGAACTATGTTCTACATGATAGTATGCAGTTTGCTCAACACTCTCTGCAAGTCTTCCATTGATTCTGCCATAATAACCTTATCATCTGCAAACGCTGACCAACGCACTTTCACTGTTCCTAACCCCTCGTTCAATTTCAAACCAGTCACTTAGATGTCCAGTTACCCATATACTCGCTTTACTACCTGCGTATATATTGCGCATACTCCTATTCAACTTATCAAATGCTAAATATTTAATCCGCACATGATCTTCCTAGCAAAAATCCACATTTACCTGTCCAGATCCTTGTTCTGTTATTTCCATTGCCCTACGAAAAATTGTCTTCGAATATATTTTGCCTACGGGACTTATTCGGCTGATACCTCTGCAATTTTGTAAGTTACTTTTATCACGTTTTCCTTCATATATTGGAATGATAGTTGCCTTCTTCCAGTCATCTGGAACTCATCCCATATCGATACATAAATTTATCAACTCGCTCAGCATTTGAGTTATATATTAGCCACTGCTTTCGAGCATTTCGGCGTTAATACCATCGGAACCAGCAGGCCAATCATGCTTCTCAGAGGCACATATTCTTTAAACCAGGTGTTCCAACGTATCCTCTTCTATATCGTAGTTATGCTGCTTCCTAGCTTCACCTCCCAATAATTCCTTGTAAAAGTCGATATAACTGTATTTTTCTCCTTTCGAATCTACTACAATTTTACCCTTTCTATTCCTCATTTTGACTAACTATGTACCACTACTTCCTTTCTTGTTGCCCTTGGCCAATTTCCAAAATCATTACTCATTTCCCTCGAAAGCGTTTCAAATTTTCTTCTCATTTTCCGTTCGCCAAACATTACCAGTCATTCTTCCTACAACCACATAGAGCCACACACTTCAGTTGCACTCTTAGCAATAATTGCCGTAAACGTTAACATGCGCCCTTTATGTATTTGTTGCGTATTATAGTCTTTCACATTCTTCCCAACTAGGTTTCTGTGTATCTGATTCCCAAATTCTAGTAGTGCATCCGGTTTCGGTGAATTCGTTATTGTTTCGCATCTGCTTCATTTTGTGATTTTAATTTCTTTTTTTCATCCCTGACCCAAGCTCATTTTGAAAACTGAGAGATAATGATCCGTTTCACATTCAGAGCCTCTCATAATCATTGCATCGCTTACCAGCTGTCTTAGTTTCTCATCCGCAATAACAAAGTCAATGATACTTTGGCTTTCGCCTCTTGAAAAGATTGAAGGCTGGGAAGACCACTCTACAGTAGATAATGATCCTACAGTAGATAATCATTCATTGAAAATACTAATTCGTACAAAATAATTATTTCAATATAATGAATAGCTAAGACATGATACGTGGTAATATATTAAAATTAAAATGGATTGTTTTACTTATATGTGTGCTTGCAAATAACGATTATTATCTACTGTAGGATCATTATCTACTGTAGAGTGGTCTCCCCTATATCATTAAACAAACCATTAGTAATCTTTGTTATTATTTTTTGATGAAAATAAAATAAAAAAATTCGGGTTTGGAACGTGATTTTGAAAAAAAGCAATGGTGGCACAGTTTCTCGCTGTACTATCAAAAAAAGAAAATTTTTCAAACCTATGCTATCTTATGCCTCGTACTGGATTCGTTTGACGTTCGACATTCATCATTCTTGACAACTTCGTCTCGCCCTGCTGCCACAGCCACTATTTATCGATCAATAAATCACTTATTATGTTACATTATCAAGGAAATATTTCGCGAAGAATTTTTTGATATTAGAAATGTTCTACTATTATTGCATGTATTTCTATAACAAGTTTCATTATTGAGAACTACAAGATTTTTAAAACTGACTGGATTTAATTTTTGGAAATGAATACGAAACAAATACTTTAAAGGGTGTAATATTTTCCTCAGTCACCAATAAGTACATAAAGAGATTTAATTATGTGTCCTTAATTCATCCAGGATGTGCCCATTTCTTGATGTACGATTGTATAATATTGCTAGTCATCAGTACTTCGTAGGAAAATTCACTCCCATTCATGTTGGGTATTTTTTGGCAGGTTAATACTCTATCTTGTTATATTAAAAACTTCATTCATTATATGAATGAAGAAAGGTTGTAAAACAAAATTATTTAGATCCAAAGTTTCCTTCGCGTTTCAGTGAACTTTATTAGGTCATATTCGAGCTTCGTCATGGATCAGCCACATTTACAAAACTTGCATAACGAGAGTCCAGCACACGATTTGAGTTACTTAATACCGTACATTAAGTACGAAATTTATTACAAGACGATCTAAGCTCAAATTAGTCCCATCTTTCTTCGGTAAGCGTTTATATTTCTCATTAAATGTTGGATGATAATTTACTGCAATAAGAAAAACGCCTAAAATATACTGAAGTGAACATTCGCGTTATAGGTGAAGGATTTTAATATGTCTCAACGTAATATCAACTCTATTAGATAAGACGATTAAAGATGGCGATCAGAGTTTTCATTTAATTCTTATTATTGCATCTATACGAAATGACTGAATGAAGATCGCGAAAACTACAAAAATGGCGTATTTTTGCAAAAAAAGTTAAGTTTAGCGTCTTTTTCATAAGGGTCCTAACGATTTAACATGAAAAGCCAATGTATTTTCGGAAGCCTTACATGTTCCACATCATGGAAAAATAAGAATGATATCGATAATAAACTTTAAAAAATATGATTCACGGGGGGCCGATAAAGGGCCTTATCGAAACCCCTCCTTTTCAACTGAAATTCATTGTGTTTGTTGAAAATTCAACTACCGGATTAAAAGTTGAAATAATTTGTTAAAAATTCATTTTATTGCTTGAGGTTTCAACTATTCTCATAAATGTTCGTTTTCTTTTCTGGTTGAAAATTTATTTTGTTGAACTGAAAATTCAACTATTTCATTTAGATTGAAAAATTATCGTTTTTAGCTGAAAATTCAATTATAAATTTTTAAATTCAGAATTAATCTTTTTTGGTTAAAAATTCAATTCCTTGGTTGAAAATTGGACTACTTTGTTGAACATTAATTTCATTGTTTGAATTTCAAACTATTTTCTTAGTTTTGTTGTTGTTGAGGACATTAATTTTTCATATCGATAATTGCAATATTCCATTTTTTTGTTGACAATGTATGTATTTTATGTAAAATTGAACTAATTAGTTAAAAAATGAACTACATCCTCAAAAATTATTGTTATTACTATTATTTTATCTGAAAATTTAACTATTACAACACTGGTAGAAAATTGATCGTTTTCAAATGAAAATTCAGCTATTGGTTGAAAATTAATATCTTTTATTGTAAATGCGTGTTTCTCTGTAAAAAATTAATTCTCTGAAATTAAAATTCAACTATTCGATTGAAATTTGAACTATTTGTTCCAAAATGCAGCTGTATGTGGTTGAAGTTTTATAATTTTTGTCTAAAAATTCCACAATTTGGTTGAAAATTACTCTTTTTGGGTGGAAAATTGTACTATCTTTAAATTTCGGCTTAATCAAACGAAATTCCAAGAGCAATTTTGAGTTAAAAGGGGTTGGGTGTGTTCTCGCGTTTGACCTCAACCTGAAGAGTTAAGGCTGTGTGTTATGATTTGTGAAGAAGAAGGGGAGGGGTGGAAAAAGTTTTCAAAATAGCGTGACGTACTTTTTAAACGGCTTCTCACAGTGTGTCACTTAGTTTAAAAAAACCTACTCCTTTGGAGATTTGAGACTTCAACCACTCTTCCTAACTGCTGAAATCCCTCAAGGTATCGTTACGAAAAAATCGTTCTCTATATATATGGAATCAGAGATTTCCGTCTGATGTTCGATGTACATCTCGCACGACTTACATTAATTTCCACGAGGTATTCTGTTTTCGCTTCATTTTAAGTCCTTCTTTTCGATACAGGAAACGTACTCGTAAAATTATACTGAACCTGGTAAATTTTTTTGGTTCGTATCACTAATTTCAGTTAAAGATTAGAAGGAAAGTAGCCATTACCGTTTAATACATTCTTATTCAAACGTAGATTAAGATCAAATAGGGGAAAGGTGTCCACAAAGAGTCCAAATTTTTTTAACTGATATGGATATTCATTCAAAAATTAATCTGAAAATGTCTACGTCTGCAAGTAATTTTTAATCCTTCATGTAGTTGATAGTTGCAAAAATAAATATTTTTAATTAATCAGTTAAATGCAGTGACATTTGAGGCGCTCTGAACCTTTATTCTCGCCTTTATTGTACAACAGGTGGTCCAAAAATGCATCCGAACATTTGTTTTCGAGTATTTTTATGCATATTTTCCTACCCTGAATTTTTCGAAATTAACGCAAGAATATATAAACTTTTTGTTTGAAAAGAAGATGATATTTAGAGGTCCCGCAAGCCTTTTGAAGTTGAGAACGTATTTCTCATAAGAAGAAAGACGTTTTAGTTTTAATTAAGAATCGTAAGAATTGGTGTATCAGATTGACTCTCAACATGTTCCCTCACAATGATCTATACAATACAATCAGAAAATACTTTTTTAATTTCACCCGATAAGTTTGTTTTATATGGTACTAGATACCACATTATAGAAAAATTGTGGTTTGCGAGTTTATGGCGCTAATTATTATTTTTTTGCTGTTTTTTAAGTATAAATTGCTTCCGATGCTTGATATATTACATTCTACCTATGTGAAAAAGTTATATATATATATATATATATATATATATATATATTGAAGAAGACAATGATATTTAACATTTGTTTCATAAATTTTTCTGTATAAAACAAATGAGGAATGTTAAGTGTTTTGTCCACTGTATATGAACTATACATATATGAGGAACGTTCAATAAGTAAGATAAATGTCCCACTACATGTTGCCAAAATGAACTTTGTAGTATATGGGCATTGGGCAATAAATAGCACTCTTCAAAGTAACCTCTTCCAAGTTCAGCCAAAACTGATGCTTAGTTTGCGTTTGGCATACGTTTGAAGTCACCGTGTCAGTAGTTTTCGTAAAAATGGAGAAAGAGAAGTTCTGTGCAGTGACAAAACATTTTTATTTAAAGAATTGGACGTGGCTGAACCAACATGAAGCGAGCTCCGGAAGGCCAATTAAGGTCACCAAATCGGATATGGTGGAAAAAATTCATCATATGGTTATGGAAAATCGCCGAATGGAGATGTGTGAGATTTCTAAATCTCCACTGAACGAGTTCATCACATCTTGCATGAAAAACTGAAGTTTAGGGTGTATGCAGATGGGTGCCGCGATTGCTGTTTCATCACGGCAATGCATCAGCTCTTGCCTCCACAATTGCAATGGCAAAAATACACTAACTGAGCTTCGAATTGATACATCATCGACCATATTCTCTACATTTTTCTCTGTGCGACTACTTTCTGTTCTCCAACTCAAAGACCTGGATCGGTGAAAAGAGATTTTCGTCCAATGATGAAGTAATCGATGCCGTAAATGCGCATTCTGCAGACCTCGAGAAATCTTTCTTGTCTGAAGGATGAAAAAATTAGAATCTCGCTGGACTAAGTGTGTAGCCTTCAAAGAAGACTATGTTGAGGAATGAAGATAAACTTTCTGAAACAAAAATTTTTAATTGCTTTTTCACCAAACTTATTGAACGACCCTCGCATAACTTTTTTATCTGGGTTCTATCAATTAGATGTTTGAATAGAAGAGTTTAAATTATTTATTCTTGTTCATCGCATCAAAATTTTTGGGATCACTCCTTTTTAGAATTTAAAAATTCCATTTACTGCTGCAATTCTCTGAATTCCCTGAATTCCTTGAATTCGCTGAATTGCTTGAATTCGCTGGATTCTTCGAATTCGATAAATTTCTTGAATTCGATGAATGCCTTCAATTTGCTAAATGTCTAAAATTCTCTGAATCCCTAGAACTCTTAGGATTCCGTGAATTCTCTGTATTCCTTAAATGCTCTGAATTCGCTGAATTTCTTTAATTCTTGGGATTCCTCCAATTCTCTGAATTCCCTGAATAGCTTGAATTTATTAAATTCTCTGAATTCCCTGAATTCCTTGAATTCGTTGAATTCCTTGAATTCGCTGAATTGCTTGAATTCGCTGAATTCCTCGAATTCGCTAAATTTCTTGAATTCGCTGAATGCCTTCAATTTTCTGAATGTCTAGAATTCTATGGATTCCTTGAATTCTCTGGATTCCTTTAATGCTCGGAATTCCTCAAATTCTCTGAATTCCTTGAATTCTATACATTGTGCGAATTACATCAATTTATCGAACCCTAACGAATCCCTGGAACTCTATGAATTCCTCGACAGTGAGCCTAGTCTTTCGCGTTTTCGCATCGGCTCTAGGCTCACGGGATTTTCAAAATTTTACATTCGTTCTCTAATTTGTTCTAACTTTGAGCTGCAAAATTTTGTTATTCAACTAAGAAATATCCATTTAAAAAATTGAATCAATTTCTGAAACATACCTTTGGAGTAATGCGTACAGTTTTGATGTTAAGAACCAATTATGAATTTAGGTTTGAAAAAGTGCCAGAATCTTTTTCATCTTCTGTGAAATGAGAAGAAGAGATAATTACTAATGTTTTAGTTGTTAGTATGCAATTTAAACTCTGGAATCCGTCGAAATTAGTGCCGCACTAATCATTTAAGTTTAGAATGGGAAGTGGCCACAAGCAATGCCTAGGCCACGCAACGACCCATACATTTCCCATTCTTGAACAACCTATAAAGATATTCTGAAGTTTTAAAATTGTTTTAACTGTTAAAAAGTTATTATACGCAGATATAAAGAACTACCCTAATATGAACCCATACGTTAGGGCATGAACGTGCACAGTTGAGCAAGTGACAGCTGTGCACGTTGAAATTTGGATGTACACAGTTATCCAAATACCATCCGTGCACGTCACAGTTGTCCAAGTGACAACTGTGCACATTGCAATTTCGACGTGCACAGATGGGCTCCTGTGGACTTGGACGTGCACAGATAGAGGTGTACAGTTGTCCGTCTGGGCATCGACGTGCAATGTTGCTACGTGCAAAGTTGTCCGTCAGCCCGCTCCGCGCACATATCTATTTTTTTGGAGGTTTTCGGCTTCATTTCGTAAAGACTGATACTCCAGGAGCTGGGTGTAATCCTCTGTGCCGTTCTAGGTCCGCAGGATTTTTTTACTGAATATTATGTAAAATGTTGTGCTGATTACGAAAAAGAGGGTGCCCCCCCCCCCCCCCGAAAAAGGGGGAGGTGTCGAGATATTCGCGTTTTAATTATTTTTTAATTAATGCAATAATCCTATTGCAATTTGAGGTTTTTCGAAAGTTCAAATACATGGTCGGCTAGAAAACCGATTTACGGAAGGGAAACTTCCTCTATCGTTGTTTGATTCAATCAATTTTTAACATAGAAAATTAACAATTACGTGGAAAAATGCGGAAAATGAAAATTGTGCTTATTTTGTTTAAAATATAGACTGCACAGCAAAAAGCTCCTTACAAAAGTTGGAGTACTCTCAGAGGACCATTTTTTTCTAAGAGAAAATTTTGGATAGAAGTGATTAATTTCGAGAAAACATCGATGAAAAAAATAAAAAAATTCAGAGTCAAAACAGAAAGCTGGTTTTCTTTGTAGGAAACAATTTTATCAAGAAAATTCAAGAGATAAAAGATACTTCTTTTTGGGTCTACTTCCACTTTCATTTAAAAAATGTATTCTACTGTTTATATTTAACAATTTATTGCCCATTTTAGAATGTACATACTTTGACGTGCTGTACCTTCAGCAATTTCCAATAAAATCTTCTGGAAATGTGTACATGGATAATGTAAAGCCTCATTAAAAAATTAGCGTCAGCCAGTTTAAAATCCAATAATAACTCTTTGTGCTATAAAAAATAATGAACAAAGTCTCGTTTTCAGGTTATAATAGTCGTGTAGACACTTGTAATAAAGCTGAATAATTTTCATAAGAATTGAAAAATAAAATGGCTTTTTGAAAATATTTGTACTACTTATACTTTGTTTATTATTAAATTTTATTTTTTTTGTTAAAATTTAATGGATCCTTATTGCTGTTATGAAGGACGAGTTTACGGTGGCCGCATGTGGCCCCCATAAACCATCCCAAATTTGTTCAAAGCCAAAGGCGTAGACTTGTCGCTTGGGCTAGTTGCGCTGGTTTGATCAATGTGATTGTCGAATGTGATTATACTATCTTAATACAATTTTCGTAATTATAATATCAGTAGATATAGTTTACTGATGCCACAGCGAAGAATATGTTACAAAAATTATATTAGTTGGAGCAATCATCATTGTGATTGATTAGTTAAGTATCGTAGCTAACAGTATAGTATTTGGATATTTGTTATTCATTAATACGAGCTAATTTCATGCAGAAAGAAAATGCATTAATTAGTATTTATTATACGTTTTTAAGTGAATATACAATGCATGTATTTACATTTTGTAAAAATAATATTCCTATTTGTAAATTTTGAAACCCATTATATATTGAGTACAGAAGATTAGTTAAGAATCATTATTCTTGCTTATCAAAATTTTGGGTGTCATTACTATTTCTTTCATATTATTGAATCTACTTTGACGCACTGTATGGAAAAATACACCTTCTTTAAATTTGTTTCTATCCCGGGCAATAGTTTGCCTCAGACTTTCTTCCTCAGAATATTATGGAATGTTGGTTAATCTATTTTTATATTTTCACTGCTATTTTTCTTTAATTAAAATTTTATAAATTATTTTTATAATGTTCCATACCAGATAATGTTAAAACAGGGCAGATGCACGGCCTCTTTCTCTCTGTCCAGATTTTTCGGCACCACCAAATGCACCGCATTTATTTACGGAAATCTTTTTAGTGAGTCGGATAGGGCATCATTTAGTTGTATATTCTTGTAACCTTTACTGAACTAGCATGTTGTCCATATAGGTACTTGAAACTTCAGCAGATTTGAATTTATTTTCCGTAGAATATAAGGTTCTTTTTTCTGCGTATAAGTTTTTTCCTGATATCGGAAATCGTTGGAATATTGCATCTGTAAGATGCTCAATTCAGATGCTTCCGAAATCTTGAATCGCATGGCGAATATTCTGGTGATTTCTGGAGTATGAGGAATATTAATGGCTATTTCCATGGTATGCTAAGCTCGAGCGCATTTCCAGTGCTCGAGAGGGTTGCCGAGAAGTCTGAGAAGCCTTTCGTGGTTGCTCTTCAATATTCCTTCGCAGTCTGCCACGTACATAAAGCCTAAATGTAAAGAAGTGAAATAAAAAATTCTCAAAAATGGAAGCAAAAATGATGGTCATTTAAGAAGTTAAGTTGTCAAAACATAAGTAATAATCATTATAATAATAATAATAAATAGAGAGCCTCGGTGGTTCAGAGCCGGTACCTCTGGACATTTTTTCTATGTACTTTTACCGAGGTTCTGGTGGTTAGGATCTCACCTCGAAATGTAGGTCCCCCCAGCATGTCTTTGGCTGCAGCACAGTCCGTGGATGGAGGGCAAATAAAACCAGGCTTCTCTCAATATTTCAAAGTAGGCATACTGCCTTCGACATATTGGACAATAACCATCTTCAGTGAGAGAAAAATGAGCCTCTGCATTTTTATAATAAGCAACCAGAGGCGAATGTTGTCACCTCCAACGCTCGCGGCCACTGTGTAAAGATGATGGCGATGAAAGATGAACTCCAAACGACATCATGCTCCTATATTTTTACATACAGCATTATCGCAAAAGATTTCAAACATCGTTTCAACTCAACTGATGACATCCACATCTCATCAGTAATCTCATCAGTCACTTGACTTAGTCCGTGGCTATGATGAAAAACCGGGTTCACCCGAGAATAAGTTCTAAAAAAAAAAAAAATAATCCTACACACACAGAAAAAAACTAAGTGTAAGCTTTACCCGGAATTCGGGGTAAGAATTACCTGCAACAAAAATTACCCCATGTGGGTAAACTTTACCCGCACATCTAGGGTATTATTCTGCGTTTACCTACGTTCGGGAGTAATTCTCATTGTTTACCCTGAAGGCCTTGTAAATGTCATATTGAACTTTTGACAGTTCTAATGATTCGGCAAAACAGCCTTTATGAAGCCGCACTTATCCGATTTGCCTGTTACACCAACCATCAGCTAACTTCACTCCAGCGATTCAAAGCTAGTGGCTCTCCAATTTTTAAGACGGTGGTGACAACTTTAATGAGAACAAAAGACAGTTTCTGCCCATCGAGGGTAATATTTGTGTTTTACCAATACGAACAGGTAAAAATACGAAATTACCTGCAACACTATTTACCCGAAGTTTTTT
>CAKNXH010000616.1:324410-367594 GCA_932178445.1 Andricus quercusramuli | reverse complement strand
ACACACACACACACACACACACACACACACACACACACACACACACATATATATATATATATATATATATAATTAAAAACAAAGTTAAACAACCACCGCAGGGTACCACTAAGAGCAACTGCCATCTTGAAAAAATGTCAATGGCCCCCAGTAGAACCGCGGTAAAATACACCTATGGCCACGTCTCACATCCGTGAGATGGGTGGTCACAGGGCACGACGAAATCACAACGACAGGCCGGCGAAACCCTCGTGTGTCTTGAGGACACGAAGCGACCCAAGGATGACAGCTTTCTGCATCCATCTCGCAAGAGCCTTGGCATATTTTTGGCACGCGGGTATGGCTTTAAGGTTACGAACCAGCGATAATTTCACACCTCCGAGAGCACCTATCACAAGAACAATCACTCGTACCGAATATTTTGGGTACAGTCGAAGCAGCTCTCTTTTAAGGTCTTGATATCTCTCCTCTTTTTCTTTCTCCTTTGCAGTGATGTTGTATTCGGATGGAGCCGAGAATTCGATCACGAATATAGTTCGTTTCTCGAAGTCTTGGAGAACAATGTCAGGCCTCGAGTGCGCAACGGAGACTGCTGCCCGAAAATCGTAGTTCCAGAAAATCTGGCACTTCTCGTTTCGGACAATTGACTCTATATCCCTTGGAGCGTTCGGCAGGGCAGGGTCGCGACCAACACCGTAAGAGCGACAAAGGTGGTAATAAAGTACTCTTAGGGCCGCATTATGTCTATAGATATACGTTGTTCCTGCGTGGGTCGGACACCCCGATAGTATATGTTCTAGGTACTCAGCGTGTGCATGACACGCTCTGCACCTATCACTGGGAACTTCTTGACATAAAATGCGGTGACGGTATGCTAAGGTGGAGATGACACCGTCCTGGCATGCGAAAATAAAGCCCTCTGTACCTGAATTGAGCCCTGATGATTTGAGGAAAGCAAAAGTTTGCTCCTTCGACAAGGACTGTTTTTCTACATTTCTGTGAAAGTTTCCGTGCATTTGCTTGTCGAGTAGCTCTTGGTGAAATTTTCCAACCTCTGCTTTCTTTACTTCGGCTTTTAGACGTGAAGCATCTAGATGGAGTAATGCACTTTCCTCACTTCTGATGTTAAAATTCAGGCCAAGGGTCTCGGCAGCTTGCTCCGCGGCTTTGTAAAGGAACGCCCCTTCGCCAATCATCTCGTGGTTTCTGACCATCTTTAGGAGAGGATCTCTGCCATTCGCAACGATGTAAGCTGTACTCAAAACAATTCGGTTATGAAGACACTGGAGATTCAGAAGTCCGCGTCCGCCTTGCTGGCGTGAAATGTATAATCGCGGAACTGACGAATTGATATGCAAGCTTTTATGCATATGCATGATCTTACGCGTGGTGACATCAAGGGCCTTAAGCTCGTTCTTCGTCCATTGAACCACCCCAAACGAGTAGAGTAGGACCGGGACGGCAAGCATGTTAGTCGCAGATACCTTGTTCAACGCCGACAGATTGGAAGACCAAATCTGTCGAAGAAGATGCTTGTATCTGCTTCGGAGAGACTCCTTCACTGATGTTACGTCCTGAATGCGGCTTTGAGGCACGCCCAGGTATGTATAGGTCTCTCCAGTGTTAAGATGTCTAACAACACTTATATCCACAAGCTCAGGGTCCTTGGGAACGCCAGTAATCTTTCCTTTCTTCAAATGAATTTTGGCACACTTGTCCAAACCAAAGTCCATCCCAATCTCTCCTGTGTAGTTCTTGACGATATTTAAAGCAGTTTGAAGTTTGCTTTTACCAGCGGCATAGATCTTCAGGTCATCCATATAGAATACATGAGTGACCTTATGCTCACGCTGATTAGTGTCGCCACAGAGGTATCCAGGAGAATTTCGTAGTGCAAGAGATAGAGGCAAAAGTGTGATGCAAAAAAGCAAAGGGCTCATACTATCCCCTTGAAAGACGCCCCTCTGGAAGGTGACGTTGTTCGTCGTCAGACGATAATTCCTAGATGAGATGGTAAATCTAGTTTTCCAAAGAGGCATCAATCTCTCTATGCATCTCACTATGTGTGGATGTACCTTCAAGCTTTCCAACAGACAGATGATAAGTCTATGAGAGGTTGAATCAAAAGCTTTCCGGTAGTCAATCCAGGCCATTGACAGGACGCGCTGATGGACTGTAGCGTCTTTACAGACACACCTGTCAATCAGCAGGTTCTCTCGACAGCCTGCTACACCTTTTTTCGAGCCACGTTGTTCGTACATCTCTCGCCATACAGGCTCAATTCGTCGAACAATCCTGTTGTTTAGGATAGCTGTAAAAATCTTATACAGTGTGTTCAAACAAGTTATTGGCCTGTAATTCTCTGGTTTGGACAAGTCGCTAATAATACTAATTATTAATAATACTAATAATACACAACAAAATTGGTACAGGCTTTCAATTTTTAGTGGAATACGCGCACCAAGAAGAAGACTTATATGTTTATACATTTTTCTTCGTTCTCCATGTTCCCTTGTAACTTTTGTTAGAATTAACATATTGTCATGATATTTTTTGAAGCAGGTAATGATAGCCAAAGTGATGAAGGCCTATTGAGATTTGCACCCATGAATGACAGCCACATGCAACCACTAAAATGTGGCACTGAACATCGATTTTTCTACCTGTAACGGATATATCTGTGAAAAATAATTTGTATGCGTGAAACTCAGGCATAGATCATATATTATATCTGAAAAGTGCCATACTGAGGTTACGAAAAGTTATATTTCCGAAACCTTATGAATCGATGTATTCTAATGCGTAGGTTATGAAAATGAAAATAATAATACACGCAAAATTAATTTTTCAATTCAAAACTGGAAAGAAGTACACTAAATGAAATAATTGGATGATACACGGATAATTCTGGTTATTTTAACCATATTGTATTGCCTGTGCAGCTACAAGCGTACAAAATAGCTATTTTGGACATAACATTACGATTACGTATTATAGCCAGATCAAGAACATTATACAAAATAAACAAAGTGAACATGAAACAAAATGAAAAAATATGTGATTTATTACCCGTGTACACCTTTAAGCCATTTCCCTTTCGGGGTAGGCGTAACACTACTCGATTCGGGCAGTGTTTCTAGCTGGATAATTTCTTGTAGTAAATAACTACAAGTGTGGGCTCACCACAATCACGACACGCCAACAGCACGCGATTAGTAGTATTCCCGAATGATCACCCATCCAAGTACTATCCGCACCCAACACTGCTTAACTTCAGTGATCTAACGAGAACTGGGTTTTTCAGCGTGCTATGGCCGTTGTGTGTTAAATCATATCCCCAAGCTATATATTTGTGTGACTGAATCTTTCAAATCAGAGTTTGCGTGATCCAGCTATACTGAAATGACTGTTCTAATGCAATGTAAAACCTTAGAGCATTAAATTATTCGTCATTATTAAAAAAAAAAAAAACACACAAACACATGATACGTCACGTATTATAGTAACGGGCTAACTAAGCTTTCGTTGAGCCCAAATTTGAAGTGATTTAGTCATACTCTGCATAACTGTTTCTTCGGAAAGCTGAACATAATAATATTAATTGTCAATAATCCCCCAAAATTCCTTTCACTGTGTTACTAAACATAAAATTCAGAAGTAGGCATTCTCAGGACCAAGGGGTAACGTGTTCGTTAAAGGGACTAAATTGGAGGGAAGATATATTTAATTAGAAACACACCCCTATCCCTTTTTTTGCAGCCTTTCTCTTTATTATGGCCTTTCTGCCCACGCTGAGAGGTGAACAAGTTAAAGGAGACGTGCAAGGGGGTCGCGTATTTGTTGAAATTGCGATATGAGAAAAAGTGTACTCGAAAGTGGCGAGCACTCCTTTCCCATTTCCAGTTGTACCTTTCAACCCAAAGGGATGAAGAATAGTGGCATTCAGAATGTAGCGTGTTTTGTTAACTGAAAGAAGGGGCTAAGCAGAATCACACCTTTAGCCCGTTTTCCAAAAGACTTTCTTGTCATTATGTGGAAAGCAAAAATACAGCCATATCCCATTTCCAGTAACCCTTTCCTTCTTTATGTGAATATTGAAAATACAACCATATTCCATTTCCAGTAGTACAGGGAATAAAAATAAAAAGGATAAAAAAAGTAAAGTGCAAGAGAGCTTCGTAAATGATGCAGATAATAAGAAAAGAAACTTGAAGAAGAAATTAAAAAAGGAATAAAAGAAAATGAGTAAAATTCTTCAATTGATTATGGACGATTGATTCAGGGACGATGTGACACTTCCCGATTCGGGTAGTGTTTCTAGGTGGATAGTTTCTTGTAGTAAAATAACTACAAGTGCGTGGGCTCACCACACCTACGACACGCCAACAGCACGTGGTTACTAGTATTCCCGAACGGTCGCCCATCCAAGTACTGACCGCGCCCAACACTGCTTAGATTCAATGATCTAACGAGAACTGGTTTTTTCCGCGTGGTATGGCCGTTGGCCATTTAATGATATTTTATTAAATTCAATCAAGTATTGCATGTTGAAATTATTCCAGAATGGAATTTTGTACTTTACAAATTTAGGGGAGTTTGCAAGCGTAGGTTCGATGAAGTATTGATTTATAATTTTTTAGTGACCGAGTATTGAGTACATATTAATTTCAACTATAGAAAAACGCATAATTTGAATGGCATCAGGCTTCCATTATTTTCAACTCCATTATGAATACATTTTAAAGGCATTATCTGCATTTCATATTTCATAATCAATCGGTCGAAATGTGCTTTTTACTCAGGTGTCCTGGATGCGGGCCAGAGATATACATATTCTAACTGCTGGAGGGTATACCTATACAAGCGACCAACGATTCCAAGCTTTGCACAGGCAAAACTCTGGACAACATAATGAGTGGTCAGAATGGACGTTATGTATCAAATGGGCTCAAGAACGAGATCAAGGGATCTACGAATGCCAAATTTCGACAATACCTTTGATGTCTTATCCGTTCCGGCTCAATGTTGTGGGTAAGTTTCAAATTTACTTCTATATTCATGTTAAATTTTATTTTGATATACATAACGGCAAACAGCATTTTTCTCAAAATTATTAGATATACAGTTGTGCATTATCCTATTCGAAACTGAAGTATAACTATTTCAAAATAGCAAGCCAATTATATTTCTTGAAAACTCGGAAATAAATATTTTTAAAATGTGGTAAAACTATATGAGAAAATAAAAAACTTAGTTCAATTCTGAAATATTTCGAATGGGCGGAATAAGAAACGGATGATATTTTAGCACTGTTTCTGAGCTTACTATGCCATACAGGTCTAGTGAACATGTCATGAATTTGATTATTTAAACCTATTTAAAAAGACCAAAATGAAAAAAAAATGAAAAAAAATGTTGTCTACTTCGTGCCACGCACGAACTCAATTTGTCGACTTTATCTTTGTTATCTCACAACACTTTATTTTCACGTTTTATTTTGCGTTGAGCTTTAATTCCGCCAGGATGCGAAGAGAATCATGAAACAATGCACAAGCTAAAAACTTCTGTACTCACATTATCAATTGGAGAAATTAATAAATCGTGTTTGGCCAAAACGTATCACCGTTCGACCGACTTTTTGATTGAATAAAATGCAAACTTTCCTCTTTCCAATTTAAAATATTATTGGTACTAAAATCGATCATTCACACATATGTACTTCATTCAATTTCAATGAAAAGTGACAGGGATATAAAATATACCAGTTTTACCATAAAAAGATCCAAGTCAAATAGCTATGCAATATAGTATATTGTGTGAAGAGGGAAATAAGTTGGTATTTTCGAACGAGCAGGAAACCATGAAGGGAAGTTATAAAAAGGAAGTTATAGAAGGAGATATTTCAATGCGAAATTTTTGTTTTTATATGTATATCTAAGCTTTAGTAACATTCGACTGAATTTGGAAATTATCGAAACCAAGGACTATTAGCACTAAAATGTGTAATACCTCGTAAAGTATTAAAGACACCAGAAATTCACTGAAAGTGTATAGATTTTTTAAGAAGAAAATTAGAAACACAATATTATCAAGTCAATGTGTACAAAAAATCATATTTTTGAACGAAAAGGCTCAGAAACATCATGAATCCAAAAATCAGTTGTTTTGAAAAGACATATTCAAAAAGTTCAATATATGCAAAGAGAATTGCATAGAAAGGCCTCAAAATATGTTTCCAAACAACGTTTTAATCGGCTTGTTAGAGACTAGTATATAACAAGAGGAAAAAAGCGAGAGAGAATCGGAAAAGAGACAACCAAGCCATCCTCACTCTCATTTCCTTTCTCTTTCTCCGTCTTTTTTATACTACTTTTGGGACCAACATGTTTCGAGATCAATCTAGATCTCCTCATCAGGGTATAATTTTATAGGATACTACGAAAAAATATTTCTATCATATGCTTTATATTAGTAATGTATGTATATATGAAACTGAAGTTTCTTATTGTACTGTTATTTCCATTATTTTTCATTTTTTAATTTTTGGATGAAAATTTAACTTTTAATTTTCGGTTCAAGTGTCAATCCTTAATATTTCTAAATCTTCTTTGCACTTTAATACTTATTTTAATTGTCAATTAACAGAAAATTAAATAACAATAATTTCCAATGTTTTCTATGAAAATTCGATAAACGTACCAAAGGCTTTTTTATCTCTTGAAAGGTCTCTTTTCAAATTGATTGCATTATTGCCCTCTCTCTTTATGTATAAAATTTCCATGAATTAACTATTTCTTTGCCCCACAATATGTCTAATTTCCGCGAAATCATGATGAAATGTTAAAATTTCTAAAAAACTTCAGTTTCACACAAGTCGAAAACCATGAAGGAGAAAAAGATTTATCCTTCTGTTGTTATGTCCTATATTCCATTGTGAAAGGGAACATTAATTCCCTATAAATCTTTTATGAAATCCATCAGCACAACACCAATTTTGATTGTTACAATCACCATAAAAATGTTAATGGATAATATGAATTTTTCAAAGATATATTTTATAGAATTTGAAACAAAACTGTTGATTCTAAAGTAATCCAGATTTCTAAATTCCTGTAGCCTAACGATGCAGTTAGTCGAACGCCACGCGTCGAGCGATACACACGTGTAACCCGGAAGTTCGGAATTAATAAAGTGTTTAATTAAAATCTCGCATTCATTTTTCGGCCTCACCTGCCCACAGTTTCCAACAGGTTATGGGCCGGGTAGTGTGAGGCTTCCACTGCGCAAAAATCGTGATTTATTTGTCTTTCTACGGAAAGACGAGGCGAGCTCAGACAAGAGCGAGGAGAGTTTATGGTTTATTCGTAGCTGAGACAACTCGAACATGGTCGACGAGAACAAGGATTTGAGCGGGAACAAAAGAGGAAAGAGTAAGTGAAGTTTCTTTTACCTACATCAGTGTAAAGCTAGAGGATGTGTTGAGACGTATCGAGGGACTTTTGCCGATTCTCGGAGTCGGTGCCGGCCGGGCGACAAGTTTTGTGCAGGAAATGCGAGCGCGCGAAGCGCTGCGCATGCCGTGCGCTGCACAGAGAGAGAGAGAACTGTGGGCGCGCGCGTGGAGAGGCGGGCGTCCCTCAGGCGCGTAAGGCGCTGCGCTTGGCTGTGCGGACTGCTGGTCGAGTGACAGTAGTTGCTGTAGCGACGAGATTACTTGCGCATAGATATATGTTAAAGCACCGTTGGTGTGTGTAAATGTATACAGCTAACGTGTGCGGACTTATGCGCGCAGGTAAGGGTGAGGAAAATGTGTGTCTGCAAATAAGTCCTTGAGGGACAAAGATAAATGAGAGCAGTGAGAAAGAGATAGAGCGAGTGACTGTGAGCGAGAGCGAGAGAGACTGTGATTGAATGAATTTTACACCACAGGCAACTTTGCATTCTAAGGATCCTTGAGTTGAGTAAATAAAATAAAAAGAGAGAATGCGAGTTGTTTTGAGTAAATGAAATACAGAAATGTATGAGTGTACACACGAGTATATATACACATTTTGTTTTACTTATACATATAGAGGTTAATCATGAGCACTAATTTCTTCTCGTCCATCCTAGGTTCAGAGACACAGAAGATGATAGAAATACCACGCCGTGAGTGGCATCTGAGAGCAGCACACGAGATATATGAACCGGGTACGGTCACGGTCATTTAAGGAAAGTCAGAAGGACTTTTCTTTGTACTCTCGCCTTACAAAATTATCAAATTTGCGAATTTTATCACTGCTGAGGAAAATGAAATTATTCTGAGGAACTGGCGAGGTAGTCTACAACATCCGGATACAATGACATTTGAACCTCCGGTTCCAAGGTCTTTTGAGCATGTAACTACCCGATCTGATCAGAGTAGAAATATGCCGAGCACAAGCCAGACGAGTCTGACAGAGAGGAAGGACAATATGTCACAGCCCGTTACAATGGAGATGTTTATGGAGTTAATTTCAAGGACAATGAGTCGGATTGAAGATCTTATAACTGACAGAGTCACACAAAATTTGCTACAGGTCATTCCTAAACAGATTGTCGGGCAAGACAGAGTACAAAAGATTCCTCATCTGCCGAGTATGCAGTCGAGTCCTGCTAAAAGGGCAGAGGAGCAAAAGATGGAAATTGGAGATAAATCTAACTGTTTATAGACGAGCCAAAAGGGCGAGACAGTGTCGGAAAAACCCACCCATGACAAAGCTGACTCCAAAGAACAAATGGTAAACTCTATACCGAATCTGGGAGAGATGTCGAAGGACAAATCCAAGGAAACAGTTACGGACTCGCCACCATCTACTCCTGCAGCATCGCTAGAAGAGGGAGAGATAAGAGACAAGAAGCGATACATATATATGAGGAAGACTGGAACGCTCCAGATGGTAAGAGGAGAGGTGAAATAGACCCCACCAAAGCTGTAAGTACAAAACCTCATTTTAACGAAAGTATCACGGAGTTGGATAAATATATGGAGTCGAAAGTTTCAAGACTATTAAACGAGAAAAGACAAGTAGAAACACGTGAGAGTGGTTTGCCGGAAAAAATTAAAATCGAGATATCCAATGAAGATTCTGGTATAATCAGAAATTATAAATTGAATACAAATACCGAATTCGAGATCTTTGAGGATTTTCTATTGTATGAACTTAAAACTAAAGAGTTAGACTAGGCGCTTGATCATGAAAAATGTAAATTTGTAGAAAAAGAGAAACTGAGTGACGATCGACACAAAGTTAGCGATATTCTCATTAACAGAATTGACACATCATATTATAATAGAATTCTGACTCTGTCAGATCCCTATGAAAGATTTATAAAATTAAAAGAGTATAAAAGAATGAACTCGAGAACTAGCTCGATTTCTACAAAGAGGGAGATCTATAACCTAAAATATAAAACCGGGAAAGAGACCGTAGCAGAGTTTTGGGAGAGATTCGAGGAGAAAATTCGAGTATACGACAATATCACAGGGATAGATAAACTCGGTGATAAAGAGAAACGGGATGTATTTTTACAAGCCGTGGTGGAAGCATTTCCGGGAGTAAACATAGCTGATGGTCTAGCGAGACAAGAAGGCAAGGAGTTGACTTACATGAATCTAAAAGATTATGTGTTACAGGTTGAGTCATCAACTACACCTCTTAATCTCCCAGTTTCTAAACTGATGGCTCGAGGTGGGTGCTGTCGCAGCAGAGCTTCCCGAGGCAGAGGACCTGTTGGTCGAGGAAGACAGTGCTACACGTGCGGAAATCATGGCCACATTAGCACTAACTGCACTCAACTAAGCAGAATATACTGCTACAGATGCAAGCAAGAAACGGATCATATTTCTCGTAACTGTCCAAACAAAAGAAGGTCAACATTTAAGGATACTGAAACACAGGCTCCTAAGAGGGCTAAAGCTGCAGAAGAGAATTCGCCAAGGAAATCAAACTCCGAGATGAGAGGTGCCGGAAATAATAGACCCGGTCTTGGGAGAGTATCGAGAACACTGAGAGGTCGCTATGATCGTGGACGAGGTCTTGGAAACAGAAGCGTTTCCAACAAGCGCAACACAGCCTTGTCAGCAATTGCGGAAGAATACGAAGGTAATGAATCCTATTTAAGGTGGTTTCCGAAAAAATCGATCTCTGGTAGAATTGTTTAAAGTTGAGCTTCTATTTCAAGTAGAATGTTTTTTTATATGCTAAATTAATTTCAAATTTTTCTACCACACTGATGTCAAGATAATTAACGTTGAAGATGACTGCTTTAACACAGAATGCATGGGCAATGCACATGCACTCTCCATATTTCAATTTGTAGTAATAAAATTCTCTGGTAGAGAAATTAAAAGAATATGTCTACTTGTGCTGCTCGAAAATACAAATATGTCAGAAAAATAATAAAATCCCTTCACCACGTAATTTTCTGAATAATCGAATGAAAAAAATTGACATATTAATTACTTTAAAACGCATGAACGTCAAAGATTCGCGAACCGGCAACACTGTCCCCTCTCTCCTGCTTGCTTGCTGCAGGATCTTGATATACTCATACACACGTTTACACACAGTTGGTCAGCGATGGTTAGTTTTAAATTTCGACGTTTCACGATCTACGAATCTGCCGCTGACAAAGGATTGGTGACTGTACGTATACACACACACTACTAATTCTAAGCCAGGAGCGCAATAAAATATTGAGTATGCGGGACCATGCAATTTTTTCAATACAGCATACAACGACAGGCGTCCCACGGGACTCCAATATTTGTACGAGTGTGGGACTCGGAAACTACCTTGAATCAGCCTAATAATTTAGATAGCAGCGCGCTTAGAGTAGGAGAAAACACACATAATTGTATCGTAGCTAAATTTATTGCGGATACAGGCGCGACTGAGCATTTATGTAAATCTAAATTATGTTTTGACAACTTAGAGAAGTCAAACAATGTATCGATCAAGTGTGCAAATAAAAATAGTAAAATAAGCACTACTGGAAGAGGAGATATCAAAACTATTAATAATGAGAATAATGAGGTATTTCTGAGATATGTTCTTTACTCGAGAGACTTGACTGAAAATTTACTGTCACTGAGGCGATTTGTAGATAAAGGAATGAAAATATTTCTTGATAATAAAAGCATAAACATATACGATACAGTATCGAGACCAAGTTTGATAAGATGAAAATACAAGTCTCCTTTTTGGATAGTCAAGTTGAAAATTAGCAAAGAAAAAGAGAATTCTGACCACGTAAATTCAATTGCATTCATAGGAGAATCTACCAGAGCACATAAACACAATACGAGATGTAAAAAATTGTCACAGGATGACAATATGAACTGCGATAAATCAAAAGAGAGAAATGCCGAATTGTCAAATGAAAATAATAGTGACGAGGAGAATATGTCAGCAATCCCAAATAATGTAGCTAGCGAGAATGATAAACATTGTTCTGAAGGCGAGATAAACAATGACAATAACGAACTAATTAAAAATCTATTCGGGAGAAAAATTCACGTACTAAATGATAATACAAATGAAAACGAAATGAATAACATAGTCAATATCGAGTGTAAGAATAACGGAATTTCGGAAAACAAAAACATTACCAAACCAATGTTGTGGTATTTAAAATTGAGTCACGCGTCTAAGTCCTATTTAATTAGTTTTTCGAAGATGTTTCCTGGAAGGCTGAGCACTGTGGAAGTACACAATGACACCAGTGTGTCAGAGAGTGAAGCTTGTTCAATGTCCAAGAGCTGTAAGTTGCCCTTTATACATGTGATAACAAGGGCTGATAGGCCGTTACAGATTTTACATGCCGACACCATGGGACCTATAAGTCCAGCAGCCCATCCTGAAGAATTCAGATTTGTCCTAGTATTAATCGACGATTACTCGAGAGTTGCTTTTGGCCTATCCCATGAAGCGTAAAAACGATACCGCGGACTGTATTAAAGACAGTATTAGAAGCTTGAGAAACGCTATAGGATCGGATGAAAAACTCTGCTTTCTACGACGCGTTTAGGAACTGAATTCACCGGGAATGAGACAGTTCAAGTACTGCACGACTTAGGTGCGGAGTTACAGCTAGCATATCATGATACACCAGAACACAACGGAGTTGCTGAGCGGTTTACACGCACATTATAGTCTAAGGTGAGATCTATGATGTTTGACTCTGGCTTGCCTCCGAGTATGTGGGATTTAGCTGTGAGGGCCGCAACCTATATCTACAACCGAACACCACGTAAATCTGTTAACATGCAAATTCCTATTACTGTGTTGAACCCTAAATATAGAGTTGACATAGAACAAATTAAACGTTTCGGGTGTATTGCATACGCTAGAATACCTAGACACGTCGGGATAAAATTAGGAGTTCAAGCATTGAGAGGATGTATAGTAGGTTATCTTCAAACTGGTTTTATATTGTATGTACCGGAACAAAGTAAACTCTATGAAAGCCGCCATGTGAGAGAAGTTGAAAGTAAAGTATACAAAGACATCAAAATCAGATAACACAGAAAATATACAGAACTTAATTTTTGAAACTACAGCTGATATGTCCAAAATTTCAAATTTAGAGTCAAGTGATCAAAATCCATTAATAGAATCAGAGAGAGTTTCTGAGGAACCTCCAATTAAAAGGAAAAGAGGCAGACCAAGGAAAAATAATTCGGAAATTGTTGTTTACTACACCATGTTCGAGAAACTTGCAAATGTAGATATAGTTGACTTTAAGAGTGATTTTGCATATCACGCATTATTAGCTGATATTCCGAAGGCCCGGAAGCGACAAATGGAGGGAGGCAATTCGAAACGAACTCACGGCTATTAAGAGTAAAGGCGTGTATAGTGTAATAGAGAAATCGAAAGTTTACGACATGAATCACAAACCCAATATAGTTAGTTCACGATGGATTTTCAAACGAAAGGGCAGTGAGTCTGAACTTCAAGCATAAAGCTAGACTGGTCACTAGAGGTTTTTAGGATCGTAATGGATATGACATGAGAGAAACATATATGCTCCTGTTTCGAGATTATCATTGGTAAGAGCCAGAAATGCCATTGCCAATAGAAACAAGGTAAAATTACAGCAACTAGATGTTGGGACTGCCTTTTTGTATGGAAGTCTTGACGAGGAAATATATATGCATATTCCCGAAGGAGAAATTGTCGATCCTGAAACTAAGCAAAAATTTTTATGGAAATTAGAAAAATGACTTTACGGGTTCAAAATAAGTCCGCAGAAATGGAACGACAAGTTCTCAACAGTCATGCTAAACTTGGGATTCAAGTCAGATGACATAGATCCTTGCCTATTTGTTAAGAAGATTGAAGACGAAACCATTTTGGTGTTGTTGTATGAGGATGATATACTTGTAGCTAGCGAAGACGTTAGACAGTTAAATTCACTACGAGATTCTCTGAGTGAAGAATTCACTATAAGAAACTTAGGCGATCCTAAAGAATTCTTAGGAATTAAAATCGAGAGAGATCTAAATGCAATTCGTCGAATTAAATGGAATTTTGTTCAAAAAATTAAGAAAAGTTTATTCAAATTCATTTATTCCTCCCCCCCCCCCCCACTTAGTGCAATTTTTAAGTTACACTTTAACTTCGCTTTACAATCTAACGGAATTTTCTATAATTTTTCATTTTGTAAACACTTCTTAAAAAATTGTTATTTTAATTCTTGAAGATTTCGTCTAGAGTCTAGAGCAACCGAACCGAACCGGGCCACACTGAGCACTGGAATCATTTCAAAAAAGGAAACAATAGAACGAACGAAAACTCCCCTTGAAAATGACAGACTTTGGTTTGTACGCATTTTCCCAAGAACTCAAGTACAGTGTAGTACTGTAGTCCTACCTCTTTAACTGTACACCCTTCCTAGACAAGAGACAGTCAAACAGACGTAAAAAACACATGTTAGAGAAATTCATCTGAAACTGGTCCTTGAAATATTTTCCCATTTTTGAAAATGCAATTATCCCAGTGACGTAGTACTCAACAAATCAATCTATTCAATTGTTTTCATCTCTAAGCTGCGTTTGCATTTTTTTAATTTTGTAGATTCTCTCTGAATATTTTGAATTTATCAATTAAAGATTAAAGATTTCTGAAATATCAAGGATAATTTATACAACACCAAAAATTTGTTTCTTGTTACACACAGCTCACTGAAAAGTTGAGTAACAGAAAAATTCTATTTTTATCTCTATTTAAAAATATATAAAATTAATCAATAAAATAGTTCCTGATTAATTACAATCTTATTTGTAACCATTACTTCCCAAAAGTTGTATAAAAAAGACGGAGAAATAGGAAGAAAATGAGAGTGAGGATAGCTTGGTTGTCTCTATTCCGATTCCCCCCTCTTTTTCCCTCTTGTTATAAACTTGTCTCTAACGAGCCGATTAAAGCGTTGTTTGGAAACATAGTTTGAGGCCTTTCTATGCAATTGTTTTTGCATATATTGAACTTTTCGAATATGTTTTTTTCAAAACAACTGATTTTTGGATTCATGATGTTCCTGAGTTATTTTGTTCAAAAATAGAATTTTTGCACAGATTGACTTCATAATATTGTGTTTCTAATTTTCTTCTCAAAAAATTTAACAAACAGAGGTATTTAGCCATAGACATTGATATTTGTTCTTTTGCGTTCGGATATTAATGCTGTTCTCAGGGAATAGTTTTCTGGGTCAGCCCTCAAAATTCTGATCCAGGCACAGTGATCATTTTTTTCCTATCACCTTTCTTCCTTTCTGATTCCAATTATTATAAAATAAAATTTAATTATAAGAAGATTTTTTTTTTTCACCTAACAAGCTTCTGTTGTTTAATTTTGTGCACTTTCAAAAGGTTCATGAAGATTTAACTCTTTAGTATTAAATACACTTGAAAATAAAAAAGTGATATTATGATATCCTGGTACTTATCAAAAGTAAGGTTGTCAGAGATATGTTCAGATATCACTTATTCCTATTAATCAAGACTTATCATGAATGAAAGCATGAAACCCTTAACACCTGCATTAATGGTTGTCTAAGGAAGATTCAATAGAATACTTCAACAAGTTTCTTTGTATATGTATACTGGGTTATACAAAAATTCATTGATATTATGCTTTTGATAATTAAAAATTAATAAAATTTCCCAATTTTATTGCTTCTTATAGAGTAAAACTTTATTGACTAACTCTCACCTTACATTGTAAGTTTTTCATTAAGATCTTAAATGGCTAGGCAAGATTTTCTGTTAAAATTTGATATCCCTTGGATGAGTAGATTCTGATGTACCCTTTTCTAATGTGACGAATTGAACCCCGTTTGTAATTTCATGAGTAAATGACTTACAGTTTTTATACCATGATACTCTCAAAACACTTAAAATCATTCTGGATGATATTTATTTGAAACCCTAACATTCATTAAAATCGGTTGAGAATTGCACAAACAATTCTACAAAAGTTGTATATTCATGATTTTATATACTTACATATCCATTAACTTCAAAAAAAAAACTAGATTTCATAGACACTTAGCAGAATAGTAATTTTTATTAAATTCTTAACTTAAAATCTTCTCGTTCAATGAAGTGATATGAAAAGCAAACATTGAGAGCTAGAAATTGTGTAAACATTCACTTATCTCTATCTGATATGAAATGTAGGATATTTGTTAGTTAGAATAAGTTTCCTATAAATTCTGGGGTTAAGGTACATAATTTTGGCGCATCGACCGAATAATTGCAATGTGGATTTCGTGAAAATTAGGATTTTCCTGTTGGAATCAGACTGAGGGCGATTTTCTCTCCCTAATTTAAGAAAAAGAAAAAGTGAGCTACTAAAAATGAGTAGAAAATATAGGTACGATTTATGTACTAATAAAATTATAGTTTCATTGTGATAAATTATGTATGTAAAATGCCGAAAAGCTTTGTATATTCAACATAATGGTTTTATCAAACCAACCAATTTGATAGACAAAGGAATTATACAGGGAATTATTCTAAAATTTAAATAAATTTTTGGTTGCATGTAGAAAAAATCTGTTTCATTTCAAAGAAGATTTTCGTTGTAACGAAAATCTTTTTACGGATTGCATATATCAGAAAAGAACAAACTTTCGCACTGAGTTTCTTAAAATCTTAAAATATAAAAATTATTGATGCTCCAAGACTCACAATTAAGCCGCTCTCGGCTAGAACAACTTGAATCGGTAATAGTGGCAATGAAGAAAACTTAATGAGAGAAAGTACCTACCCTACTATTTTCGAGGTCGCTCTTTCCGATAGTGTAATCAGAATTCCTTAAAAAAGTGTTATTTTGCAACTTTTTGGCAAAATAATTTTAAAAAACGCGAATTTTGCACTCCTATTTTTTTTTTCATTTTAGATTTTCGTCATCTTATCGCATAATTATTCAACCATGGAGTGACGTAATCGTGTCCTCAATTGTTGTATTTTCGAATTATGTCATTAGTTTTATTTTTATCATGATTTGAACTTGCAAAATAGCGATATAAACATTAAAAAATTTGGAAATTTTTCGGCTAATCAATTTATGTGATTAAAAATGATATATCGTAACAAATGTGCAAGTTATATATATATATATATATATATATATACTATGGTTCTTTGGGTCGCTGATCATGAATTTAATATTATTTTTGCAATACTAATTTGTTTAAACAATTTGTTTAAACAAATAATTGCAAAAAAATGAAAATTTTTCAAAATAGTTCATTGCATCGTAATCTACGGGGAAAAATACGTTCAAATTATATATGAAAAATTATAATTATTCAAACAATAATGTAATTTATCAACAAATTTCTTTATATACCCAAAATACGTTGTTACATATGGTTTCTTGGGTTCTTGGGATCGCTGATGACGAATTTCATATTCGTTTTGCTCAATTATATTGTTTAAATAAGTAATACATCAGTAGTAATTGTATTTTTTCAAAACTCTTCACTAATATAGCGCTCCAAAGGAAGAATTAGCTAAATAATATTAAAAAGTTTTATTTTACTGTTTTTGACTTTCAATATCTAAATAATTATGATTTGATTTTCAATTTTATTTTGTTTTTCTCTTTTTTAATTTTTTTTTTTTGTTTTCGATTTTTTAATTTTTGTTTTGTTTTTCGATTTTTAATTTTTTTTTTTTGGTTTTAGATTTTTTATTTTTTTTTTATTTTTCGAATTTTCTGATCTTTCTACTCTTGTGTTTCCTTGAAACATTTTACATAATAATATGCTTGACACTCTATACAAGATTTGTTAGTTCTTACGGCGCATTTCTCAGTTGAGCAATACTTTTTGGATCCAGTGTTTTCAGCCTCTGGTCACTAGATAGCCAAAGTTGAAGCATCATATTCTGATCCTGCTCTGAGACACCGCCAGACGGCGTTGCGGTTTTCCCTGCCTACGTGCTTTGTTTTTTCGTTTTAATTTTTGAATTTGACAGTTATGTCGGTAAGTTTCAGAAAATTCATGTGATAGAAAATTTAACCATGAAACCTCGACAGACTCCAAGTGACAAACTGAAGTGTTACATATTAGACTGTCCATCAATGCGTCGGGAAAAAGCTCATAATTTTCTTATAGATGGGCAAATGTTGCTGAAAGTTTAAAATGAATACCACTTTAAACATTAAAATATTCTCTTGTCATTTCACTGTTAGTGCTTTAGAAAACACAATTTTATTTGAAAACCAAGAGGAAAACAATTAGAAATTCATAAATAAATATTCTAATTATTATCTATGTATTTTTATTTGTTATTTCTTGATTTCTCATAATTTGATTGACTTTTTAAGTTAATTTTAAAATTCCTATTGTTATTATTGTTATCATCTTAGGGATCGGAAATACCGCTATGAGGCGCTACTGGCGACTATCTTCCTTCATTTTAAAGCATTAAGTGACCAGAGGCTGAGTGTTTTCAAGGGAATGATTTTCAAGTTTCCTTTTAGAGCCAAGTAAATATTTAAGACAAATTTCCATGGCAAACTCTTTCGTGCCTTTTTTTTGTCACTGATTGAATTGTATAGCACTGCAGCATTTGTAATCGAAGCTTGTACCAATCTGATAAAAACTGGCTATGTCCATTTCTTTGCTCGAATGATTGGCATCAAACGATTACAGTGCTGATCATGTAAATCAACTCCTCTCATAAAACTATTGTAAGCTTTGAAAACTTTCGGAAAAGTTGATGCAACTTTTTCTTTCGCTTCTTTATCATAACTCATTACATCTGAAGTAGGTGTAACACCAGCGGCTGAAGATAAAATTGATACTGGTTTTGAGTCCATAACTGTGACAAAATTAACACCACTTTTAGTGTCATGCTTTACTTTGAATGTTCCTCTACGTGCTTTAGCATCTATTTCATTGGTCACTCCGATCCTATCTTTTCTGACAGTCCCAGTTGCTCGCACTCCCTGATTTTTCAAATGCACTAACAAGTCAGGAGAAGTAAATAAGTTATCGAAGTAAATATGATATTGAAGTCTATTACGAGGAGACGTTTTGGATAAAAAGTCATGAAGCATTTGAAGAAAAACTCGACTGCCTTGGGAAATTTTAGGTAGAAAATCATTATTCTCGTTCTTGCCACAGTATATATCAAAATGAAATACATAACCATTTGAACCACATAATGCCCACATTTTGATACCGAATCGTATCGGTTTTCCTTTCATAAACTGTTTGAAACATACCTTACCATAGAATTTTATCATCATCTCATCAATAGAAAGTGCTGTACAAAAATAACCAAAACTCTTGATATTTTTATTGAATATATTCAGAATCGAACGGACTCGCCATGCTTCATCCTTTGCGTTTTCATCACTTGATTTGTGAAATTTTATTTTAGATTTTATCGTATCAAATTCAGCACGCGGCATAGCAGATCTAACTACATCAGCTCCTAAAAAAACATTGGTAGACCAATAATCTCTTTGTGATAATCTTTTGTTGAACATAGTAAAAATAATAATGCCTAAAAATAATTCGAAACGATCAGATGTCAGCTCATATCCTCGTTCTGACGTAGAATCTAGAATGTATTTTTTCAGCTCATCAGAGAAAAAAATTTCAAATAATTCTCTGAAGGAACTGGCGAGTATTGTATCCCTTTGTTTCTTCGATAGTAAGATATCATTTGTTAGAGCATCATCGCGAATGATCTCTCCATCAATCCAATTATAATTGTGTCCTTCAACCAATTTTTTTTTACTCGCATTGTAATTTTCTAATACTTTTTGATAGGACTGAATTGATTGATTGGCTCCAAAATCTTCACCTATTTCAGTATCAAATTCCGCGTCACTTTCATCACTGGTAGATGAACAATTATCATCATTACTTTGATCCGATTCACCGGAATCGTCTGGATTAGGAATGAATACTGAAACAACGTGATCGTCTTTTTCAGTACTTTCCACCGAATGTATTCGGCGTCTCTTCCTAACATTTTGTGCTCCAGATTTTTTTCGTTTCGGCATGGTGTACCAAATCGAGTGCCCAAAAAATTACTTTCGAAAAATGAAACAATCGAACTATCTTACAGAAGTGAATAATATTACTCAACTTACAACGACGGCGCGATACCTTCTCTTTGTACTTATGCCAAATACTCTATACGTATATCTACTCATGATGAATGAATATGAAAATAATCAAAATCAACCGAGAATAAAACACTCAATTCGCAAGAGTTTTTATGAGCAAAAATATGTCATCTATAAGGTTGAAACTATAACATGAAAATATGATTACCATAAAACACTAATCTAGTAAACAATTATCAGGACTTTATATTCAGCTCCATATTGTTAAATAAATTGTTTAAACAATATAATTGAGCAAAATGAATATGAAATTCGTCATCAGCGATCCTAAAAACCAGGGAAATCATATGTAACAACGTTATTTTGGGTATATAAAGAAATTTGTTAATAAATTAAATTATTGTTCAAATAATTATAATTTTTTATGCATGATTTGAACGTATTTTTTCCCGTAGATTACGACTCAATGAACTATTTTCAAAAAGTTTCATTTTTTGAAATAATTTGTTTAAATAAATTGTTTAAACAAATTAATATTACAAAACTAATATCAAATTCATGATCAGCGACCCAAAAAACCATAGTATATATATATATATAACTTTCACATTTGTTACCATATATCATTTTTAATCACATAAATTGATTAGTCGAAAAATTTCCAAATTTTTAAATGTTTATATCGCTATTTTGCAAGTTTAAATCACGATAAAAATAAAACTAATGACATAATTCGAAAGTACAACAATTGAGGACTCGATTACGTCGCTCCGTGGTTGAATAATTATGCGATAAGATGACGAAAATCCAAAATGAAAAAAAAACAGGACTACGAAATTCGCGTTTTTTAACATTATTTTGCAAAAAAGTTGCAAAATAACACTTTTTTAAGAAATTCTGATTACATCATCGGAAAGAGCGACCTCGAATCCGGTTGATAGTGCAATATCTTGTAGAAGAGGGTACTGCGAAAACGTGTCCTCTGGGCGTTAATGAGTTAATGCCCAATTGCCAAATTCAATGCTCCACTATATCAAAAAAACCGTGGGTTACGGTAGCTTAACGTTAAGCTGACGTAACCACATAATTGAATCGAGTTAAAACCCATACCATAATTAAGAGCTCATTTAGTGCTAATTTAATACCCAATTGCCAAATTCAATGCTTCATTATTTTTTTAAAAGAACGTGGGTTACGCTAGCTTACCGTTAAGATGACGTAACCAATGGTCGACTCGAGTTAAAACCTATTTCGTAATTAAGAGCTCATTTAGTGCTAATTTAATGCCCAACTGCCAAATTCAATGTTCTACTATTTAAAAAAAACCGTGGGTTACGCTAGCTTACCGTTAAGATGACGTAACCACATGGGAGACTCGAGTTGAAACCTATTTCGTAATTAAGAGCTCATTTACTGCTAATTCAATGCCCAATCGCCAAATTCAATGCTCCACTATTTTTTTTTGAACCGTGGGTTACGCTAGCTTAACGTTAAGCTGACGTAACCACATGGTTGAATCGAGTTGAAACCCATACCATAATTGAGAGCTAATTCAGTGCTAATTTAATGCCCAATTGCCAAATTCAATGCTTCACTATTCGTTTAAAAGAACGTGGGTTACGCTAGCTTACCGTTAAGATGACGTAACCACATGGTCGACTCGAGTTATGACCGATTTCGTAATTAAGAGCTCATTTAGTGTTAATTTTATGCCCAACTGCCAAATTCAATGCTCTACTATCCAAAAAAACCGTGGGTTACGCTAGCTTACCGTTAAGACGACGTAACCACATGGGAGACTCGAGTTGAAACCGATTTCGTAATTAAGAGCTCATTTACTGCTAATTCAATGCCCAATCGCCAAATTCAATGCTCCACTATTTTTTTTCCGTGGGTTACGCTACCTTAACGTTAAGATGACGTAACCACATGGTCGAAAGGAGTTAAAACCTATTTCATAATTAAGAGCTCATTCAATGCTAATTTAATGCCCTATTGCCAAATTCAATGATCCACTTTCTTTTTCTAAAAACCGTGGTTTATGCTAGCTTAACGTTAAGCTGACGTAACCATATGTTCGAATCGAGTTAAAACCTATTCCATAATTAAGGACTCATTTAAGGCTTTCCAGAACAAACAAAGTAAATTTTACAAAATCAACCAGTATCCCTCGAAAACGGGTCTTTATTCTTTTTATATTATTATATTACTATATAGTCAGCATGCCTTTTTAGATTCTTATGATAATGGGTGGTGCTTAATAAATAATAATTAGACAAAAATAGCTTTTTGTTTCGCTCACATAATGGCGTTTCCACATGTACTTGAAGTTACAAACGTTCATATGAACGAAATTTAAAATATTATTTTTTGCAACACATGCATGAAAATGGCCACATTCCGTGCCCATAAAGCGTACGGAAAATTGCAGATTCCTCTACTGTGAGAGTAGCGTGCGGGAATGTTACATTCCCGCACTTGTGCTGGAATATTACATTCCCGCACTTGTGCTGGAATATTCCCGCACTGAATCATTTACGAGCGCTTATCTTTAGTTCGAGAATTAATATTCACACGGCATGTGAAACAATTACGCGGCGTTTCCTGGGCAACTCAACTGATCACATTTGTTTTCATGACGCCCATAAAAAGCTGTCAAACATCCGACCAGTCGATATGAATATAGGTGCACCCTCAACACTGTGAACACGTTACTCAATGTTTTTTTTGTTTTTTTTTATGTTTAAGTTTAGTGTTATTACATTGTGACCTCCATATCGTATTTTTCATTGCATTTTCATGCATTTTTTGCAAAAAATATCGTGTGTGACATGTGCTGGAAGACATTCTACGCACTTGTAACACAATGTACTATTTCGAATTTTTGTTCGCTCAAATCAATGAGAAGGGCAAAAAATGGTATAATAATGGTAATAATGGTATGCACACATAACATGTTGAAAATGACGAGTTTTATTGTTGATATTTGAGAATATAAAAACGCCGAAAATCTTCTTTTTTTATTTCACGAATCATAGACCAGATGAGAATGTTTGGCAGGACCCCTAAAAACCACCCTTGTGGTATGCACACATACCGAACTTACCGAACATTCTCAGCTGGTCTATATTATATGGACCAGTTAAAAATAGCTAATCAATTGAGAAAAATACAGAAAGTCTTCAAAAAAATGGTATATTTGCTTTTTCATATGCTGAACATAAAATCAAATGTTTCAAAACGTGATCATGTCGGCAATTTGTTTAAAAAAATTAATTTGCCAAATTTGCCCTCCATTTCTACACAAAAATTCAAAACATTTTGCAAACTTGAGTTAGTAATTATAAACTCAGTCTCTATTCTGATTTAAATTTGCCAAACGTTCGTAATGCGGCAACATCATTGATTATAAACAAATTATTATTTTGTTAATCACTCTCCAGCGAACATACGGAACGTTTTGCAAAGTGTTGTTCCTGCTCTTTTTCCACTGAGAAGAAACTATTGTATGATTTGCAAAACTAAATACATAACGCAAATTACCATTTTTTGAATTATCGTTAAATTTTTTGCAATTCGACTCCTAAAATTCCAGCGAAAATTGCGAAGGTTGCGTTTTTGGGTAGCAAGTGTTAGAAATTTCGAGATCTGAAAATGATCAAATTTCCAAAACGTTGCTCGGCCGGCAATAATATTAAAATTGCAATTAAACAAATTATTTACTTTTGTAAACTAGCCAATAATTACGAACATTTTGCAAATCGTACTGAGTCAAAAACAACCTATTACCAACGTTATATAACATTTGGAAAATATTTACAACTTGGCAAGATTATTAATTTTAAACAAATGATTATTTTGTTCATCACACCTCAGCGAAAATACCGAAGATTTTGCAAAATATTATTTCTGCTTCTTTCCATTGAAAAAAGACTATTATATGATTTGTAAAACTGTATGCATAGCGCAAATGATCGTTTTTTTAATTAGTTTCGCATTTTTTGCAAATCGACTCACAACATTTCTGCGAGAATTGCAAATGTTGGGTTTTTGAGTAGCAAATGTTGACAATGTCGAAATTAAAAAAATATTCAATTTTCAAAATGTTGCACGACCGGCAAAAATATTAAAATTGCAATTAAACAAATAAGATACTTTGTTAAACTAGCAAACAAATACTATCGTTTAGCACATCATAGTCAGTGATAATTAACTTACTACGAACATCATATTAGACTTGCAAACTGTTCTGTTAAAGGGCAACATTGATAGTGATAAGCAAACGTATTTTTTTTTAATTATTCCACAGATTAAATTTTCAAGGTGTTGCAAAAGGATTTTTTCTTACTATTGAAGGGTTCCATGTAGTTTGTAACGAATTTACTGGTTTTTTCTTATCAGATAACGCAATGGGAGACGAATATTACGATTCATTGCATTATATATATATATATAATTTTTTAGGATTTTTGAAGGATTCCCGTTTCTTCAAAAAAGTGGTTGGAAATAATAAAATAACTGCCGGTGTAGAAAAAAGAGGAGAAAAAACGAGTGACAAACTGAATAATTTTGTTTTGATAATTTTTATAAGGTATTCGGAGCACGATTGAAATGTTCAATTCAGGTTGAAAATTAAGACAATTTGAGAGACAATTGTATATTTTAAGACAAGTGTAAATAAATAACGATGTTGCCTTTCCTCCCATGTAACTATTCAGTGTATTGCATATCGAGGGACGAGGCACGACCATTTTTATAACGCATCTAACATAATCTTTATTTGATATATCTGTGGAACGAGTAAAGAGTAGCTCTACTTTCAACGTGCTCCATCAAGCATCAAAAGTCTAACTACCAATAGCTGAGTTATGAAAACAAAATTTCTATTATAATATTCAGAATTAAAAAAAATTTTAATTTATAGTTTCGCCGTTATTGATCGAGATAGTTTACATTTTTTTAATTTTTCATAAGCCATTCGCGAGTTCTTGTTTTTTTCAAAATTTTTGGTGTTTTGTAACTCTTTTTTCGGACATTGGAAAAAACTATATTTTCCATTAATTCTTTTCTTTGAATTCCTGTAAAAAACAAAAGAAATTGGGTGGCTCCTTTTATTACACCTTCAGAATTTAATCTGGAGAATAATTTAAAAAAATATAAGTTTGTTTATCATTATCAATGTTGCCAAGTAATAAACAGTTTGCAAATCTAATATGATGTTAGTACTAACTTAATTATCACGAAGTACGATTTGAAAAATGTTTGTATTTCTAGGCTAGTTTAACAAAAGTACCTCATTTGTTCAATTGCAATTTTAATATTGTTGCCGCTCATGCAACGCTTTGCGAATTTAATATTTATCAGATGTCGACATTTCCAACATTTGCTACCCAAAAACGCAACCTTCGCAATTTTCGCTGCAATTTTAGGAGTCAAATCACAAAAAATTTAACAATAATTTACAAAACGATCATCTGCGTTATGTATTTAGTTTTGCAAATCATATGATAGTTTCTTTTCAATGGAAAACAGCAGAAACAACATTTTGCAAAACCTTCGGTATTTTCGCTGGGGAGTGATTAACAAAATAATAATTTCTTTATAATTGTTTTTAGGGGTCTGCCGAACATTCTCACCTACCCTATAATGCGCGGTGAAAAAATAGGGTTTTTGACGTCCTTTAATTTTCAAATATCGACAATCAAACTTGTATTAGGCAGGTCGGAACAATGCATACTGACTATATAGCTATATAATGTTATACTATGTCAACTGGAAAAATCTGTTTTCATTAGTTTGCCACCAACTTTTATGGTTAAAGTAGTTTGTTCAGAACGCTACCAGAGCCAGAATTTTACATTTACTTTCCCGAAACACAGCACTATTCGTTTGGCGATAGTCTGGTCTGTGCAGCAGACAGGATTCTTTTAATATTATATAATCTAAATTGAGATGCTAGGAGGTGAGTGCTCTGTAACAGTACAAATGTAATAAATTCAATTTGTTCCATGAAATAAAGAGTCCTTTTTATAGTCTTAAAATACAGGAAATTCTCGTATCTATTCATATAAAAATGTTACTATATAAAATTAGATAAAACAAAAAAATTGTCTATGGATAGTTTTTTAACACATTGTTTGAAGAAAAATTAATTTAAAAAAAAGGTTTTCGTTTATGCCTTAATTATCGTATGATTAGTTTTACGATTTTTTCATAATTTTTTGAAAGAGCCGCTTTCGAGGGATACTGGTTGATTTTGAAAAATTTTCTTTGGTTGTTCTGGAAAGCCTCACATGAGCTCTTAATTATGTCATAGGTCGGAACTCGATTCAATATTATTTTCACGTGTGATTTCGTCAGTTTAACGTTAAGACAGCGTAACCCACGGGTTTTTTTCTAAAAAAAGTGGAGCATCGGATTTGGCAATTGAGCATTACATTAGCACTAAATAAGCTCTTAATCATGGTATAGGTTTTAACTCGATGCGACCATGTGGTTACGTCAGTTTAACGTTAAGGGGCTAGAATGGTAACTGACGCTTTTTTCAAAGCTGCTTTCGCGATTCAAAAAATAGAATAGAATGAAAGGCAATCATTTCAAATTTTTTATATGTTATTATTGATATCTTAAACTGTAAACAAAAATTTTTTTTCACAAAATTTTGTTAGGTTTCTTTGCGGACAAATTGAGCATGTTAAAGAAAAAGGTATATGACTGGCCCGGGTTATTGCGCCACTTCAGGACATCTGAATCAAAAAGCAAAGTTGATTATGGTTCTGTAAGCTTGTCATTCTGGCCTGAACTAGGATTTTTCATTTCGAGTGAAAAATAATAAAATGGCGGACTTCTAACAAAAATACAACTTAAACAAAATTTTTTTTATCGGAAATCGGGCTATAAATGAGAAAATAATGAACCAAAAAAAAAATATCCTAGTTCCTGCCATAGCCACTGATGTGTAGGGCAATGTGTTAAAATTTCAGCTTGAACGGTTTAATGGAATATTTTTAATTACACGGGCCGACCGAAAAAACGTTTTTTTCAGAGAAACGCTTTTAGCTTTAATAACAGATTTTTTTAGAGAACTCTCACACTAATCTGCTATGCCACGTGCATACAAGAAAACGTTCCGTTTCCTCATAGGGATCATTTTCAGAAACTTTTTCTGCCCTACGACTCGATCTGGCTATTTGAGATTCGTGAGACCTTGCCTTCCGACCGCTTGCTGCTGTTGTGCGGCTTACAGCGCGCAACTACAAAGCGCTCTCGACTATGTGCTGTAGCTTCGTGAATTTTGAATTTTTCAGTCCAAAATTTTTAAATATACTCTCAATATATTTTACTCTCGAAATATGGAAGAAAAGGAAATCAATTTTTTGAAATTTAGTTACCACACTGTTAAAAATAACATTAAATTTAATATACCCATGTGTATTAAAATTAATATATCAATCATATGAAATCGCTATTAAGAGCGTGTATATTAAATTTCATATACATTCATGTTAATCACTTACATGAAAAATCAGATAATTCCATTTCACACAAATTCAAAATAAGTTCAACATAAATTTTCGACTCTAAATAATAAAACATGATACCTTCTTCCAGTTAATCCAAAATATGACTGGATTTTAAGTCGAAAAGATCAATTAAGCAAACAAATCACATACCTAACCTACAATCAACTGTACTAGCATTAAATTTCTACTATTTAGACTGGATTTTGGAAAAAGTTTCACCCGTACGTCGCACTTCCATTATAAATAACAATTGGGTCGACGAATTCTAGATTATTAATTTAATTGCGAATATTTGACAAGATTTAAAGAAATGAAAGCACTTCGAGTTTTCATGCACACTGCTATACCGACCTGTATATTAAATTTAATGCACATGTATATTAAATTCAATACACCAATGTATGTTACATTTCAGTAGCGGTAGTGCATACTTGCTTCACACACATGTATATTAAATCTCATACAGATTTTTCTAACAGTGCAGACTACCCCCTTAAGCTAGCGTAACCCACGGTTTTTTTAAATAGTGGATCATTGAATTTGCCAATTGGGCATCAAATTAGCACTAAATGAGCTCTTAATTATGAAATAGGTTTTAAATCGATTCGACCATGTGGTTACGTCAACTTAACGTACCTATATAAATGTAATACTTGAAACTGTTATGGATGGATGTGATAGGATTCTCAATGTTTAACTAAATAGAATTATCTGTCCATGGAATGAGGCAAAAATTTATGTTTAATTATTTCTGTAGGTTTTTATAAAAAATAACGTCAAAAGAGTGATAAGTTGTGTTCGCAGCGAACATTATTACAAACTATTATTATTACATTTTCCTCAGAGAATGTAATATTTTGCATGGAGGTGATACACGAATATAATGAGTAGCTAAATTTGATTGATTCATTGTTAATAACTAGGGCCGTTAGAAGAGTTATTGGCACCCCAGGCCCAAACTTAGTCCCCAAGAAAAGTAGAAAGCCCTAAAAGATTAAAAATTGTGTAGAACCCAATACATTTAAAATTAATCACCATTTTTCGTTAATAAATACCATTTTTCTAATTTGGCGATTTCAATTCAAAATAATTTTATTCTATGAACAACTAATATATTGAAGTATTTGTTCGAATACATTTTTTATACCAAGTTAATTTAAGTCATTGTTTCAGAGACAAGAGAATCGTATTCTTCAAATTGTCGCGAATTTCGTTCAAACATTTTAAATTCGATTTGTTGAAGGAATTGCCCACCGAAAGATTTTAAATATGCACCCAAAAATTTGAGTTAGATATAAAGAAGGCCAAAATCGCCAAAATTAAGACTTCGTAAAATTAAATATTTCATTCGTAAAATCACACATCCACCTTGAACATTCAAATCCCGCATTAGAATATACGTAGACAAGTCTATACATTAAATGACATACAAGAAAGATGATTTTTAGTGTAGGAGGATTCGTTGGCTTGGATTTATGATGAGGATAGCTGACACCTTGATAAGTAGAACAAGACTGTTAAGGTGTGACACGACGCTGAGATTCAGACTCGATATTCCTAGCAGGAAACATAATTAGATTAAAAAATAACATCACACTCTGTGTCAGGTGATTTCTTGCTGACTTTCAGATATGACTGGAGGAATATTTCAGAGATGAAAAGATAGCTCTGGATGCCTTTTTGTACATCCACTCATTTCCCACTTTTATTAATTCCATTAGATTATTGGTCATTCTTATCGATAACTGTGGGGGTTAAGGCATAGGCTTTGGACCCACTCCGTCGGCTTGCGGGTTCGATTCCCGCCTCGCATTCTGGAAAAATCTCGGTGACCCATGCGGTGAACACTTGCCTAGCAAGGGAGTTGTTCATCTCCGGAGAGTCGTGGGACCGGTACCTCTAGAGAAAAAGGTTCTTGAAGTACTTAAGGCTATTTCTCTTGATGGTTCGGAACCCACCTTAAACTGTAGGTCCCCCTCCCACCACCAAGTAAGTGTGTAGGGGGTGTGTAAAGGAATAGGGAAGAGATACCAGAACAATGTAAACCCTTAGGGGACACATTAGAAACTTAAAAAAATATTTTCCATTTGATAATATTTTTCTACATAATTAAAAATGGCCTCAAAGGGCAATATCATGATACGACTCCTTCCGTATGAACTGAGTAGACGAGAAACACTCTGGAAGATCCTTCAATTTCTCAGAGGCACCGGTTGAGACACAACTCCTTGATACCATGTAGCCTTCGGTACGGTTACTTACGCCTTGGCTTTGATTTTCTCTGAACTCTGGGAATATTTTTACGTACCCAACAGTACTTAAGCGACAAATTCATAGAACAGGATCACCACCCCTCTCAAAGTGATGGGGTAGAATATTTATCCCCAACGCCTGCACGGGTATTTTTAAACGCCTGTAACCAGCCTCTGGTCACTTAATGCTTTAAAATGAAGGAAGATAGTCGCCAGTAGCGCCTCATAGCGGTATTTCGGATCCCTAAGATGATAATAATAATAATAACAATAGGAATTTTAAAATTAACTTAAAAAGTCAATCAAATTATGAGAAATCAAGAAATAACAAATAAAAATACATAGATAATAATTAGAATATTTATTTATGAATTTCTAATTGTTTTCCTCTTGGTTTTCAAATAAAATTGTGTTTTCTAAAGCACTAACAGTGAAATGACAAGAGAATATTTTAATGTTTAAAGTGGTATTCATTTTAAACTTTCAGCAACATTTGCCCATCTATAAGAAAATTATGAGCTTTTTCCCGACGCATTGATGGACAGTCTAATATGTAACACTTCAGTTTGTCACTTGGAGTCTGTCGAGGTTTCATGGTTAAATTTTCTATCACATGAATTTTCTGAAACTTACCGACATAACTGTCAAATTCAAAAATTAAAACGAAAAAACAAAGCACGTAGGCAGGGAAAACCGCAACGCCGTCTGGCGGTGTCTCAGAGCAGGATCAGAATATGATGCTTCAACTTTGGCTATCTAGTGACCAGAGGCTGCCTGTAACTTCCTTTATAATTACGCGATTTAAATTTTTAATGAGAGTTTTTGAAAGGTTATTTCTCACCCTCTTACCATATTTTGTTAAAGACAAAGGAGGATTTCTTCAACAATTTTCAAACAATTGAAGTTTTTATTTACCTTTTTCGCAATTCAGGTTTTTTGAAATAGCCTTGCAAGACAGCTTGCCTTTTCGAATCTGAAAAAGGACCCCAGAAATGAAATGTGCTAGTGAACAGTTCCCGCTTCACAGGCTTGATGAGAAGGCTGTCCTCATGCTCGTGGTCAGACGTAAACTCTTAGTACAGACTAGTTTGCAAGTCTATCATCATTCTTTCAGCACGTTCAAGTTCATTCAGAGTGACCTCAAATCAGCTGATACAAAATTCAAGAAATTTCGCCTGCGTGTTAGAGGAAGTTTACATTATTATTTAGAACTGATGTTAATGTTCCTCAGCACGAATGATTCCTTACGATTATAGTTCGTCTTCTCACATTAACTATTGATTATGTGCATTTTCTGTGATATTCTTTTCAGTTATACGCGTTGCTTTAGTTGAAGTGTCATTTTTTTATCACTTTTCTTTTCTTCTCAAGTCCTCTTAGGACACTATGAATAAAAAATTCTTCGATTCCTGAAATACCCGAGTAAAAATCATAAGTATGGGAGTGATCAATCATTGACTTCCCAAAGTATAAAAAATGTATGGTAAATGAGACGATCCCATACTTCAAGTATATTGAAATAGTATAGATAAAGTATATCTAAAGTATAGCTGATGTATGGCTGAAGTATATCTAAAGTATAGCTAAAGTATAGCTGAAGTATGGGATATACTTCTTCTATACTTAAGTATAGCTGAAGTATAGGATATACTTCATCTATACTTAAGTATAGCAGAAGTACAGATTATACTTCATTTATACTTAAGTATGGCAGAAGTATCGGACATAGAATTGTACTTATTTGTTCTTCAAGATATCCTAGCAACGTGATAAAACACAATGTATCATGAATGACAGCTCGTCTAAAAATTTCAAAAGTTCGCGATTGAAATTGATTTCGCAAGTCAACTATATTTTGAATATTGTTCGTGAGGATATAAAATATTCAACGGATACATAACGGACTACTTATATGACTCTTATGTCATATATATTGGTAAGAGATCCAGAATCTTTGAATCCTATAAACATAATATTAATAGCATTTTAATTATTTTAGAATTTTTAAACAATATCCTTTGAAATTATGAAAATCATGATTCTGGATTTCTATTTTCATGTATTTCAGATATCTGATTATCTATCATCAGCAACGATATGGCTGTACCTACTGTAGCCATACTTTTTCTATACTTTAGACATGAAGTACATACTTGAGCTATACTTAAAAGATATACTTCAGCTATACTTTGACTGAACATCAGCTATACATTATCTATACTGCAGCTATACTTCTCAGATATACTTTAAAAATACTTCCCCTATACTTCAACTATACATTGTTATACTTTACCAATATTTGAGCTATACATCCACTATACTTCATTCAAATATACATGAAGTATGGGATCGTCTCAAATGGCATACTTTTACTATACTATCTGAGAGATCACTCCCATACGATTTCACAGATGTTTTCCTAGATCAATCCCATACCAAAATTTTTTTACCCGGGTATGCAAGGATAAGTATAAAAGTATATTATGTCTTGTTTTGAAGTATTTGTATTTTGTATTTATTCATGAAAAATTTCTAGGGCTAAACAGCCCTATAAGGAACATGTGATACATATTACAAATAAAATGTAACGGCGATCGATTTGGCGATTGAACCCAAGAATAGGTATTAGCAAAGGTAAAGAACTGAACTATAATACGAAAAACTGGATCCGGGCTATCAACAGAAGGATACTATAATTGTACATACGCAAATATACATACATAAAAGTGAATACGCTCTCATACACATACATGAATTCATACACATGAATTCAAGTGTTACCAATGTGTGCTTTAGAGGGCAAGATTTAATGTGTTGAATAAGTAACCAAAACGAAGTTTTCCAGAATGAAACTGTGAAGGTGTATTTCTAATGGTTATAGGTAGTTTGTTCCAAATGCGAGCACCACGAATAACACAGGACTTTTTCAATAGGCCCGGAGAAGTAAAGCTTGAAGTTATCAGCATAGTTGTGATATAGGCAGTATCGAAGTTCACTACCAAGTTCAGATGTATGAATATTAAATAGAGTAGGTGCAGGCGTTTTACCTTGAGGGACACCACTCTTAACCTCTCGACAACCGGAACGCACGCCATTGGTGATTTTTACTCTTTCAGACTGATTACTAAGATAAGATTCAAACCATTTTACAGCCATATTTCAAAGGTGAAGTGATTTCAGCGTTGTCAATAGTAAATTATTGTCAACTGTATGAAAAGCCTTAGAAAAGTCAAAAAGAACAACAACCGTAATTTCCCTTCTATCAATTGCCAGTTTAAGGTCAGAAGTTACTTTAAGTGCAAGTATAAGAGTGCTATCCCTAGCAGGAAACCCGGATTACATTGGGTCCATAAAATTGTTAGTTCCAATATGTGCAGTAAGTTGCTGATGAACAATGAGTTTGGAAGGTTTAGACAAGGCACAGAGGATGGATGTCGGGCGGAAATCTTTAAAATAGGCAGGGTTATATATTTTAGGAACAGGGCGAATAATCTCCTCTTTCCAAGTACCAAGAAATATTCCTACCTGTATAGATGCGTTAGAGATAGGGTAAGTGGAGGAGAGATGGACCACTTTTTACATTTCCTTCTAGAGAACTATTAATATTCAAAAAAACATATTCTGGCCCGCGTACGTTTTAATTTCAACCCTTTCAATGGGCATTCTGCGTTGTTTTGATTCAAAAAACATGATTCGAAATTGTGCATCAACTTTATAATCCTATTTGAAAGTCATATAATGGAATTAGTAAATTTTTATCTAAATTAAAATGATTTTTAGTTTGGACAAACTTAGTGCCTACTAGGTCATATGCAATGTTTTGGTTTTCGTGCCTGTTTTCGTCTAAACGAATCTCTCTTCTTGCCTATTTTTTTCGGATTATCAATAGTACAACAATATTGATAACTATCGATAGTAATCGTTTTTCAACCCAGTAATACAAATTAACACATTCAAAATTGTAAAAATTAGTGGTCCCTCTCTCCTCCAAAAAACTGGTCAATCTCACCTCCAATCGCCAAAAAGATTAATGTAGTTGATAAAAAAATTGTACATCAAGCTATGCAGGTTTACATGAACTAACTTGACTAAACTCAAGCCGATGCTTCGATGCACGCCAGTGATTCTCGAAAAAATATCGATTTTTTAAGCAATTATTGATGAGAAAGGACACATGCAAAAAATTTCCAACGCTTTTTTTAATGATACCTATAATGAATCTCATGTAACTTTGCGCGAAATCACAACAACAAGACGAGCTCTTGGATTTTTTGTGATAGTGTCAAGAACCATTAACAAAGTGAAAACTAGCGCGGTCAGTAAAGTGGTCTTGAAATGATAACGAGTGGTCCATCTCTCCTCTACTGACCCTATTCAAGAGAATAGTAATACAGCATTTGATTTTACCTCTAAGAGTTTTTTGATTAGAGTTTTTTGCGATATATCAGAAAAGAATAACTTAGTATCATCAAAGGTAGACGGAACTGTGAACAAGGAGGAGTGCTGTTTGCAAGGAGTGTAAATTTTGCAGTGAAGGCTGTTAAAAGATCTGCAGGGGGAAAATTTGTTATCCGGAGCCAAGTGTTATGGGGGAATAAGTCCCAGTCGTCTTAAGAGAAACCAGATGTTTTCATTTTGATTCCTGTTTTCAATAGAAATGTAATCAAATTGATTGTATGAATCCTCGATTTTGGTTTGAACTTAGCTTCTCAGTTTACGAAATTCGGCTTGAATAATACTATTCTTTGTTCTTTTAGCCAATCTACGTTTTCTCTCTCTCTTTCTTTCATCAAGTCTTTGATAAAAGTACACTCTTATCGGAGAAAGTATAAGATTTGTTGTAAAATTCTACCGCCCCCCCCCCGTTTTTGTCAAATGTCCACGTTTTGAGACCTTCTGAACCCAAAAAACAGGTTTTCGTGAATGTGTCTGTCTGCATGTGTGTATGTGGGTGTGTATGCATAAGATTTTTAGTCTGTTAGCACGATAACTTTCGAAAGGATTCACAGATGGGATTGGGCTTTGGTATACTCTTCAAGTACCCTAAAATGAAGGTCTTGTTCGTTAGCCAGCCATTTTGGATGAAAATTCAAAAAGTGAGCGCTTTTTCAAAATTGTTGAGACTTTTTTTCCAAATTTAAAAATTCTATGTACGGATATTCATAGTACTCAAGAAGATAAACAATTTATCCCTATACACTTTTTTGATTAAACAAAAATTACTGGAGTTATAGCATTTACAATATTCCAAAAAACAAACGAAAATGAACATCTTAAGCCAAACAAAGTACGATAAGAAAAAAATTCAGAAGAAGAAAAATGTTTCTTTTTGAACACCCTCTAATACTCTTATAAGACTTTTCTCAATTTAAAAAAAAATCGAAAATTCAAATATGTATTGCAAAAAAAAGTAAAAAATCAAAAATCCAAATTTGCGGTCAAAACATACAAGATATGAAAGAAAGAATGAAAAATCGTGTATTCATAAAGATCTACAAATTTGTTACTGATTACTTTTGGATAGGATGCGCGGTTTTTGTTTGTATTCGTAAAAAATATCATTAAGAATAGAAAAATTAAATCTTTGGAAAAACAACGCGAAGTACGTGAAAAGACGAATAGATAAAAATTGTGCACTCAAAAAAGATCTACAGGTTTATTGGCAATCACTTTCTGATAAAATCCATCGTTTTTTCTTCAATCTTAGAAAATAAAATTGAAAATGAAAGATTTAAATTTTTGGACAAACGACACAAGAGACGCAAAAAAAAATTAATAGACAAAAGCTGTTCAACCAAAAATGATCTACAAATTTTTTAGAAACTTTTGTTATAAAGATTGCGTTAGAACCACATTACGCTAGGATGCGTATTTTTGGTTCAAATCTTAAAAAATAAAATTGAACAAAACAAATTAAATTCATGAAAAAACGACACAAGTAGCAATGAAATGCATAATAACAGATTTTTTTCATAGGATGCGCACTTTCTTCAATTATAAAAACAAGAAAAGGAAAATACGTCTGTTTTTAATATCAATTCATATTATGAATTTCAATAATATACATTTGTTGTAATAATACAAAATTTTCACGTTAGCTGAGGATAAAATTAAATGCAAAATTAGGAACAAATATTGAAGTATACCATTATGTATACCATTAAGCCATTTCCCTTCCGAGGTAGGAGTGACACTACCCGATTCGGGTAGTGTTTCTAGGTGGATAGTTTCTTGTCATGAATAACTACAAGTGTGGGCTCACCACACCCACGACACGCCAACAGCACGCAGTTAGTAGTATTCCCGAACGGTCATCCATCCAAGTACTAACCGCGCCCAACACTGCTTAACTTCAGTGATCTAACGGGAACTGGTTCTTTCAGCGTGGTATGGCCGTTGGTAATCATGAAGTAATCATGATAAATACAATTCGTACTTTATTTTGCAATATCTAATAAGCAATCACAGGCCGACGTACAGAAATAAATGTAATATACATTAGATATAATAATTTTTAACATATAATGTAGAAAATTCCGCATTTTCGACAAAATCGAGTGAGAAGGATTACTTCATGAGAATGTATTCGTTAAAGCCGAAGGAGCTTTAAAAAAAGAGAATTCACAATCACCAAATTACAGATCTCGATACTTTGACCTTTAACTTTAAGAGGTGTGCGCACAAATATGGGGGAAATACAAAGACCGAGCGTGCAGAGCGAGATAAATATATTATCGAGCGCGAAGCGCGCGAATCAACAGTTGGAGAGGTGCTCGAGAAATTGGGCTTCATTTATATTTTTGAGATTACGTATAGACAGAGGAGATATGCTAGAGGAGGGATCAGAGAAGAACTCGTATTGAATGCTGATAAGGTCGTGGTTTGAGAGGAATGAGACTCAGTGTTCAGTAGAAGAAACTACCTTGTCTAGATCATCAACAATCATCATGTCAATCCATGTACTAGAATGATCGGTGTGGTGCGTGGTATTATGTGGAGCTATAGATAACCCGGCGGAGAACACTTCTGATTTTGAATCATTAGTTTAATTGTTGGTGGCATTAAGATTTGTGTTTCAGTCACCAGTAAGTACAATGTTATTATAATTTGATTTAAGGTCAAAAATATCAGTCTCATGTTCCCAGCAGTATGAGGCATTATGAGGATTGTAAATCAAAACCACCAACATGCTGTCATGAGACAAAGATACCTTGATAAAGAGGTATTCAGCAATAGGGTAATGGGCAGAAGGACTCATTCCCACCTTTACACCCCTTAAGCTGTCATGAATGTAGAGACAGACCCCAACCCTTTTGAATTCATGGGAATGGGCAGGTAGAGACTGAGCGTTAACGTGACAAATATTCAAGGTTTCCATTTCGACAGTGATAAGAAACGTTCAAGTATAGTTAAATATAGAATTGTCGGAAATACGTTAACCAACAAATTCCATCTTACATGATTACAAATGAAAACAGGAAATAAGGCACATATAAAGGTGAAAATTATGAGAGCAATAAGCATTATGAAGTTAACATGACAATTATTTAAGATATCCATTGAAAATGTGGAATGGTTTGTTTTAAGTTGCAAGTTAACTGATAAAATGGTAGCACATAGGAAAAGATAGTAGAAATAGAAATAACATGATCAATAACTAAAAGAGCTCAAATCAAGTAATTACAAGTAGGGTTTATATCGCAATTCGTGTTGTCATAAAAGTTTATCGTGTTGTAACATATAAACATGAATGAAAAAAAAGATGGAAAAAATAATAAGAATTGCTTATTTTCTTTGTCTGTGAGGGTTATAAATATTGTAATTTTATATGTAATCATCGTAAATAAAAACTCACTAAAAAATGAAAAAAAAAATCTTTTTCACTTATTTTCCTAATTATACTAAGTCACTAATTATCTTTGTATCACAGAACTGTATGCGTCAGTATCAATGACTCAAAATTTCTAATAGGAGCCCTTTGTATACATTTTCACTTCAAATATTACTTGTAAGACAAACAAAATGTCTCAATCCTTGGAATATATATTATGAACTATATACATTTTAGTCTACTGGGCTGAAACGTCCTAGCCCAATGGAATACTGGCTGGTCCTTTTACAGGCTGGCTGATTTCATCCGCCAAGTAGACGAACGTGATCAGGTACCAGATATGCTTTCGGCTATTCAGCGTCGGTTAGCCGAGTGAATAGCTAGGAGTAGGTTAAACGACTGGGTTGGGTATTAGACTACGACATATGTTTCTTATGAGATAAACGTTCATATGAATTTTTGCTTTAATCTGAGCTCATTTCGCGATTTGTAGGTATTTTCTTCGCTAATTACTTTGAATCTATTTCAGACGGATTGTTTACACTTAGCATTCTGCAGGATTTTTTAAATCAAAAAGTATTATTTGGATCAGTCTGCAGTTGGTATAACGTTTCTTAAACCTGCATCCAATATCCGGCAGTAATCTTTATGTTATAGAGAGATGTTGAATTCCAAGTTTTTTTACGCCCGGGAATGATGAATGGATATTTTTGTGATGTTCGGGAAAAATGACTATATTTTTCTAATTTTCAAGGGAAACGTCCAGACTTTCATTCAATAAATTCATTTGCTTGAAACGTTTCAGTAACGTACCGCTACCTTCATCAGGCACACTTTTTTGTCTAGTATGCTTCGTCCTTCCTTGTATTCAGGACGTTGGTGAAACCTATGATGTTTGATGGCAAAACACAATTACTAGCCAACGTTTGTTAATATTAATTATGAATTGATGTTGGATTTCAAGTTTTTTTACGTCCGGGAATCGTCAATGAAAAACGGTACGTTACTGAAACGTTGCAAGCAAACCAATTTATTGAATGGAGGTCTGGACGTCTTGCTTTGGAATGATAAAGATGTCATTATTTTTCCTAACCCTCGTAAAATTTTTGGCAGTAATTTTTAATGTGCCTTAAAAATAAAAAAATATCTCTGCAATCATTCTTAGAAAGTTAATGCTAGAAATTTGTTTTATATATTTCAGTACCTACAGCATCGATATTGGGAGGACCAGAATTATATGTTGGTGCTGGAAGCACGATAAACCTAACGTGTGCAATCCACTTTAGCTGGGAACCACCAGCGTTCATCTTCTGGTACTACAACGACAACGTACTTAGTTATGACAGTCCCAGGGGTGGTGTCTCTGTGATAACCGAGAAGGGAAGTGACGTCACAACTTCATGGCTGCTCATTCAAGCAGCACAGCCATCAGATTCCGGAGAGTACAGTTGCAAGCCAAGCAACGCGAACACTGCCAGCATAAGGGTTCACGTTCTCAATGGTGAGTATAAACTCGGATAAACTGGCTTACATGATACTGATACAGTGCAAGATATATGGTTGAATACAGAATATATCGCATTAGTTTAACGCCGCCAAAAAAATGGATTTTTAAACCTAGATATTCGAAGAGGTTTCAGGAAGTTTTTCGATTTTTTCTATATGCGCTAAAAAGAAGCGCATTCAAAAGATTGTAACAATTAATTGTATACGTCATTAACAATATTTATTTCATAAAATCAAAAAATTACAATGTCGGAGCATTCAATAAGCAACAAAACTACCTATCCTCAATTGAAAGTGCATAACGACTTTTTTCTGTCTACACGACAGAACAATGTTTTAAAGTTTGAGCAGGTTTAATGTTATATCGATTCTAATACATCGGACAAAATGTTTGTGAATTAACAATGAAATTCGAGTTTAAGTAACCGTATATAATAGAATATTTGATGCACATTACGAATAATTCATTCAGCGTACTTACCCCGTTTTTAGTTTTCATTTCGAATTAAAAATAATAAACATAATCTCAACATTAATGAATGTATCACCTGATCAATATTTTATACCCTTCATCTGTTTTTCGTTTATGTGCAATATTCGTGTAAGTATAAATATCAAAGTTCAGTTTTATATGACCAAAAAAGTTATTCATTCCTTAAATGATTGAGCGTAAGTGAGATCTTTGAATATTGACAGTTTATTTTTAATAATCGTTTTCCGTTCAGTATTTCAAATATTCCAGTTGAACATTTTGGATGTTACAAAGCAACATCTCACCTTTTAATATCTACAGATACTAATTTTGAGCATCTATATTGCTGTAATATATTTAAATATAAAATATGTTAACTCTCAACATCTAGATGTTCCAAGTGGACATCTGTGTGAAAAGACATCAGAAGGATTTTCAACACACAGAATTACCAACCTCAGAAGTATCAGTTTGTCCTTAGCATTCGGCAAGAGAACCTAATCCGGATCAGGAATCCAAATGTGGATCATTATTGTTTTTACCGTAATACGATATAATTGTGTAACTTAATTCCATTGAATCTTAAGTTAAACTGCGAAGTGAAAATTTTAATCTACATTATTGCAACCCGCAGCACTATTATAAAAAAAAATGATTTTCATCAAATTTGTCAACTCTGACGTTTCTCATCGTGGATGAGTTAGGTGATATTGCAACGAGTGATAAATCATTCAATATTTCAGTGACTATTCGGGTTTCAAATTTGAGACTTGAGCAAAATGTTTCGAAAAGTATGAAGTTTAAGCAATTAATAGGATTTTTGCAAGCTTACCCTAGTTAAAGGAAGCGACAGCTGTGAAAAATAGTGTTTCTCGTTGTAGCCTCAAGATCCGCATAATACTCATATTGTTCTTAGAATAGTATTTCTTTTATTAAGTTGGATCTAGTCATTCCGAAAAATTGGTTGAGCTAGTAAAGGCGATAAACTATTCGTTCCGAAATTTGGGAACGACATGCTCAACCTTTGGAAAATATTTGTTCTTTCATCATTAGTGATACTAACATGGAGAAAATTTGGTTCAAAATGTTGTAGCTTGTGATAAAAATTTCGTAACTAATTAGATATCATTTTTTAAATAAAATTACTATAAATTATTGTTTTTTGAACTAATATTTACGATAAAAAGTTAGCATAAACCAAGTTTTGAAAACAAAAACACTTGTAACAAATTTGAATTTGTTTTATTATAGCTATACATATTTGACGCGATTTAAAAAGGGACGATTCAAGACGATAGTAAAGAGCTGAAGCTTTGACTACCGGAAGTTTTTGCCAATGATCGATTTAATAGACAGCAAAAGGAAGAGATTATTTTAAATTCTTCACTATTCAGTGTGTAATTATAGAGTATGGCAATTAGAATTTATAAGATATGAAAGTATAAGATTTTTTACACATTTATTGCATCACGAATAATTAGCATAATATTTTGTGTTTTCTTACAATTTGTTAATGAATAGTTTATCATTCTATAGGATTAAGTCGTGTATTTACATTCAAATTGCATTATATTATTTATCACGTGAATTTATAGCACGAAACACGCAGTAAACATTATTTCGGAACATCCTTGCTTTGATGATAAGCTAGATTTTCACCTTTTCTGCCACATTGTTTCTACAACCCAATCCACATTTGGTTACTTTTGTCCTATTTTCCGATCCGAGACATTCACTAAAAGAATAATCTTACTTTGAATCAACTTTTCATTAGTAATTTTGTTTCGCTCTCTTCACCTAATAAAAGCACGAAATCGAAACGAAAAGTAAAAAATTGTAGGAAATCATTCTTTTTCCAACAATATGTTATTTTGGGTATAGTTATGATGAAAAAATCATCCTTGTGGGAAAGTTGACTGAAAATAGACTAGGTTTCGACCAGATAGCCACAGAGCATAATGGGCCATACAAGGAAAAAATATTTAAAAGTAAATGAAATTAGGATATAAGATTTAGTTGAAACTTTCTATACGCTATTCTTAATTTTGATATAATGTTTTGTATAGATACGTATTGCATCCTTTTTGGTTCCGGGAAAACCTGTATCTTTGTATTATTTTCCGTAAATAAGTTAAATATATGAAATTGAGAGGATTCGTGCGTCAAAATGAGGTGTCTTCAATGGTGGTTCAATGAGGTACGTGTCCTTATTTCTTCAATGGCATAGTGAATTTTGAGAAACATTTTCATCTGACTGCAATTTCTAAGTACACCTCGTGCCATGAAGAAATTTGATCATCTATATCTTCATCTTCACCTTTAACATTCGTATTAGCATCCAGGACCATTACAGGTCAGGAATATCAGAATCTGCAAGCATTCGTTCGATTTTGATTTTACTTGGTAAAAATATAGTGCCATATAAGAGACATTTTGGGCCCGGAGGATTTTCAAAATTTTGTGAGTTACGCCATATTGAATCATTGGGTTGGATTTTTTCCAAATTATCGAAATTTCAGGAACCAGCAATTAAATTGTCTGGGAAATTGAAGGTATTATAAATAAGATTATGTTTTAAACTATAAAATTTTTAATACAAAATGTAGAAATTTTGTCAGAAAAAAGTACAAACAAGTTTTTGATTCAATTTTTCGCGAAACAATTCCCCTTCAATTTTTAGAAAATTAGGATATAAAGATTCCTTATCAAACCACCATTCATTATGAAAAATTGCTGAACCTTCATCTGGCTTTCAAGATATCGTCATTTTAGTGAGACCATTCGCTGCGCTGCATTGTCAATGTCGCCACTCACAAACGATAGAAGCTGCAAATTTTGTTTTATCTTCTTGGAAAATTGTAGCTTGGGTTAAATAATAAGGTGTGACAGAACTGAAAAAATTGTAGAATTGTAATGATAATTGTCATAAACAAGTTCAATTAAGGAACGAGGAACATTGTAGATTGATCATTCGTAAGGAACGATTCGGCATTAATATTACTAATCGTCCTTTAATTATATTTCCGGTAAAGTTCAGTGTCGAAAATATATTTTTTGATATTATATATCAAATTCAGAAACAAATCATCTGAACAAATGATCACAGTAGACATTTACAGGCATAACATTATGTCACTCCTAATACTGGCTGACAATTGTTCATACAATTCGCTTATGAAATTAACAAATAATACTAAATGAGAAACATCCCACACAAAATTCGCATAAATCCAACTGACAACATAAATTAGGAACAATAAGGAGATAAAATTATTTTTTTTGACTTAAAATGTTCGGAATGGGAGTATCTTAAACCGTAGACGTAATTCATCATTCGCACGGCGTTTTTTATGGAAGTTATTCGGATACATATTTATTTCTTGTTAAATCAATGTAACGATGTAAATAACAGGAGATTACACTAAAAATTGTATCTATCTTCCTATGAATGGGGTTACTTGATGGGGCCAGACATGCATGCTACGGTAGCGCCCACTTTGGACGCTCTATGGGTGAGCACGATATAAGCCGAAGCACACAATTGAACCATGATCGGCTTTATTATCATAGGTTTTCATGATTAAAAATTCGGAATAATCAAAGAAATACAGGATGTGAGTAGGATTGCATTCATTCTCTCCTATAATTGAAATAATTTGTTAATTAGTTTCACTTTTTTTGAACTGGGATGTCTATGTGTGCCCCAATTGGCGCTCAATTATAATTTGAGAGATAAGCTAGGCTAATTTTCACGTGGGATACACCTAATCAGCAATGATATTTCAATATCTTGAAATATTATATTATTGAATAATGTGAGATTCCGTTGGATATCAGTAGATACTCTTATGTGGGCCATTAATGGGGATAGGGTTAGAATTATCGTTTCATTACACAGCCACACAAAAAAAAAATCTTTTTCCGGATCTGGCGGTCAGACCATGCTTACTATATGTTTTTGGGGTCGCTGAATCTGAATCC
>CAKNXH010000616.1:278467-319410 GCA_932178445.1 Andricus quercusramuli | reverse complement strand
TAAATATCGTCAAGAACTACACAGGAGAGATTGGGATGGACTTTGGTTTGGACAAGTGTGCCAAAATTCATTTGAAGAAAGGAAAGATTACTGGCGTTCCCAAGGACCCTGAGCTTGTGGATATAAGTGTTATTAGACATCTTAACACTGGAGAGACCTATACATACCTGGGCGTGCCTCAAAGCCGCATTCAGGACGTAACATCAGTGAAGGAGTCTCTCCGAAGCAGATACAAGCATCTTCTTCGACAGATTTGGTCTTCCAATCTGTCGGCGTTGAACAAGGTATCTGCGACTAACATGCTTGCCGTCCCGGTTCTACTCTACTCGTTTGGGGTGGTTCAATGGACGAAGAACGAGCTTAAGGCCCTTGATGTCACCACGCGTAAGATCATGCATATGCATAAAAGCTTGCATATCAATTCGTCAGTTCCGCGATTATACATTTCACGCCAGCAAGGCGGACGCGGACTTCTGAATCTCCAGTGTCTTCATAACCGAATTGTTTTGAGTACAGCTTACATCGTTGCGAATGGCAGAGATCCTCTCCTAAAGATGGTCAGAAACCACGAGATGATTGGCGAAGGGGCGTTCCTTTACAAAGCCGCGGAGCAAGCTGCCGAGACCCTTGGCCTGAATTTTAACATCAGAAGTGAGGAAAGTGCATTACTCCATCTAGATGCTTCACGTCTAAAAGCCGAAGTAAAGAAAGCAGAGGTTGGAAAATTTCACCAAGAGCTACTCGACAAGCAAATGCACGGAAACTTTCACAGAAATGTAGAAAAACAGTCCTTGTCGAAGGAGCAAACTTTTGCTTTCCTCAAATCATCAGGGCTCAATTCAGGTACAGAGGGCTTTATTTTCGCATGCCAGGACGGTGTAATCTCCACCTTAGCATACCGCGCCCGCATTTTATGTCAAGAAGTTCCCAGTGATAGGTGCAGAGCGTGTCATGCACACGCTGAGTACCTAGAACATATACTATCGGGGTGTCCGACCCACGCAGGAACAACGTATATCTATAGACATAATGCGGCCCTAAGAGTACTTTATTACCACCTTTGTCGCTCTTACGGTGTTGGTCGCGACCCTGCCCTGCCGAACGCTCCAAGGGATATAGAGTCAATTGTCCGAAACGAGAAGTGCCAGATTTTCTGGAACTACGATTTTCGGGCAGCAGTCTCCGTTGCGCACTCGAGGCCTGACATTGTTCTCCAAGACTTCGAGAAACGAACTATATTCGTGATCGAATTCTCGGCTCCATCCGAATACAACATCACTGCAAAGGAGAAAGAAAAAGAGGAGAGATATCAAGACCTTAAAAGAGAGCTGCTTCGACTGTACCCAAAATATTCGGTACGAGTGATTGTTCTTGTGATAGGTGCTCTCGGAGGTGTGAAATTATCGCTGGTTCGTAACCTTAAAGCCATACCCGCGTGCCAAAAATATGCCAAGGCTCTTGCGAGATGGATGCAGAAAGCTGTCATCCTTGGGTCGCTTCGTGTCCTCAAGACACACGAGGGTTTCGCCGGCCTGTCGTTGTGATTTCGTCGTGCCCTGTGACCACCCATCTCACGGATGTGAGACGTGGCCATAGGTGTATTTTACCGCGGTTCTACTGGGGGCCATTGACATTTTTTCAAGATGGCAGTTGCTCTTAGTGGTACCCTGCGGTGGTTGTTTAACTTTGTTTTTAATTATATATATATATATATATATGTATGTATGTATAGATACATATATTAAAAACATATTTTTCATTATCATATATGTAATATGTTATAGGTCCAAACTCGATATCTTCGAATAAGATAATGTTTTCAACCGTGCGATTATTATCGTTATCGAATCATTTCTAATGCAATTGAGCAGCTATCGATACTTCAAGGTTTGATTGCTAGTTCAGGAAATGCACGATTTAACTTTCTCATTGGAATATAACTTCCGCAAACTTGCGTTTTCTGCTGAACGCTCTCAATATATCCTCGCTCCACTTCACTTAGTTGTCAATGGGCTTGAAAGCAACTTGAAGTGGTACTATTTATTTCTCCGTGAATGCAAATCACAACCTTATAACACTAACATGAAATATAATACTTACGTGTACCTACATGAAATAAACAAAAACTGTAAGCTGAAACTATTTTGTTAGCAGAGTGGCTGAAAAACTTCCTTCCGAAAATTCCGTGACATTTCCCTGATCTTCTCTAGAAGAATTTTCAAATTTCCTGAAAATTATTATTTAAAGACCAAAATGTTTATAAATGAATTAGAAAAAGTTTAGATACAAATTTTTATTAATTGATTCCAACCCAAAAGTACGCCTTTTCTACCATAAAAATAAAATTTTAAATCTAAAAAGGCGAATTTCAAATTTTCGACAGAAACAGATTACCTTCTAACGAGACACTTTAATTTTTAAACAAATAGTCAAATGAATAATAGAAAAATATTGAACTTTAAACCCAAACAGTTTCATTTTCAATCAAATAGTTAAGCTTTCAAGCCAAAAAGACGATTTTTTATAAGACAGTTGAATGTTCAACCCAAAAAGCTGATTTATTAACAAAAAGATAAATTCTCAACTCAAAGTGTTCATATTTCAACAACAAAAGAACTAATTTAGAACAAAATAGTTGAATTTTCAACCAAACAGGTGAATATTCAACTGAAAAATTGAATTTTTTTTAAATAGTTAGATTTATAACCAAATATTTTATATGGTTTTGCAAAATTGATTCTAAAAGGTTCCACACATGAAATTAGTCTATCAAAAACAATTTTCTTATATTACTCTGGCAGCCTAGTCTGGTGGGGATCTAGTACTTATCAGTTTTCCATGATATAATTGACGAACAGCAAAGTTTGCTTATGAAGAAACACAAAGTTATTTAGTCTTGCTTACTCTGCCGTCCTGATGAAGAAACTATACAACTGCATTTGAGAAGAACCGAGATATTCAATAAAACGCGTTTGCATCTGTACCTTTCAACGTATGAGACTTTTTGAAAAAAAAAATTACTGTTCTTGGGTAAATCGGGCATGCTCTATTTATTAAAACAAAACAAAATGGAGAATTCCAATTGTTTATATGCAAACCTGTAGATATGCTAGATATGAATGCACAAAGTCGCCGAGAATCCTTACTATGCGCAGTTGTGCTGCCGAATACCTGCACTTGTGCTATTCGATTTCAGGAAATCGGACTGAAGAAATACCGAGGAACCTTATGAGCAAAAACACATTTGCGCAGATGTGTTTCTTCATCAGGAATTCTCGAAAATCGCTGTAGATATGCTAATTAAGACCTAATTATCTCGAGATTTATTTACAATTTTTAATAATGACTAGCATAGTTAAATTCGTCTTTTCATTACGATTCCAAACCATATAAAAAACTCATTTTTAATAAAAATGCAGTTGTACAGTTTCTTCATCAGCAAGGCAGTACTAGAAAAATGTGATATCTGACTTATGAAATAATAAATCAAATTTGCAAATTCACTTCGAAAACGTTTATTTATGATCCATTGCCTATCGTCGACGTTTCACATTGGAACCAGTCCCTCTTCAAAGACACTATACAAAAATTAAATACAAAAACAATGGCACCGATAACAGAATAGTTATTTGTGATGGGGCAGTAGACGTTAGGGGGGTGGGAGGGGGTCCAACTCCACTTTATGCAATATATAGTTAGTATTTATCGTTAACTCCTCCTAACAAAACTTTTTTGGACGGTGGTTGCAAAAAACGCGTGTGATGCATGTGCGCATGGGTGATTGCTAACTCGTGTGATTGCATCATTCGCCTGCAGCTCGAAGCATGAGCCGGTGGTGAGCGTACGAGCGTAGTGAGTGCGAAAACGTAGAAACTCGTGCACTAACCACCAACTCATGCTTCGAGCCGCAGGCGGATGATGCAATCACACGAGTTAGCAATCACCCATGCGCACATGTATCACACGCTTTCGTTTGCAATGCCCGTCCGAAAAATTTGTGTTAGGAGGAGTTAACGATAAATAATAATTTTATGTTGCATAGAGTGGAGTTGAGACACCCATCCCGCCCACTGTCCACTGCCCACTGTCCATTGCCCACTGTCCACTGCCCACTGTCCACTGCCCACTGTCCACTGCCCACTGTCCACTACCCACTGCCCACTGCCCCAAAACAAAAAAATTAGTCGAAGTAGGCGTCGAGCGCCTACAAGGAAAGGTTTCGTAGCCTATTAAGACGTTAATTTAAGTCCTAACAGAATCTTGAAACAAAAGATTTTTAAATTTTGTAATTAAATTTTTGTTTGAATCGTTGAAAAATAATTTGTTAGAAAAAAAATGTCGGAAAAAAATTGTGTGAAACAAAATCGTTGAACAAAATTTTTGCTGCTCAACCAGATCAAACAGTGCCCTTTTCAAAACAGTTCAAAACAGTTTCCCTTTCGCTGTGCCAAATTTCTACACTTATTAATAACTCATATATATTACTTTTGTATGACAAGCGGACGGACACCCGACCGAAACCATAAGGGTCTCAGACCGAGGCTACAAAACCCTGAAAACAAAACTTCAATCATTGAAAGATTTGTTCAAGTTAAATCTAAAATTTCAAAAAGATACCAGCACCAGTGTTTAAAGTTACTTATGCCAGTGTCCAAAGTACCTCATCTCAAAAGTGCGCATGCGCAGATTTTTTACCAGTGCCTAATGTAAGCCACCTTCAAACTGCGCATGCGCGAACATTGTTCGCATACAGTCTGCTCGGATAAGTCAGAAAAGTAGGATTAGATGTATCATTAATTGTTTCTTCCAAAAAGTCCTACATGAACTCATGCATTCATGATTATTGCAGATATAATTCGTCACTGATTGCTGATTTTATGTTTCTGAGTCTCTAGAACTAGAGAGGACCATCATGCAGTATATAATGAACTTACAGGAAAAAAATGATTAACTTGAAATACTAATATATGTTAAATAACTCATTTCATTTCATTATCTGTAAGGGCAATATACGTGCTAATATATTTGAATACGAATAAATCATTTCACGTATACTTGTACTTATGATTAATGATTATCTACCGTAGATTTATTATCTACTGTAGGGTCGTCTCCTCTATACATTATCACTTTCATTATATTTGTTTGTGGAATTCTCGACATTGATCCAGCATATGGCATGTTTATTTGTTCTTCTGCTCTTATTACATCGAGCACTTGTTTCTAACCTCTGTAGTTTATCGATATATCCGAGTAAAAAAAAAATTGGTATGGGATTGATCTAGGAAAACATCCGGGAAATAATATAGGAGTGACCTCTCAGATAGTATAATAGTACAAGTATGGGAAATGAGACGATCCCATACTTCATGCATATTTGAATGAAGTATAGTGGGTAAAAATATAGATTGAGTATACATTTTTACGGTTCAAGTATAAGGAAAGTATTTTTAAAGTATTTTTGAGAAGTATAGCTTTAATATAATGGAAGTATATGTGAGGTAAAGCTGATATTCAAACAAAGTATGGCTAAGGTATATCTCTAAGTATAGCTTGAGTATAGCTGTAGAAGGTATAGGCGTATTATTGCTGATGGGAGATGATCGTTCACCTGAAATACATGGAAATGGAGATCCAGAATCATTATTCTCACAATGTCAAAGAATATTGTTTGTTAATTCTAAAATAAGTAAAATGAAAATAAGCAAAATGTTAATTGTAACATTAGTTGTTTAACTTCATATTAGGCAAAACTTAACATTGAACATTTCACCTAAGTAACAATTTTACTAAACCTTTTTATTCTATTAATATTACTTTTAGGAATCTAAGATTCTGGATCTTTCACCAATATATGACATAAGAATAGTAGTTGTCCATAATATATCCGTTGTATATTGTATATCCTGACGAACAATATTCAAGCCATATTTGACTCACGAAATCACTTTAATTGTGAAATTTTTAAATTTTTGGGCGAGGTATCATTTCTGATACATAATGTTTTATCACGTTGAGTATCTAGAAGAACAAATGAGTGCAATTCTGTGTCCGGTATTTTTGCCATACTCAAGTATAAATGGAAGTCTAGTCTATACCTTAGGTAGACTTAGTTTATTTCAGTTTTAAAGCGGGCGGAAAGTCCGCAAGGAGCTTCCCTGGTGCTCAAGCCATAAAGCCTGTTGTGCCACACCCTGAACTATTTGCTCCCATTCGTTGACCCAGTCCTGTTAGTGCAGCCTAGTACGTCAGTCACTGATCGCGTTATAATTTCCTTGAGTTCCATAAAATGGGCTCCAAGGGTTTGCTGCCCAAAACCTAGCTAAGGCCGGGTACTGGCATAATACATGCAGGGATATTTCGTCATTCCTATTGAATTTTCTGCACTCTGTCGTAGGGTTATACCCCATTTTGTGCATATGATAGTTCAAGTGGTTGTGCCTAGTTTGAATTCGAACCACTGCCCTTATATCTCTTTTCGGCGAAGCCAGGATTTCCCTGGCTCAGTCCATCCTATAGGTATAACACGGGATGGATTCCGCCTTTTGACAACCCTGAATTTGTTCCCAGTATTTCCGGTGTTTTATTCGGATCCAGCTTTAAATGGCCATTTCGACAAAGCAAGACGCTATTCTCAGTAAATGTTCCGGTCCTATGTATTCACTCGCTGCGCCGCGTTTTGCCAACTGGTCAGCCTTTTCGTTGCCCTTGATCCCTGTGTGATCAGGAACCCATATGAAAGCCACATTGTTCCTTTCTGCAAGTTAGTTTGATGCCATTTTGCCTTCAAACATAAGTTCTGATGTTATCTCTGGTTTTTCTATTGCATTTAGTGTCGCTTGGCTGTCCGAGCAGATCGTTATCTGCCCGCCAGTAGGGTTTTTAATATTAATGATCTAGCAAAGCGAACAACGGCTAGGACCTCCCACTAAAAGAGAGTAGAATGTCGCCCAAGTGGGATACCTATTCCCGTCCCTCTCGCGCTGTCATAGATTTCTGCTTTTGATACTCCCTCACCCCTGGAGCCTTCTGTATATAAGACTTCCTCTTGGAGAAGCGAGTTACCTTTTGCTTTCCACAAGTTGCTGCTTAGAATGCAGGTGTGAAAAGTTTTTTTGCACTTGGAGCATTTCGTTATTTTATCTTGCCACTTCTCTAGAACCGGCAGTGTGCAGATGTCACTTAGGAGCCTAGTGTGCCTAGTCCCACAAGTCCATTCATTCGCTCTTGCCAGGCGACTCATCGCGTGTGCAGTTAGCACCACATGTAGAGGTTCTTCACAGAGTATGAATCCTAACGCCGCTATGGGCGTAATCTACATTGCTTCCGTCAAACCCCTAAATGGTAGCGTTTGTAATATTCGCAGCCTGTCCTGCATCGTTTCAAGTTCCGTTCGTGGACACCAGACGACAGCTGCATATAGAAGCCATTGTTCAAGAACAGGAGAGTAGAGCCATGCAAGTATTCGAGGTCCTGGACCCCTTGTCAACCCAAAGGCGCTCCTGCACATCCGAAAAGTCATGACGAACTTTCTGTATTGAGCCTCCAGGTACTTTGCCCAGTACAGTTTACTAACCAGGATTACTCCCAGATATTTACACGAATCTAAAAATGTCAACTTCCTGCCACAGAATACAGGAGCGCCAACTTTCGGCGCTTTATAATTTCTCTTAAAAATGACCAGGCTGGTTTTTTTCGGATTTACCGAGAGCCCCGAGCTGTCGCACCAGAACTCCACGATGCGCAGGGCCGACTTCATGAGACCCATCAACGTTTCCAGATAAGGCCCCTGACTAGGATTACAAAGGCATCCACACAGCCCTGAGTATAATAAATCTCTCCATTTAGCCTTCGAAGGAGGCCGTCCACTACAATGCACCACAGGAGGGGGGACAGGAAACTGCCCTTTGGGAAACCCCGTGGCGCTATTCCCTTCACCAGGCCTTCGTCCCATCTGGTTTCTAGTATCCTCCGGCTTACCATGCTTCCCATTTAGCATACTAGCTGGTGTGGTATACCACATCTCAAAGCCTCTCGACAGATGACTTCTGGAGAAGTATTGCTGAGAGCACCCTCTATACCTAAGAAAGTTTCCAGAGCATACTCATTTTGTTCCCGCTGCTCCTCCAATTTTGCCACGACAATATGAAGCGCAGTTTCTACCAAGCAGCCTGCCTGCAAGGCACGACACCCTCTGTGCAGCGGGGGAGCCAGAAGCACGTCATCCCTAATATATCTCTCGACCCGAAGGGGGACAGGTTTTCCAATCTGCGTTTCCCAATAGACATTTTTCCCAAAAGTTATTTTTCCAAAAAACTTATAACATTTTTATTAACATTAGATAATTATTAAAATAAATTTTTTTTAAATTACATAATTGACATGTATTTAAAATTTAACATAGTACCCAATGTTTTTTAGATATGTCAGCACGTAATTTGTGTACGCATATTTGTAGTAGTCTTGAACAATTGTGAAAATTTTTTCCTTGATTTCTCTCCTGTTCTTGCCAATGCCTTTCCGAATTCGTAGGCCAACTTGTAATTGTCGCAACATGATTCCAGTGTTGGCCTGCTCTTTCAAAAATTCTTGGAAAAGGGCGTATACACGTGGATGGTCCTTCCCAATCTCTAGCGAAAATCTATAGTGCCACCCTTCAATAACATTATTTGTCCATGACACGTCTTCCAATACGGCGGTGTATTGGTTGCACAACACTGGAGGGTATCTCGGTGGTTAACAAGTAGCAGCTTTTCTTTGCATTCATACATTCGACAGTTTTCATTCTACAACTTAAAACTTGTAACTCACTTATAATTTCACTTCACAAGAAATGTAGACAGTTCAAGAACAAGACGTCAATCTGCATAACCAACATTGAATGAACAAAAAGCAAATAACATCAAAGAACAATACAAAACCGTTGAAATTCTTTAAAGTTGGTTGGCATTTAAAATAAATATTCCATGATTCGAAGTTTAGTTCGAACTTTTACTTTGGTGATTTTTTTGTAAAAGCGCTGGATAAATGCCATCCAGCCTTTTTGATTTGAAAGGGCAGAAGGAATCAACGGCCCATTCTACCTTCTCATACTCAACGACCTTGCCGGCGAAATTCAGAACAGCCCTCCCCATCTCCTGGCCAGGGCGGGCTTCTGGATTTTTCGCCAGGATATTGTGCAGCCTCGCTGTTTTCGGAACGTCTTTTGATTCCTCGAAGAAGCCCCTCCAATCCTCCTGTTTATATTTTATTGTATTTTCATTGTATTAATGCTGGCCAGTTTTAGAGATGTCCCAGTGTGAAGGCAATATAGTCCTATTTGCCCTGTTGCATAACAATCTTGTCTTTTTACGGAGTCTCTCCAGGTGGATATTTCTCCATTTTGCTCCTTTCCTCGACTTATTTGTGATTGTAGGGTAATTGTTCTCTATGATGTAGTCAGAGTACTTCGCAGAAGATCCGCGACGTGGTGGAAGCCATCAATGGTACCATAGCTTGTGAAAAATTCAGCAAGCCTCCCTTTGAGTTTCTCTTTACATGAGTCTCGAATTATTCCTGGAGTTTCTGATCTTTGAATTCACAGGTTGTTCTAGGGTGATTAAAAACGGGATATATATTGGTGGTCCGAGAGAGACTCCTCATCGGAAATTCTCCAGCCCACTACCTTGCTCCTCAGTACATCCGAGAACAGAGTCGAATTGAGAACCTCACTCCTGTTTTTAGTCTGAAATATGGGAGTATCACCCCGATTTAGAATTTCCATTTAGATTTCCATCAACATATAACCACGAGCATTAGATTCAAGCAAAACAAAAAAATACAACTCTAAACCAAAAATTCCTCCAACATATTGGGTAATATAACCAGATTAAGCCTGAGTTAATCTCTGGAATCTGAACTGTGTAGTTTACGAGAAGGCAGTCTCCTTGCTTAGCGACAATAGAAGTAACGATACTTCAGTACGTCTAAGTAAGACTCGCGAGCGTATCGCACAGCTTCAGTTCAAAATTGGAACGGCGAGACGGCATGCATCAAATGTTCAGTGCATGATTAGCTACATAACATCAAATAAAAAGTTCACTCCAAAAGTTAGGGCACTTGCTCGAAACTTAAGGAGAGAAAATCACACGCTGAACAAGTGTAAACTGTTGACCATCAAGCAGCACTGGACGCAACAAATAAGATCTCTTTCAACAGCGAAACAGCGCCTTGAACGGCGAGTTAAGTGGGTTCAGGAAAATTCTACCTTTTCTACTCATCCTTCCCGTCTGTCCAATAAAGCGTCACGTGCCGGTAAAAATCCGCCTAGTTGAGAAGATATTTAAGTCTTCTGGAAGCAGGTATATGAAGATACTTATCAGCTCAATGAAGACGCTTCTGATATATCACTCTTTCGTAACTTTTGCCAAAGGCAAAGGTTACAAGGTCCAGAGAAAGAGTTTCCACTAATTACTGCTGAAGAAGTGAAGTAAGTTATCGCTAGAACCAAGAACTTTTCAGCGCCAGGGTCAGACAAAATCAACAACTTTTGGTGGAAGAAGTTCACTTCTACGCACCAACATCTAGCTCGTATATTTACTTCTTTCTTAAACGGAGAACAACTCGTCCCGCAGTGGCTAGTGGAAGGACGCACGGTATTAGTCCCTAAGACCGGAGATTTGTCAGGTTCAAAGAACTACAGTCCCATAGCTTGTTTAAACACCAGCTACAAGCTATTCACTGACTTCCTGAAAGACAGGATATTAAGATCTGTTGATAGACAGGTGTATTACCCAGGACTCGATCAGGTATTGACGCAATCTGTCCATGGCTATGTCACGTATAAGAGGGGGGTCTTTCGAAGAGACTTTCTAAGTCCGATACTCTTCTGCATCTCCCACTTGCCTCTATCTATTGTGCTCCGAGGCGAACGCTCTGAATACCTATGTGGCCCACCAAACAGAAGAAAATATAAGGTCAACGACCTTCTATACATCGATGACCTTAAACTCTTTGCTTCCTCGAAAGAGAACCTTGTCATCCTTGTCGAGACGGTAGATACGTATTCCAAAGCGATTGGCATGAGCTTCGGAATGGACAAGTGTGCCTGAATCCACCTACAGCAAGGAAGACTGAGAACTACATCATCGCGTGACGATCAGGACGTTCAACTCATAGTCGGAAATACCTTTCAACATCTTGGTATTGGAGAAACATATAAATATCTTGGAATACCGCAAGCGGAAACCCAAAATCCGCGGGTGTTAAAAACGGCCCTTAGAAAAAGGTATCGCCAAACTTTCCGAAAAATTTGGGCTTCCGAATTATCTGGAAAGAATAAGATCTAGGTGACCAATATTCTGGCCGTTCCTACACTGCTCTACACTTTTGGTGCAGTAAAATGGAACGTCTATTAGTTGAAGCAACTCGACCGAAGCACACGCAAGATTATGACAATAAATCAAAGTCTTCTTCCTAGATCTTCCGTACCTCGAATATATCTCCTTCAAGACGAAGGTGGTAGAGGCTTGCTAATATTAGAGTTTCTTCAGCGAAGAACAGTTCTGGCTACAGCCTGCTCAGTTCTGGAAAGTAAAGATTCCCTTATGCGACTCGTGCGTCAACATGAAGTCGCCAATGCTGCGGCGTTTCTATACCGTGCCACAGATCGGGCCGCAGAGAAGCTTGACCTCCCATTTGATTCCAGCGACACTACACATGGCCTAGCATCACTAACAACTCTTGTGCTCAAAAGTAGTGTACAGGAAGCAGAACATACGCTCCTACTAAGAGAACATGCTGACAAGCCCCTTCATGGTAAATCCGATGGCATTATATGGAGAGAAGAGGTCTCGATGGGTCTGTCCAACATGTTTCTCAAGTCTGCTGGATTATAATCGGAGACTAAGGGATTCCTTTATGTCTTTCAAAACGGCTTTATAGACTCCTTAGACACTTGGACATGTTTTCAGTGGTTGCTCTAAATATGCACGCTACGGGTACATAGACAGACACAATGCGGCTCTGAAAGTGTTATATTACCATCTTAGGCACGTATATGGTGTTGATCTATTGCCTGTTTTGCAATACGCCCAGGGGGAACCCGAGTCCGTTGTTGAGAATGATCAGTGTAAGATCTACTGGAATTTATCATTCTCCACCGCTCAACGTATCAGTGTCACGAAGCCTGATATTGTCTCCCAAGATCTGAAGAACATGATCATTCACGTGGTTGAATTCTTGGCGCCAGCCTATGGTAATATCACGGCCAAGGAGGGGAAAAACGGGTGAAATATCAAGGAGTTATTTTTAAGATGAGTCGGCCGTACCAAAGCTACAAAGTCCATCTTATAATTTTCATACTCGGCTGTCTCCATCTGGTCCGTCAAAACTGTTCCTCTTAACATTCTACAAAGATTGATAGCTGTAAAAAAGGATCCAGAGGTGAAACTTTCATCTCCAACTGTGCCGTCTGCCGCGTAAGGTCATCCGCGGCTAGAGACCTGACTCCAAGGAACAGTGTTGCCCGGTGTTATCATGCGTAAATGTCCCGCTCTTGCCCACCTTCTAGGACAGAAGGAGCAAAAGCGGATGACGTACACGTTCCAGTTGCTTCGGGATTGGTTGCTTCAAGGAACCATGATCGTAGCTTCCGGAGCCTACAACTTATCAATAATAATAATAGGGATAACACGTCCTTGAATTTGTCCTCAGAGGAGGCCTTGAATATCAGGGCAGAAATCATACAGGAATCAGACACGCAGTGGAGACAGAAAGCCATCCTCGGTGAGCAACCCAAAGCGTTAGATCAATATGAAGTGGATAGTGAGGAATTCAATATTTGGCTGAGGAAGGGAGTCCTGTATCCAGAAACGGAAGAATTTGTCATTGCGATTCAGGATAGGGTTATCAGCATCAGGAATTATCGCAAACACGTGTTACATCAAGACGTGGCTGACTGGTTCCCATTATTTGAAAATACCAACGAATCCATCGAGCACATTATTGATGGTTGTCGCGTAATGGCTCAAAGAGAATATACGCACAGACATAATGATGTGGCGGGCATTATACATGAACAGCTTTCCCTCAACCTAGGAATCTTAACAGACTGGATGCCTTTGATTGGATACATTCCAATTCCCGTTTTAGAAAATGAAGATTACATCTTATATTGAGATGGGACTATCCAGACGGATCATTACATTCGAGCCAATCGACCTGACATCGTGATGCGAGAGAAAAAAGATGGAAGAGTCTACATCATCGACATTGCTTGTCTGCTTAACCGAAACTTGCAGGCAGCCTATATAACCAAGATTCATAATTATAGCGTGCTAAGGCATGAAGTACAGGCAATATGGAGGAATGTGAAACATGCATCTATTCATCCTATTGTGATTTCTGCTACAGGCAATGTGCACGCAAGATTCACTGAACAATTCGCACATTGAGGAGTCAGTAGGGTACTGGCGGCAGCTCAGAAGGCGGTTTTATTAAACACCTAATTTTGTACCTACAACGTCATCGCAGATGATTTCAAACATCGTATTAAAATAACTTACAACATCCTCATCTCATGAGTCACTTGACTCAGTCCGTAGCTATGACGAAAAACCTGGTTCACCGGAGAAAAAGTTTAAACAAAGGATAATAATAAGAATCTGTTAACTAAGTTTCTTCAATTAAATTTTTATTTTATTTTGTGGCTGTTGTTAGCAATGAAAAATATTGTCCATAATAATAAACTCGACATTTTAACCCTTTGCGGCATACATTTTTAAGAGAAACATGTTTTTATGAAAATTGGTATACAGTGGTTTTTGGGGTCGCTGATCAAGAGTCTGTACTCATATTTTGAAAATTCAAAATGTCGGATCCAATATGGCGTCCAAAATTGGAAATATTTCTTGATTTTGTTGAAAATTGGTATACAGGGGTTTTTGGGGTCACTGATCAAGAGTCTGTACTCAAATTTTGAAAGTTCAAAATGGCGGATCCAATATGGCGTCCAAAATTTGAAATATTTCTTGATTTTGTTGAAAATTGGTATCATATGCCAACATCCATTGATGGTTACAGACGATGCGCTCTTTGCTGCACAAAAACAAAAGAGATACGAACTAAATGGTCATGTAGCACATGCAACGTACCATTATGCTTACAACCAGACAGGAATTGTTTTTTGAAGTATCATTCATGAACATCATGACACGAATCAGGAAGTTGAAAAATTAAAAAAGTAAAAGTATAAAAAAATCAAAAAACAAAAATACAAAAAACATAAAAAAATAAAAATATACAAAAAACGGCAACTGTTTTTAAGATATGCAATTAGTCATATGAAGATAGAGGTCACTGTATTGTTTAGATTCGCCATCAGCATCTCAGAAACACCTGTATATCAACTTTCAAAAACAAAAAAACAATATATCAAATTTCGGCCGCCATCTTGTAATCGGCATTTAAAAATTTTTTAAATCTGAGTTCAGATTCATAATCAGCGACTCCATAAACCCCTTTACACTAATTTTCATCAAAATATCAAAATATATCGGATTTTGGACGCCATATTGGATCCGCCATTTTGAATTTGTATAATATTGTCTATAATAATAAACTCGACATTTTAAGATTTAAAGAGGTGTGTGAAGCTGGAATTCACAGAATCCACCTTTTCAGTATGACAGGAAGAAGACGCCTTTTTTTAATTTCTCGTTTGTCGGTAGGAAGGCGACGCGTAGCTCGTTCTGTGGTCACAAAATTTCTGACACTAGATTTACTATGTGAATCCTTCATATTCTCCGTTATGGGTAAGTCCTGAACGTAACAGGAAATTCCATTCCGATTTGGATTACAAAGCTTTCTTATTATACGTGGATGCTAAGGGTGGTTGAAAAACCAGGTAGGATTCGTCCATTTCTACGGATGGTCCAGGCTTGCAGAACTTTTCGAAAAAAAGTTCAACTATACCCATTGATGTCACGTCGCATCGCGTTGGTTCGAAGTTTCATCGGAAAATGCAAAGTATAAAGTTTCTTGTGGTGCGAAGAAAAATAGGGAAAGTAGATTTGCCAATTTGCAGGGTTGAACTTACAATTCGAATTTGCTTAGACAAATGTCGCGAAAGGAACAAACTTTGTTTGCCCACAATTAAATCAACGTAGCGTGAACTGAATGAGATATCACTCTGGGATATACCAAATTTGTACAACTTTTCGATTTCGTAATGAAAATCAGCAGTATGAATCTTGTATATCAATTACTTTCGATCAGTCAGTTGTTACCATGAACTGAGAGATGAATTCCTTCAATTCAAAATTTAAGACATTTTCTAAGAATTTCTTTTATTTTTTGGATTTCTCTAGAGTATGTCGAATCTCCACATGACAAGGTTCCATCTCAGAGGGCCCAAATGAAAAGGTGGTATGTATAGTGAAGATGAAATGAAAAGGTGCTACAACTTTGAGGGAACTGATGTTATCGATACAATTGATACGGGATCCTGAAGCTTTGAAAATTTGCCACGCGAGTTAGCACTTTTTCATTTGCTTTCTCCACGATGGAGCCGTATTATTTGGGGACGTCGATAGGTTTACTTTAGAGATACTGATATTAACTAGTGTTCTTAGATTCAAAGTAAAGATTAGAGGATAGCTATCCTTTGTATCTTTGCTCCATATGGAAAAATAAGTTGTCGAAACTTTAATTGACTTTCTAAGACTTTAGGATAAGCCACACATTTCGAAAAATTTCGCATAAAGCTTATTACAAGGTTTCGGACAATTCCGGGAATAACGAGAGGAGTCCATGAGTTTTACCATGACTCTCGGAATATCTTTATTCATAGGAATAGGAATACCTTTAATTATTTCGAGCATTGCCTTAAACACTGTAACGAACGATATAGGACATTTTTATAAATGTGTGGCCTATCTATAGGTTACAAAAAATGATGACTGTATACATTTATGGAAAATCGGAATATATTTATTTAGTGCTCTTCAATAGCATTAAAGCTTTAATAGAGAATAGCTGTCAAATCAAAAGAGATAAGTGATTTTGAGGATAGGTCTCTGTCTTCTTTTTGTTTTTCCCACAATTTAAGATGATTGATGAACTACAATCATCTTAACATATCACGAACAATATGAGAAAAGCACAAATTAAAACTGTTTTCTTCAAATTTACCAATACAGTCTTATTCCTCTTGTGAATCTGCACAATTTTCTCTAAAATCAATATTCTGTAAGTGATAAATAGTTAAAAGTGTACTTCATACATATCATTTGTGTAAGCAACAGTGTTGTGAGCCCACACTTTTAGTTATTTACTACAAGAAACTATCCACCTAGAAACACTACCCGAATCGGGTAGTGTCACGCCTATCCCGAAAGGGAAATGGGTTAATGGTATGAAAAAAAAACAAAAAAATAAAATAAAATCTTGAGAGTCACAATATCTGTTGTGTTATTGAATGTTATATTTTCAATTGTTTTTCATAACATACACTGCCGGTCAAAAGTTTCCCGACACTCCTTTTTTGATGACTGACAAAGTTCTCTTAATTTCAATTATGTCAGAGCTGAAAAGTTATTATTTCAATTCATCTACGTTTGTTATATATTTTGACCAAGAAATAATTCATTTTTGCTTTTTTTCCAAACTAATTTCTAACGATATGAATTTTATAATGGTTTTTTCCGTTTAAAAAAATACTCCGAAGATCAGAAGCAAATTGGATCCATTGAGTACGAAGGAAAAAATAACATCACTAAGAATTCAATTGACTCCTTCATTGGCCCTGAATATTATTTTTTGTTTCACAGACTAAATTTGGACTCTTCATTTTTAAAAGAAGGCGTTGACAAATGGAAAACGCTTCAATTTTTTCAAGAGGCAATAAAGAAAATAGAATCATTCAAATGCATCAATGATTGTGCTGAACGAACTATTGCTCTTGCAACTACTTTTAATAAATTATGTTTCGAATTTCCTAATTGTTGAATGTTACTTAACCATATAATATATTTTTAAGTAACCTTCAAGGAATTAATAACCTCCAAAATATTAATTTTAGAGAAAATTGCAATCGATGATAATTGTGCAGATCTGAAAGAAGTATACAAATGTATTAGTAAATTTGATGCAAAAAGTTTCATCTTGTGTATCTTTCATATTGCTGATTTTATGGTGAGATTATTGTAGTTTATAAGTCATCTCAAATTATAGCCGAAACCTAGTCGACTTCAGCAAACTATATTTAAAATCACTTATCTGTATTGATTTGAGAGATATTTTATATGAGATATGACGAGATAACTATGATGAGATAACTTCTGTCAAACAAAAGTAGAAGGTTTACTCATGTATAGAAATCTAGATGTTAACTCTCATATTGTCTCATATATTTTTATTTTCTCGGAATAGGTATTCAGACAGACTTGAAAAAGCTGTTATTAGAATCTTTTTACAATTACATTACAATTTTAGTAAATATAGCATCCATTTTTTCAGATATTAAAAACAACTTATACTACCGACTGATAGTATCGGATCACTAGCCTGGTGACCTATTAAAAATTAGTCTAGACTTTAAAAGGTCATTTGTAATACTTTTTCTAGATATTGCTTTTACTACATCTCTCATATATGGGCGATTTGCAAATAGATTTCAATTTTGGTTTCCGAGATGCGAGTAAACTGAAGTTCTAAATTATGCAATAATTGTTATCATTTTTCTCAGATAAATGTACCAGGATGTAATTTATAACGTGGGAGAGCTGTTTGATCTAGACTATCGATTTTTTCCACTAATTTGTGTCTAAATTAGTCTTTTACTTAAAGTACATTATTATATAAAGGTTTAAAATTGGGTTTGGAAGGCTTACCGGGTCAAAATAATTCGATTTTTTTTAAATATACAAGAGTAGTCTGCAAGTTCTAATAACATTTTGAAATTATTTTGAAAATTTTCCTCAAAACTTATTTTGAAAATTTTTCTCAACCTTTTTTTTGAAATTTTGTTTGGAAATTTGTTTGAATTTTTTTTTATTAATTTTTTTGTTGAAAATTTGTTTGCATTTTTTTAAAATTCATTAAAGAATTTTTTTGGATTTTTTAAAATTTATTGAAAATCTGTTAAAATAATTATCTACAAATTTGATTTTTACAATTTAAACTTATCTCCTTGACGTGAATTTGTATAAGAAGAGTATATTTCATGAAGAAGTTTAAGAAGAATTTAAAAAAAGTACATTTAAAACATTTTCTTCTTTCTCTTCAATGCGACTTCGAAACTTTTACCAGCGAGTACAAAAAAAGGCTTCGGAGTTGTTAAAAGGCTTCAGAGTGGTTAGCTTCAGAGTTGTTATTTGCAGTTTTTAAGTGATATAAAACACACCATTTTTAAAAAAATAATTCCAGCTTTGGAAAAGTGTTTTGTTCCAACAGCTCTTCGAATTTTATGGGGAATTTAACAAAAAAAAATTATTTTGCGTTTGTACCTCTTTATTTTGGGAGGCTCCGGAGTTGTTATTCAGGTTAACCGATAGTTTTTCCCGTGTTCTCAGACGACTTACGAGGATTTAATCAATTTCAAGATTCTGGAAACGTCATGTGTTTTTGAAATTTGATAAAAACTACATATTTTTCATAATTATAATTGATTATAATACGAATTATCACCTCAAATTCGTTAAAATTATAGAGGCTTCGGAGTTGTTAACAAACAGAGGGACAGGCATATAAGCATGATTCTTTCAGTCAGTATTCATAATCTCTAGCAAGTTAGCATTGCAATTTGAACTGTACCATATATTTGAAAAAAAAGTGACCAAGGCCAATATTATAAACAAATTTTTTACCAGTCCTGTCACATTTCAAGTATGCGAATCTGTAGGGAGGAACACTGTAGGAAGGGTAAAAAACTCACTACTTAATTACAAAAAAGGTATGCCTAACTGTAATTTTTGTGTACTTTTTCTGTATGGACTAATAAAGTAGGCCACTATATGTGCTATAATCCCCTTAGTAGGTCAAAAATATTATGGGAACATCAAATAAATATCGAGGGACATACAAATTGAAATCTATTTGAAAATCGCCCATATATTAGTATTATCAAAATGAGGGGATTATTACAAAACCTTTTCTGAAAATAAATATCTTTTTCGTGAAAGGATAAAAGCTCTTTGTTTCTGACATATGTGCGCTTTGAATCTTTTCAAGATAAAAAAAGCCTCATTTGTTCTTTAGAAGCGCCTGTACAATGTTTATTAATTTTCCTCGAAAGGATCTACTTTTATTTGCAAGCTTTCCTCTATATAATTCATGAACAAAATAAAACAAACTACTGTTATCATAAAAGTTACAATAAAATCTGAATATCCTTAAAATGTTTCAAATAAATATGTGAAATCAATTTCAATCAAATTTTCTGCGTTGATTATTGATATTTTCTTAAATAGGCGATTTCCAGTTTTACAAAATTATATATTTTTTCAGGCGAACGACCTGAAGCAATGCAGACTGGTACGGCTGGGCCGATTCTCTCATCGAGCTGTCTTTTGGTGTCACTGATCATTATGTACATATCTTCATTGTAAACATAAAAACGCCCTAGTTTAAGAAAATAAAGCGTCGCATGGAAAAAAGTTTGACAGGTTAGTGACAGTGCGACTGCTCCTTGCAATATGGAATCAAATTCGGGTATATGCCGGTATAAATAATCAAGTTTGAGTTTCTCATTCAAGTGTATTTTCCACTGTTCGAATTTTTGCAATGAAATAAGCAAGCAGACCATTCTGCAGCACGCAATATAATATTTAAAATCGCTTTACAGTAGTCGATATTGTATACGATCCCATAATATTTAATCAAGTGCTGCAGAACGGCGTGCTTTTGTTTATTTAATCGTCAAGCGTCCAAATATCAAAATAGGTGAAAATTGACTTGTTACCATATATCCGGAGCAACTTTAACTGGTCCTTTATACGCACTCACCCAAACTTGAATCCACATTGCATGGAGCAGTGGATTGATCTTCCCAAGATATTTACAAAAATACTTGATGAACCTGGAAGAATGGTTTTAGCTAATTCATTGAATCAATTTGCCATTCAGATAAAATCATCTAAAACTTAACGAAATGTCCCAGTTAGCAGATCAGCAAATGCCTTTTTTAAACTGCAATTTCTCTCAGCTGAATCTCATTCGGTGCTTAAAAAGTTTTTGTCATCCTATCAGAATTTACGCTGAGCTAACTGAAAACTTTGCTAAGGTATCAGAAGTTTAAAGGAAATCAAAAGCGAAATTTTTTCCATGTGCCTTGGTGGTAGAAAGTACCTTCACCTCTTTTACTATCGATGCCACTACCGGTTTAAAAGCTCATCTTGCTGAGCCCTGCAAGCCTTTAGACTGCTTCCAATCCTAGTGAAAACGGGAAAGGCAGAACGACAATCCGAATAATCTGCGGCGAGGAAACGACTCCAGGGGGAGTCGTTAAAAGGCCAATAGGAAGCAGTTATATTCACGTAGACGAAACATAAAGAGAACTAGGGAAATTTAAAATCCTGTAGGGTCGACAGGGCTAAACGTGATACAAAATTACAAAGTTTGAATTTGAGAAATGATATCTTAAATATGTGAGAAGATTCCTGTTTCAAATTTTGCTAAAATTATTTTTGCACTCTCTACTTTGAATCGTTCTCTTCATCAATAAAAAAAACTTGCCTGAATAAATATTTTGAATGTCTTCGGATAGCGTGTCAGCCGTTTCAGATTTCCCATCATTGTGGGAAGGTGCGATACGTGTACAAAAAAACAACATTAAAATCTAAATATCTCAATTTTTTCCGTATCTTATAATATTAATGAAGTGGAGGCCTTTTCCGGTCGTTCTTATTTTTAGTTAACGGAGATTAGAAAAGTTCCAATTGTAACTTGTACATAGTTGTCAAGTTTAAAGAATATTGAAAAATTTTCAAATTGGAGTATCATAGCCTCAAAGTTTGAAACAATTTTCTCTCGTAGGAGATAAATCCTATCAAACGAATTATATATATATATATATATATATATATATATATATTCTACATTTTTAAAGAAAAGAGAGTATTATGAGCGTTATGGCATATTACATTAAAATGACATAACTGCGAATAATTCGATAATTCGCAGTTATGTCGTTATAATGTAACATGCCACGAGGCTCTCTCCTACGAGACAAGAATTTTTTTAAACTTCGAGGTTATGATGCTCCTATTTTAAAATTTTTCAACATTTTTTATACTTGACAGCTATGTACAATCCACATTTGAAAGTTTTCTAATTTCCGTTAACTAATAGTAAGAACTACGTCTTGAAAAGAACTCGGATTCGAGTCAAAACATGTCGGTAATATTTAAATAAAAACATCAAAAATCGAAAAAGGCCTTTACTACATTATTATTAAAATCTAATGTTTACCAGATTGTAGTTTTGTAACTAGTAATAAAGCATCCACTGATTCCTCTCATGTATAATTGCTTTTAATTTCTTGTCATTTATGAGAATAGTAAGGAAAATGATAAATAGAAATTGAATTTTAATGAAGGTCTAATAGTATTTAAAAAAAACGTATACTACCGACTGATAGTATGGGATTACTAACCTGGTGACCTAGTAAGAATTAGTCTAGACTTTAAAAGGTGATAACGCCATCCAGGATATAAATGAAAATATTTTTCAAAAACTATTGGAAATCCTATTAAATTCTGCCTTAACTAAGCCTTAGTTTGGGTAGCTTCATTTTCCTGTCAAGCTGTTTCCTGCCAAGAGTTGAAGTTGAAGTACGAAATTCCTTAAAAATGGGAATTTTATTTTTGTCTTTCTCACGTAACAATTGAATACCCTTGCTGGTATTTGCCCTTGCAAGACCAAATTACTTCGACTGAGGCTCTTTTCATGCTTTTTATTTTAGCCCTATCACCTTTCAAATACAAGGTCAATCTTTAACAGATCACCTGGTAATGTACCCATTTCAAATTGTATAACTTATGAATTGATTTAGTATTTAGTTGTCGGTGTAAATGTAAATATTTCAACTTTTGTCTTTTCGCATATTTTCGTATTCTATAATGAAAAAGAAAAACAAAAAATGGATACCACACCCATCATAATTTAGTCACAATTTGACATTAAAAATAATAAGATGTAAAGTTTTTGGAAGAACGACGTAAACTTACTGAAAATATTTTCCTTCATTCCTCAAAAAATTTCACCAAAGGTGCTTCATCTATGAAAAATTAAATGACAATTACAAATTAAGGTAGTTTAAAAGCGTCTTAGTTTCTTTTACCAATTTTCAAAATTTTCTCTTTACGTTAACCCCGTTAACACACTTACCCCTATCGACCCTGACATAAAAATGTAAATATTATTTCAATCAGGAAGTATTTAAATCATCCGTTTGAAATGTAAAATATTCATCATTAAGAGTTGTATTATGTATAATGCTTTGAAAAGGTAATATTTTTATTTTGTAAATAAAAATTAAATTGCTTTTTGTAAAAATATTGTTATTTAATCTGGTTCTATTTTACAGTACTAGACTTACTATAGAGTTGAAGCCATCTGGAATTTAGGATGTTCAAGGGATCGAGAATATGATGAAAATTCTACAGCTTTTAAGTAATACATTTTTTGGCTGGCAATAACTGTATAGCTTAATTCTGATCAAATAAGCTGAACGAGAGAGAATTCTAGTACAATTAGGAACAAAGTGAAACAATAATAATTTAAGTTTGATCAATTTCATTAAATTCAGATAAAATTCAGCGAGAATTCGTAAAAATGCAGGATCATTTTAATGTAAATTCAAGTCAAAAACACTCGTGTCAAAGTGATTTCAAATACATAAAATAATAATAACTAAATGTTAGAGAACTGTACTTGATTCTAGTTAATTCTATCACAATGAAGGAAATTTTACTTAATTTAAGTGAATCTTCATTAATTTAAATTAAATTGAATTCAAAATAATTTAATTATAATTAAAAATTAATTTTGCTCTATTCAGTAAAACTCCAAATAATTTACCTTGAAATTATTCCATTTTCATTTATTGAAATTAATTATTTCGTTCTACTAAATATAATCTCATTTTCATTAATAACTTGATATTGAAATTTAGATTCTTTGCATATATAAAACATAACAACAAATATGCTTGAAATTCTGATTCGTTTTTAATTTTATTTATTTGAATTTTCAAACTTTTAAAATTGTGAACGTTTTAAAATATTTTTCGACTGAATCCATTTTAAATCAGACAGGCAGTGCAACTTCAAGTCACAGTATTATTTACCTCATAAATGTGTTGTTTCTTAAAGGAAATAACATTAAACGTATTTTACCGTCTCGAGAAAAAAATCATTGTCGCGAAGTTATGAGTATTTCAAATTTTAGGGTTCGTTTGAGAATAAAAATGATTTTTTCAAACCTTTATAATTATGAGCATAAGACTGATAGAACGTCGAAAATTAACAAAATGGTGCTGGTTTTTCTGAAAATATTAGAAGTATATTTTCTCAAAAACGTTTTTCTAATTGGATTCTTGAGTTTATTTTAGAAATAACGAAATTTAAAAAAAAAATGCTAAGAAAAAACTTTGCTAATTTTAGAATGTTCTACAAAAAAAAGCTCTTACTCTTTTATGATATCTTGCATGGTTTGAAAAATAATTGTTTATTTCAAATATTCAAGAAAGAGAACACCATAGTAACAAAAACGATTTAGCGTGAATTATACTTACCGAATGTCTTTTTTATATGAGCACGAATTATTGAAAAATATTTTCTAAAATAAAGAAAGTGAGGTTTTGTATTAAATACCACATTATCTTTCGTTTTTGATGAAATTGTGCTTATATAAAGGAAACAATCTGTAAATTTTATGTCAGTCAAATCATTTTGGGGGCCACAAAAATTTCCTTCAGAAAAACGTAGGTCTTTAATTTTGTTCGCAAACGATGCAAGATATCATAAAAGAGTAAGAGGTAATTTTTCTCAAACTGGACAAACTTTTTTCTAAGCGTTTTATTGAGTCTGTCGTGGATTTTGTCTGAAAATCGACTTTTGATATTTTCCCGAAAGCCGCCACCATTTCAATTATTTTCAGCATTTTGTTTATTTTCTGGCAGATTTCGAAAAAGAAAAATTAATCTTCCCGAAATCAGGCGAAAAAACCTGAATACCCCCTTTAGGCTAAACTTATTTTCATTGTGTATTGGATTCTAAGATCATGGAAACCCTGGATGCTTCGAAAATTGGAATACTGGTAAGAAATTAGATAAGCTTCAGATAAAAATTAATGGTATATTATCATTCTCAGAAATATGTTTACGTAACATCATATAACTAAGAGTAACAAACTTCCAAGAATAAAAAGTCAGTACTGAAATTTCACCTTCTCAATTTTGCAATCTTTATATCGGTACCTCCATGCTATACTCTCCAATCTGGGGTTAGCAGTTTAAACTCTCCAGTCTCGTTTTCCGTTGGCACCTCAAGCCGCAACGCTTACGTGGCGCTACGAGCCAGCACAGAACAAGATTTGAGAATTTAGACTACTATCCTCAGATTGGAGAGTATAGCATAAAGGCACTGATATGATAAGTACACTACTGGTCAGAAACTCTGCCAAAAATTAAGTAAAATTTTGGTATAAACCGTTAGAATGTTTATTACATTTCGCGCCGATTGAACCTTACTCGAAGTATTTTTGATAAATAGAGGCCAAGAGTGCATGTAAGGAAGACCAACCTTTTTCCATTTTTGTTAAATTTTCTATTCGCAAAATCCAAACTCTGCATGGTTCAGGGTGGTGAATGGAAGATGTGGAAAATACGCTTGATTGAAGCCTGAAATATTATCTTTAAAATAATATTGAGAACGTTATGAATGTCCACTTTTTTTTTAAATTATCACAGAAAATGTAGGAAAGTCTATAAGGTGAAAAGTGGTCGGTCGAGTGGCAGTCGAGCATTCTTTTGTCTCTTATTTCCCATGCGCTAACAGTTCGGCTGTCGTTCGACCACACGCTCTTCGTCTTGTATAGGATTGAACATTTTGTGTGATATTTAGAGAACTCGTGAATATTTTATTATGTTATTGATCTTATTTTAAAGAGGCAATTTCAGATTTATATTTAGCGATGTTCGCAATTTTTTCCACTAACTTCCCTGGAGCTTGCAGAGGGTGGAATTTGAGAATCGACAATTGGGCAAAAGCGGAAAATAGGTTGGTCTTTCATACATGCTATCTCAACCCCTATTCACAAATAATGAATAAATGGGGTTCAATCAACGCGAAATCTACCAGCTTCTAATGTTCTCTTAAAAAGTCGTTTTAGTTAATTTTTTGAAGAGTTCGTTATTTCTAAGACAAGCCTGTTTTTAATCCAATTTTTTCAAGTGGACGCACAATTCTGACCGGTAGCATCATTTGGTGAGCAGATTTTTTAAATTTGCAGCCTTTTTACTTTTCATCATCTATCTAGTTGAAATTATATCCATCATCTAAATTATATGAGTATTTATATAAACCAGATGTGTGTTAGTAGCTATTAAGTATAGCATATTTTTTTAAATAGTCTTAAGCTATGGTGATCCAGGTCTAGAAGTAAAAGGCAAACACTGTTTCCAGCTGAAAGCTCTTACTAAAAGATTATAGAAGCTTTTGCCAGGCCGGTAGTAGTAACGATGGTTGGTCAACACAACTTTGTACATTGCCTCTGTATCATAAATAAAATTGCGGTGAGAGCAAACGTTACATCAAATGCAGAGTGGGTTTTGTCGGATGGACCAAATGTCGAATAATTTAGGGATCCAACTTTCTACTCTGTATACTGAACTCGTCAAGGATTCCAGTCCCTGTAGATTTTAAAGCGGAGCTACCCCTCCTCAAATAAAGACCGACGCTCTGTTGAATGTAAACGTGTCGCTCCGTCGTTTGTAGCCATTAAGTGGTGCTCCTTAACCATACAATATCAAAGCTTACGTTTCACTGTTGGACCTTCTCAAATTCAAATTAACATTAAAAAATTGGTAATTTATTATCGTTTGAGTTAGAATATTCAATCCTATTAGTGATACTAACTAGCTTGCTTGCGTTTCAAATAATGAATTACACGACAGATATATTCAGAAGACCTGCCTTCTAGAATATCTTGCACCTATTTCGACGTCTATATTTCAAAAATTCATGTCACTTTGAAATTCTCTTAGTTAAAACAAGCAGTGATGTGCAGGAGTCGAATTGAAATATTTCGGTTAATGTTTCAATGAATGATATGATCCATTGTTTATTGAGATTAGATTAAAATTTAGCTATGTTAGAAAAAGACGTCGAAACATTGGACTTATAACTTCCGTCAAGATATCAGTTCTGAGTCGAGTAGAATTATTTCGCACATTCACTACTTTAACTACTTTAATGCAGTTGAATTCGATTGAGAATTCAATGGCAAAAAATGGAAAAAAATCCGATATGTGAAAAAGTAGTTTTCCTATTATTTTAAGAATCCAAATGATATAATTCGAGAGGTCACTTGAAATTAAAACCGTGATTTTTAACCATAAAATTTCGAAACTAACCAGTTTTTGAAAAATGGTTAGATTTTAATAATTGATTCTTCAGTTCTTCGGAAATAACATTCTTTACAACCCTACTATTCTCAATTTTTAAAGTAAATGTTTTCATGGCTGAAATCACTGAAACTGTAAAGTTGTAGGGAATGTTATTTCCGAAAAAAGCCTCGACTTATTACAATTCAAACATTTTAAAAAAATTGCTAAAGAAAGGCAGTAAGAAAAAATTCAGTTACAAAAAATATTGTTAAAATAATCATTTTTTGTGTGTTCCTATCTTTTTCACTAAGAAATAATATTTTTTATTTTATAAGACATGACTGATAATATCATTCCTTATTTTTGGCACGAGGATTTCAATTATTTGAAGTGCATTACATTCTGAAGAGCGTCACTGTCGGAAGTTTGTGTCTTATCTATGGAAGTGTGGAAAAAGAGACATATTTTACTAAACGATTTTTACCCTTTAATAACTGCTTAGATAACTGTATATCTTAAAACAATGCATGGAGACTTACAGGATACTGAAGATTTGTTTATTGATGAATTTAAACGTTATAAACAAATTTGATGAATAAACAAGCAAATAGTATTATTATCGGTGAAAATTCTTTTTTTTTTTAAACTTGCTTTTTAATAAGGTAATAAGAATGACATTTTCTTGTGAGAATAAATTTTAATTCGAAGTTTTTCAGCTTTGGACTTCCCTTGATTATCTCAATTGATGAAAATATTTCTCAAAAATAGTATGCTCTTGATAATAATTGTTGAAATGTAGAAGTTCGAATTTTTATAAACAAATACAAAATTTTAGCTGTTTCGTGGACAAATAATGTTTCTTTGCACTGAAAGTATTTCAGATTATTGTATGAATGACTGCTAGTCACAAAAATATTGAAGAAGTCAACTATAACTATTCTTATAAATAATTCTTGTCGCAAAATATTTCATTTTTAAGATTCTCAATTTTTAATTTTCTTCAATTACCAAAATGGCTACAGATATTCCTAAAAATAATAAATAGTTGAGAATACTTGGTAAAATATAACAATTAAAATGTTCATAAACGATGAAGATAAACAAACTTAAAGTTTTAGTAGTTCGAAACAGAGAGAAATCGGGATTCAAATCATAATAGCTTAACTGCATGTTAAGACTTTTACCCAAATACTAAAAAATTTATATTATTTTTAGGAATATCCCAGCTGAAAATTCCTGTACCAGACAGGAACCTGGAAAGATCCTGCACCTGTTCCTGTACACAAAACTGTACACACGAACCTGTACAGGTAATCTTGACGGTACCTGTGCTGATATTTAGCGAAGGAAACTGTACATGATCAGGATCTTGTACATGAACCTGCATAAAAAATAACCCGCAAGGGTGCGCTAGCGACTTGGTTCTCTCGATAGAAAGTTGGATCTTTCAGGGCACAAAAGGAAGGCAACTTTATAGTTGTGAGCGACATACATTTTCGTGGTCGAACCTGTTCGTTAATTTTCTTTGCATAGGCACCTGTACGGGATCCTTTCAAAGGTTCCTTTGTCGGTGTAGGTTCCTTTGCAGAATCATGTACAGTTTCCTTCGCTGAATTCCTGCAGAGAAACCGTCCAGATTACCTGTACAGGTTTGTGTATGGGAATATGCGATAATTTTTTGGCTTGTGAGAAGTGAATGTTGGGTGGGTACGGTAAGGGTGTGGTGAGAAAGCGGCCTGGGCTAAAAGTGCAAGTGTGAATGAAGGGAGTGGTGACAGGAGTAAATTTAAATGAAAAAATATAAAAACTGATGAGAGTTCATTTGGAGCATAAGTTGGTTTCGTTGGGGCACCGTGTGATTTAGCAGAAGGTAGGAGTCGTGATAATTTAAAGGGAACAGTCGCAAAAGCAGCCATATATTAAGTAAAAGACAAAAAATAGAATATTTAACTACCATAAGTTACATTGAACTATATTTAACTATGATAATTATGAATAATTAGCCAACCGTCGGTTAACAGCATGTCTTTTATGCGGAGTCCATAGCGTGACACCAGAAAGAGACAGAGCGAGAACAGCGAAGCGAACAGGGACAGTGATAGCAAAGAGAGAGATAGTGAGGATATCATAGATGGAGTGTAAGCTGCGAAGGCAGTGCAGATTACAGAGGTTCCAGAGACAGTGTGGCAATCTAGCCGGATGCCGCGATTTTTGGAAGGAATGCCACCATTTTTAGTTGTGGTTATCTATAGTAAAGTATATCTATATACAATATATTTATAGTAAATGTATAAGAAAACTGAGCCAATCATCGAGAATCAACTAGGTTGCCACACTCTCTCTGGATCCTCTGTAGTGCAGATAAGATGTTCACGACACCTTTTGGCCCCGTAGTCGCACTAGAACCGAGTCGAGAAAAGGGACCTGGGTGCGGGAGGCCACATGATTTCGAAAAATTGGGTAGATCGTAATCGTAGTGATCGGGGTCGAGAGCTCTATTACACAAGTGGCAACAGTCCGCAAGTGTGAATAGCAGCAAATGGGTGCTGAGCCAAGGGGAGAAATCGTGGGATGCTAAAAGAAAAAGTGAGCAGTTAGTCGCAGATGTAGAAAGGGGCAAGGGCATCGAAAAAATCAAGACAAAAAGGAGAATGCGGTCAGCAAATTAGAAGCTCTCATAAAGGTATTTAGAGAGGAGACTTGCGAAAGACAGTGAAACAGAAATGGGAAAAACGGGATGTCTTATGAAGAAGAGAGAAAGAAAAAGTATAGAAAAATTGGAAAGGATAAAGGATGAGCAAAGGGAGAATGAGGAGGATAGGAAAAGGGAAATTGAACTGCTAAAAAAAAGTAATGAAACTAAACAAAGGAATGAGCACAAAGTGAAAGGGAAAAGGAGTTTGGAAGAAGCCAGAGAATATCAGGCGGTTATACATGAGCAGGATGTAAGGTTGCGTTTGAGAAGTTGACCGTAAAGAGGGAGAGAAAGAGATTGGAAATCTGATGAAAGACATCAGTGCGCAATTCAGAGTGGAGGGATAAAGAGGCTAGGGGGTAAGAAGAAGAAGAAAGAACAAAAAGAATGTATGCTCTTAGTGAAATCAGGAAGTGCGGAGGAGAGGTATAATGATATGGAGAAGAAGGAGTTGTTGAAAGGAAAAAATGAAAGAATCGAAGATGATATGACGTGGCGGGAGACGAGAAGAAAATGGGATCCCGGTGAAAACGTTAATATGGTTTATGTATAGTGGAAATAACAATAATATTCTTGATTTGTTTTATAAATGTTTCTGTATAAAACAAATGAAAAGTATCAGTGTTTCGTTGGTGTGACAGCAGGGGGGGGGGGCTGAGCGACAACAGGACTTGCATTCAAGGAAGAAAGGAAAGGAATGCAAAAAGAGGGATGTAAAAGTAACATTCTGGTACATGCTAGGATTAAAAAGCGCGGACAAAGGAGGATGCAAGCAGCGAGAAAACATCGCGGTGAAGGAAGAAAAGGAAAAGTATATGGAATAACAAAACAGAATAATAGCAAAGAGAATAAATGTATGAAAAGTGGTGGTGGATGTTGTAAGCATTTACGTAAGAAGAGATGAAAAGGGAGGATGCAGAACATTAAGGAAATGGACGAAGGGTAGTTAACTTCCTGAGTAGATACTTTCTGAGCTTCAATGAGTTAGGCTCAGAGTACTCTTGGTGATCGCGACATTGAGACGCAGCGTGACACTGGGAATTCAGACCTAACACTGAAAGTTTTGACTACAACTTGGATACAAATCTATAAATGCTTTCGGAACATCATATTGTGACAAGAAAACCTGCTTGAGACGAACAATGACTGTATTATACACATTTGTGACCTGCCTGCCAGACAGCCGAGGTGGCCCTCCACAGCGTAATGGCACAAGTATGGGGTTTGGGTAAAAGAAGGTTCAAGGATGACAGGAGAATAAGAGTGTCAGATTGTATATATTCTATATGTTAGTATGGTCAGGGTTAAGCTACGGAGTCGAAATTTGGGGATGGACAGAGCATAAGAGGATAGAACGAGAGAAAATGTTGTTAGGCAACTGAAAATAGCCTGTAATTTTAAAAAGAAAATAAGAGGAAGAGAGAAAAGCAGAATTGCACAAGCTATTGTCCAGGTGGTTATGGATAAAAAGAAAAGGAGTAACGTGAGAGGTTTGAAATGTGAGTGAGAGAGATAAGGAAAGGGGTTTGAATGTGATACGCAAGTAAGGGGTGAGAGTAGCAGGAAATAGAGGAAGTGGTGACAGCAAGGCAAGAAGAGGGAAGATAGAAAAAAATCGCGAATTTAAGGCACATCGGCTGGCATGAATTTTTTAAGAGGTAGACAGAACCAGAGTACCTGAAAAGATTAAAAATGAGAGAAAATGAAATAGACTGGTGAGATTAAGAATGGGGGAGGGTGAAAGAGCATGATGGTATTGGATGATTGAAAAAGAAAATCTGAGTAGAATGATAGGTATGAACAGGACACATGATTGCATGCTTTGAAGAGGTCTACAGGTGACGAAGGTGGAGAAGAGGAAATGGAAGAGAGAGTGAAAAAGATTTTGCATGAAAATGTTCAGGGGGAGAAATGGATGAACAAGCTGGAAAATCTGAAAAAGAAAGCTGGTTGCACAGGGTAGAAAAAAAGCCAAGAAATTACTCCTGAAGAAGCAGAATTAGGAAGTACTGTAGTGGAATGGAATCCTATTCTGAGATTGATGCTGGTAAGAGGGAACGGAAGCCCAGGGCAAGGTCGCAATTCTTTAGAAGTAAGAATAGTGATTAAGACGGTATGTAGCAAATCGTTTGTACGGTAGTATATAAGGCTTGTTCATAAGAATACATGTAATGGCTATGTGAAGACTCTCAACTCCGTAAAGGGAAGAGAGTGTATGCAAATTAAAGATCTGTTTGAAATAATGCTTATTTCACCTTCTCAATTATTTTCGTAATTAAATATCATTTTTACATTAATACGAAGCAGTGTTAGCTGCAGAAAATATTTTTTCCCACACTGAAATTGTTCGCCAATTTTACAATTTGTTTTACAATTTTACAATTTACAATATAAAATTTACCTCAGCAGTTATTGATGCGTAAAAAATTGTTAATTGAAAAATGTCATTTTTTCATAGTTTGAGTGAAAATGTTTGTTATGAAAAAGTTAACTAGAGAAAAGTTCGGACTGTGGGGTTCTTCAGAATTATATGCACTTCATTTTCGAAAAAAGAAAGAATAATCAGCCAAATTAAAGGCTCTAGACTTCATGAACAAAGAAAAGCAGAATTTGCTCCTACTGTTTATTTGTCAAGTTGATTCCTTGCATGCGCATTCGCTGTCCGGTCCTCCTGTCGTATAAACAGCTACATTCTGAACTGAAAAGACGCTGAAAAAACGCGTAAATCATGCCTGCGTTACCTGAAGACATTGATTAAGACACTTCCCCTACTCCACTCCCCCAGGCCACTGCTTAAAGTCGGGTAGGGTACAGAGTAAAGTCGGGTAAGGGAAAATGTACAACGGACGAGCGGACACTCGACAAAACTACAAGGGTTTCTGCCCGGGGCTATAAAACCGTAAAAAATACCTTACAATTTTTGACCTTCAGCTTATTCTAATATATTTAGAACAATATAATTCTCAGAATATTTGTATTATTTTTATTATAAATATATTTTATCAATTCTATTACCATTTTATATAATATTCTCATTAGATATCTCTTCAATTTCGAAATTCTACCAGTGATCGAACGATTTGTCACGGAAAGTGTATTCTGCACATTTTGCATATAAAAGAATCTGATCAATAAAATAGAATGAAGCATAACTAAATTTGCTGTCGAAGATAGGGAGATCGATTTCCTACAGTTTCTCAATTGTATGTTAATGACAGCATTCCAAGCACGTTTGGTGGAAATAATGAAATTGTCGCGAAGGCTGCGAAACTATAGAAGAAAAAAGAACTAGACGAGAGTGAACTATAGCGAAGAGGGAAGAATAGTACAAAGAATCGGGTAGAAGAATAAAGATATGAAGCCAGAATAAGGAACCGATTTTATGGCGCTACTTTCAAAAGAAACGTGTCATTTGGTTCAATACAATAGTTTCAAGCAATCTTAAAGCTACATCAAAAGAATTTGTGAAGAGATTTGTGTACGCTCGTATTGAAAAGGATTACTTTGTCGACATAAAGTTACGCAAGGGATGATGTTATAGATAGATAAATTTCCAGTGTTTTGGAAAAAATCGAACACTGCACATTTAAATGGACTTTAGATGCTGCTTTTAACACTTGATAATCTGGCAAAGAGCAGCACGAATAAATTTTTTTATTGATGAGTAAATATAAAATTCAATTATTTGAAATAGAAAAATGTAAAGTTTAAAGAATTGAAAAATAATGTACCATTTCAAATTGGATGGCTTGAAACTAAATTATCCTATCAACGATATATCTCGAAAATCTTGCAATTATTCTTGCTGAAAACTTCATTGGCTCTTCATCAATTGAAGTTATTCCATTCATTTAATTTGGAATGTTGAAAATTAAATCTACATATAATCCAGGTCTATCAAGCTAGCACCTCCACAATCGAAATTCCCAAATTTTTTGGTATCAGAATTTTGGGCTTTTTTTGGGCTGTATTACCAATTTTTGGGCTCCACTACTTTTTTTGAAAATTCAAATTTTGAGTGGAGTTGCTGACTTGACTCAAGCCAGCACCTCCACAGCATACAAATTTGAAAAAATTCAGAATCAATGACGACAGAATTTTGGACTTTTTTTGAGCTCTTGAACGCGCCAACGACCCATTTCCGAAAACAATTACCAGCGGGAATAAAACTACTCCCTATATAACAACACAAACTAGGAAAAAACAAAGTACACCACAATTTGGACCTTATTTTGGGCTCTCAAATGCACGGAAAAAAATTTTTTAAAACCACCCCCTATGTGCAAAAAAACATCTCCTAAGTAAAAACTCAAACATGGAAAAAACGAGAAAGGAAGCAGTGTTGTGTTTTTCTTGGGCTCACCATTGCTTGAATTTTTGTTTGCAAAAACCACCCCTCCATCTGAAAAGTCAATCGCCTATCTATGAATTCGAATTTGAATTTTCAAGGAGTTCACCGAGCAGAAACTTTATTCACTCTATAAAAATCTGAGTTTCAAACATCAGAAACTCGATTAACAAAGTATATTTCTAAAAAAGATCATTTTTTGCGAAACTCATATCTGCTTGGTGGCAAGGGGGTTGATTTTGACGTTAAGGGTTGGAGCCCAAAAATCGGTGTTGGTATTTTTGAGGTGCCCAAAAATTATAGACTCTGTTCACACTGTGAAATTCTGAAAAAGATCATTTTTCGAGAAACTCATATCTGCTTGGTGTCAAAGGGGTTAATTTTCACGTTAAGGGTTGGAGTCCAAAAATCGGTGTTGGTATTTTTGTGGAGCACAAAAATCGGAGAATTCATTCACACTGTGAAATTCTGAAAAAGATCATTTTTTGAGAAACTCATATCTGCTTGGTGTCAAGGGGGTCGATTTTGACGTTAAGGGTTGGAGCCCAAAAATCGGTGTTGGTATATTTGAAGAGCCCAAAATCAGAGACTCTGTTCACACTGTGAAATTCTAAAAAAGATAATTTTTTGAGAAACTCATATCCGATTTTTGTGCTCCAACCCTTAACGTCAAAATGAACCCCCTTGACACGAAGCAGATATGACTTTCTCAAAAAAAGATATTTTTTAGAATTTCACAGTGTGAATGGAGCCTGATTTTTGGGCTCCTCAAAAATACCAACACCGATTTTTGGGTTCGAACCCTTAACGTCAACATCAACCCCCTTGACACCAAACAGATATGACTTTCTCAAAAAATGATCTTTTTTAGAATTTCACAGTGTGAATGGAGTCTCTGATTTTTGGGCTTCTCAAAAATAACAACACCGATTTTTGGGCTTCAACCCTTAACGTTAAAACCAACCCCCTTGACACGAAGCAGGTATGATAGGCGATTGAGTTTTCAGATGTAGGGGTGGTTCTTGCAAACAAAAATTCAAGCATTCGTGAGCCCAAGAAAAACACAACACTGCTTCCTTTTTCGTTTTTTCCATGTTTGAGTTTTTACTTAGGGGATGTTTTTTTGTATATGGGGGTGTTTTTTGACAATTTTGTTTGGTATATTCAAGAGCCCAATATAGGCCAAAAATCATGGCGCACTTTATTTTTTTCAGATTTATTTTTTCGATAAGGGGGTGGTTTTTTGCACATAGGGGGTGGTTTTTAAAATTTTTTTCCGTGCATTTGAAAGCCCAAAATAAGCCCGAAATTGTGGTGTACTTTGTTTCTTCCTAGTTTGTGTTTTTATATAGGGGGTAGTTTTATTTCCGCTAGGAGTTGTTTTCGGAAATTGGTCGTTGGCGCGTTCAAGAGCACAAAAGAAGCCCAAAATTCTGTCGTCTTTGATTTTCAGTTTTTTCAAATTTTTATGTAGTGGAGGTGCTGGCTTGAATCAAGCCAGCATCTCAAATAAAAATTTGAATTTTCAAAAAAAGTAGTGGAGCCCAAAAATCGGCAATACAGCCCAAAAAAAGCCCAAAATTCTGATACCAAAAAATTTCGATTGTGGAGGTGCTAGCTTGATGGACCTATATAATCCACTTTCAATAGAAAAAATAGTAGAAAATCTTGTACGATTTGAGAAACTTGTGTGCTTTTTGTATGCTCTCGCGCAATTGAATCTAAACTTTCAAATGACCTAACAAATTACTGAAAATATTATACATGTTTTGTTTTAATTTCATTGAGTAAGATTTTCAAACGGTTTCAAGTTATATTCAATTTTTCACAGGAATTCGGTTATTTTGAACAAAACTTATGACATATTTTAAAGTCGATTTACATTTTTTAATCATTCCCCATTACTTTATATTGATATTATTCTTTGGAAACTATTGGTACTTGTGTTTAAAAAATATAACATTTCACAACATATTTGCGATTTTTTAAGAACTTTAGGTTGCTTTGATGTGTTTCACCTCAAATTGGGACTTTTGAAATCCAATGGTTTTTGTTTAAACTAATACGATGTATAAGCTTGATCAATTTCATATTGTGTCAGTGTTTCTTTTTGGTCGCCAATTTGAATCTTATTTGTGAAAATCATGGTATTCCAAAAAATATTTACATTTTTTAACAACTTGAAGTAATGTTGTTGTACTGAACCCAAAATTGGTATTTCTAAATAAAAATGATTTTAAATAAAATTCGTATTTTTACTTGAAAATGATTTATTTTAAACGTTTCAAATAAGATTCACAATAATTCAAAAAATGTAGGTTGTGTTAGTATTTCACACTGGAAATCGGTATTTTTAGTAAAATGTCATTAGATTTCAAAATACAATTGTAGGTTGTGCCAGCTCCTTTCACCAGTTGTTTTTAACAAAAATCATTGAATTGCAATGAAGATGTACAATTTGGAAGAACTTTTTGTTATGTTAGTGCTTTTCGTCAAAAATTTGTATTTTTTATTAAAAAAAATACAGGTTATGCGCGCGTTTTTAAACGAAGACCTATAATTTCAAACAATTTGTTCTTATGCCTTGTCAATCTTTTTCGTCTTAAATTACTGTTTTATTAAAAAAATAATTAGATTTCAATGAGTATTTACAATAATGAAACAATTATAGGATATGTAAGCGTTTCTCGCCGTAAATTGGTCATTTTACACAAAAGTTATTCGACTTCAAAAATTGAACTTGCGATTTTAAACAACTTTAGTTTGCGTTAATGTTCTTTTCGGAAATTGGTATATTTTACGAAACTAAGGAATATAAAAATTCCAAATAATAGCTACCAACAACCTTTAATTTCAAATTCGCACAGTCAAAATTACGAACAAAAAGCCTTAGAAGGAAAATTGTGAGATTCAAACCTACAAATTTTCAAATAATGCAATGTAAATCAAAGTACTGGAAATTCATCAGTTTCAATTTGAAACCCCTGAAAATTAAGAATGTGAAATTATCGTGATCGAAATTGACAAAATTCTTCTTCAATACACTCAAGATTAAAAATGAATAATTGGATTATCAAAACTTTTTCCATATCAATAAATTATCAAATTAAAAAGTCATTTGGCATTCAACCTCTGCGAGTTTTTCATTTTTTATTTCAGTAAGAAAATTATTAACATAACTTTTCACAGGCATACCAATCTGGTGTTACACTATGCAATCATGTGCGGATTTAATTAATTCTATTTTTAAATAAATTCGTGAAATAAGGAATGTGATATATATTTTGTGTCACATTCATTGTCCCCTTAATTGTCAGATTAAAAGGATCAATTAATAGACTGAAAAGCATTGCACGTTCGGAGTTCTCTCGCCTCAAATGGCACTTTACAGAATTCTAATTTAATTCCTGCTATGCGGTCGAACAAGCTACCAATTGAATTCTCACCTGAAACTCAATTGAGTGTCCGCGATTGTCCTGGGACCGTACCATGCATCTCTATCAAGAGAGCTTTTCACGTGGACGCGTATAGTCTCTTATATATAATAGTACTCACTCGCTTTACTGTGGTCATTTTATATATCCCTTTAATTCGACTTCAATGCAAGCGTGAAAGCTAAATATTTTACTCAAGGAGTGGATTTCAGAGACTTGTGGAAGAGAGGAAGCTAAGAGCTACATAAAAGCTAGATTTTAAAACCGAATCTATAGGTGTGACGTATGTTTTGTTCTTCCGACTAACCTCACTTGGCATTTGAAAAAGCGTGTTGCTCCAACAACAATAAGTATTGTATTACGGAGTGGATGTTGTCCGCCTTATGTAAACGAAAAATAAACATTATCGGATTACAAAAGGAGAATTGCAATGCAGAATTGTTATGAAAGACGATATACTCGAGATGCTGTAGACTGAAAAACAGTGTATAACAAGCATGATACAGTTCCACAGTATTATCGCTAACATAGATAGGTATTACTATTGTACATATTATCGTATTGTACGATATTTACTAAATAAAAGGTGAAAATGATCCAAGTAAATATGTTTATTTTTCCTCTTAAAATTTATGTCCTTATCTCAATACTTTCCATAGTGCAAATCATTCTGCATTAATAATAATCCTCCCTATTTGAAATGAGTCAACTGCGGAATGCAGAACTGCGGGATTGCAGAAAGAGTCAACTGCGTTTCACGATTCTGCAATTTCAAATATATACCTCGTGATAGTTTATAAATATGATTTCCATCTAAAAACTGTCAAAAGTAGATAGACATGAAGAATATGGAAACAAGTTAAAAGGAAACTGCCTATCATTCAACATTTCTGTTGAATGCCTTTGGTCTCAAGTTTCTGATGACGCCACCGCGAATTACGAAAATGGCGGATTTGCATAGCCAGTGGTCACCTGGTCATTACCATGATTCTGTCTAGCTTCAAACCAACAAAGCAACTCATCGTTAAATGTTCTTCGTGTTTCTGATCTGAGGACCATTTCGCTGGCCCCACCACCCACGCATACCCGGGTAAAAATATTTTGTCTTGGTTTTGTCTTGTATGTCTTCGATATGTCTCGAATATGTCTCCAAGACAGTGATATCTGGCTCCGTCTCACCAGCTAGACATTGGAGATATACAGGCTTTGCTTGCATTTATGACTGTTGACTGAGCCAAGACAATACCAGGTTGACTTGTTTCAAGACAAGAAGTGTAAGTCCTGATAAATATAACGAATTGCTCTTTAAAAAAATTATATTGCCAGTTTGTGGCTTTAACATTTGCCAGGGTCAAAAGTAAAGAAGTTTTAGTTTGTAAATTTTATTGTCCATTATACTCCGGCCTCTATAAACTATGGACCCCACAGACAGGGCCTGCCATTTCCAGGAATCAGGTAGCTAGGTGAGGACCAAGCAGTTGACATCTGCTGAGGATTAAAATTTTACAACCGATAAAACTTGTAATTTTGTAATAAATAATTTTTAAATAAGAAATTCGGAACCTGTCTGTCTCAACAACTGCAGGCATATAAAATTTTTGATGAAAAGATTAAAACTGTCATTTTCTAGAAGTATCTAGTGAACTGTTGGAGATAGGAAAAAATGGACAACATTTTTAGATTCGCCATCCAAACAACATAACTATTGCAGACCAATGAAATTATCAACACATGAACAATAAATACCATGAAGATAAATAATTTAAACATTCTATAAAGTTTGAAGCGGATTAGTGATGACCCTCAAGACATAAATTTGTGTCTTCAAGTTATAAATATTCGTCCTAAGACATCAAGAATACTCTGGTTCCGTCTCACGAGCTAGACATACAGAATGACTTGGAATTGTCTTGGACTGGTCTTTACTCAAGACAAAATCAAGACCAAATATTTTTACCCGGGTATTCAACTTTTTCTGGGCCCAATATTTAGTGCAGGATTTGTTCAAATTTGCTCAACCAAAATTAGAATTTGTGCAACACTGAAAGTACCAGATAACTCAAAAAAACACTGGCGGGGCCAGCGAAACGTTTCGCTGGCCCCGACATTATCCAAAATCAACTTTATATGAGCGTATTATTTTCGTCTTAATTTGTTCAAATTTGTGCAACCAACTCCAATACCTAAAAACTACCCCCTATGCGGCCAACACTATGACGGGGCCAGCGAAACATTTCGCTGGCCTCGACATTATCCAAAATTAACTTTATACAAGCGTATTATTTTCGTGTTAATTTGTTCAAATTTGTACAGCCAACTTCAACCCCTAAAAACTACCCCTTTTGCGGCAAACATTTTAGCGGGGCCAGGGAAACGTTTCGCTGGCACCGCTATTGTCAAAAATCAACTTCATATGAGCGTATTATTTCCGCCTTCATTTGTTCAAATTTGCGCAACCAAATACAACCCCTAAAAACAACCCCCAATGCGGCAAACAATATAGCGGGGTCAGGGAAACGTTTCGCTGGCACCGATATTGTCAAAAATCAACTTTATATGAGTATATGCCGCATAGGGGGTAGTTTTTACGGGTTTTATTTGGTTGCACAAATTTGAACAAATGATGACGGAAATAATACGCACATATTTTTGACAATATCGGTGCCAGCGAAACGTTTCCCTGGCCCCGCCATATTGTTTGCCGCATTGGGGGTAGTTATTAGGGGTTGGATTTGGTTGTAAAAATTTGAACAAATTAAGACGGGAATAATACGCTCATATAAAGTTGATTTTGAATAATGTCGGGGCCAGCGAAACGTTTCTCTGGCACCGCCAAAGTATTTGTTACATAAGGGGTAGTTTTTAGGGGCTGAAGTTGCTTGCACAAATTTGAACGAATGATGACGGAAATGATACGCACATATAAAGTTGATTTTTGATAATTTCGGGGCCAGTGGAAAGTTTTGCTGGCACCACCATAGTGTTTGCCGTATAGAGGATAGTTTTTAGGGGATCAGGTTGGTTGCACAAATTTGAACAAATTAAGACGAAAATAATACGCTCATAAAAGTTGATTGTGGATAATGTCGGGGCCAGCGAAAGGTTTCACTGGCCCCGCCAAAGTATTTGTTACATGAGGGGTAGTTTTTAGGGGTTGGATTCGGTTGCACAAATTTGAACAAGCTAAGACGAAAATAATACGCTCATATAACGTTAATTTTGGATAATGTCGGGGCCAGCGAGACGTTTCGCTGGCCGCACCATAGTGTTTGCCGTATAGGGAATAGTTTTTATGGGTCGAAGTTGGATGCATATATTTGAACAAATTAAGACGAAAATAATACGCTCATATAAAGTTAATTTTGGATAATATCGGGGGCAGCGAAACGTTTCGCTGGCCCCGCCATATTTTTTGCCGTATTGGGGTAGTTATTAGGGGTTGGATTTGGTTGTAAAAATTTGAACAAATTAATACGGGAATAATACGCTGATATAAAGTTGATTTTGGATAATGTCGGGGCCAGCGAAACGTTTCTCTGGCCCCGCCAAAGTATTTGTTACATAAGGGGTAGTTTTTAGGGGCTGGAGTTGCTTGCACAAATTTAAACGAATGATGACGGAAATAATACGCACATATAAAGTTGATTTTGGATAATTTCGGGGCCAGTGGAAAGTTTTGCTGGCCCCACCATAGTGTTTGCCGTATAGAGGATAGTTTTTAGGGGATCAAGTTGGTTGCACAAATTTGAACAAATTAAGACGAAAATAATACGCTCATAAAAGTTGATTTTGGATAATTTCGGGGCCAGCGAAACGTTTCGCTGCCCCCGATATTATCCAAAATTAACTTTATATGAGCGTATTATTTTCGTCTTAATT
>CAKNXH010000616.1:172980-270203 GCA_932178445.1 Andricus quercusramuli | reverse complement strand
CTCTGTAAAAACCGAAACGGGGACCATTTTTTGACTCGCTTTGACACGTATACCGAATAAACGATTAAGTTTGAAGCTCCATTGGATAGATTCATCGTTATCTACAATAATATATTTTATTATTACAACACCTCTCAACGTCACACAGGGTAATATTCCGCTTGGTACCGTGGAAACCTGCTACTTTAGTGCGTAAGATTACAGCGACATTCGGCGGAAAATTACCATGCTAGTGCAGGGTCCTTTTATTTCCTACGACCGACGGTATAATTTCCAGCAACTGATGTGAAATAACATACCCTGCCGTGGCGTATTTTATGCATCAGTGCAATTTTACCACGTCAGAATATGTAAAATTCTGAGGACATTTCGTACAGTGTACAGCAAGAAGTGGCAACGCCACACAATCATAGCGCTGCTGGTACCCGATTTGCTCCTGTCACGGTTTATCTTCGCGCTTGTCGTAGGCCTCAACGATTGGTAGGAGAGGTGTGTTCGTGAAGTAAGATGTTGACACTTTTGGTGAGACCATCCGGTCCATGTCAGGCTCCACAGGCAAGGCTTCTTCGGGATCCTGGTGACGGGAGAGTGCGCCGTGTAAATTTGTATCATTACCCAAATTATACTCGATTTAGTACTTATAACCACTCAAGAAGGCGTGTCATCGTGTCAACTTGAGCTTTGAGCCTTTACCTTGTACAACAGGGCTCACCAGAAGGCAGCCTTTGACTGCCTTTTCATTTATTGATATTCATATCGTTAACACAATCGGAACAATATATAATATTCAACTGTTCATGTGCTTTTTGCAAATTTCTTTAATTAATATGTATTGAAATAACATATACTATGACTATGTTGCCTTAGGGTGGCCCTTATTTTTCACTTTTCCGAATTTCTCTGCTCTCACCCCTCGTTTCATTCGAATGCTCAAAAGAATCTCCTTTAAATTTGAGCAAAATCGGTTAATATTTAGGGGTGGCGCAAAGCCTATGAAGTTTCCCATTGATTTAACATGAGGAAAAGTCAGTTTTCTGTAAATCTAATATTTAAACGCGATAATATGTTATAAATAATTCCGGGTTGCAGTACATTGTTCAGAATTCGTCAGATCATAAGAATCAATCATAAATTTTGAGGTTAAATAATTTTAAGCCACTCTTATGGGTCCCCAAAGAAAACTCCATAAGTGACAAATTTGAATTTTACGTAATATTGCGGTTTATTGACGCTTTTTAAAAAAAAAAAAAAAATTGATTAGCATTTCGAACTCGAAAGTTCATTGCCTCACTACCCGATTCGGGTAGTGTTTCTAGGTGGATAAATACTACCAGTGTGGGTCCACCACACCCACGACGGGCCAACACCACGCAGTATTCCCCGAACGGTCACCCATCCAAGTACTAACCGCGCCCAACGCTGCTTAACTTCAGTGATCTTACGGGAACTGGTGTTTTCAGCGTGGTATTGCCGTTGACGCTTTTTAAAAGTTCTTCAAAAATAAATAATCATTAATCGGTTATTCAAGAACTCCCAGTCATTTGTTAACTAGTGTTCAATTGTTTAAACAATTTCAATTTGTTCAAATATTTGTTTTTTTTTCAGTCAACTAGGACATAAAAATATTTCAATCTTTCGAAAAAAAATATGTTGACCAAAAAATTGTCCTTAAAATTTGAATCCGTTTAAACATCCACGAGTATTCATAATAAACAAATCAGTACCTAAAAATATTAAAATATGTCGAAAAATTAGTATATATAAAATGTTCCGCCTGCTTTTTTGTAGGTAAAATATATGCTTGTATAAATACGTATTATTTGAATAATTGTTCAATTGTTCAAACGAATTATTTCATATTTATTATTGATTAAATAACTCATAAAGTCTAAAAAATACGTTCATTTCGCGAGTTAACTAAAAAAACAAATATTCAAACAAATTAAAATTGTTTAAACAATTGGATATTAGTTAACAAATGACTGCGTATTCTTGAATCACCGACAATTGAGTATTAATTTTTCAAAAACTTTTGAAAATTGTCAATAAACCGCAATATTACGTGAAATTCAAATTTGTCACTTATGGTGTTTTCCTTGGGAACCCATAAGAGTGGCTTAAAATTATTCAACCTCGAAATTTATGATTGATTCTTATTCTCTGACAAATTTTGAACAATATACTCAAGAACTCTTAGGGCCGCATTATATCTATAGATATACGTCGTTCCTGCGTGGGTCGGACACCCCGATAGTATGTGTTCTAGGTACTCAACGTGTGCATTACACGCTCTACACCTATCACTGGAAATTTCTTGAAATAAGATTCGGTCACGGTATGCTAAGGTGGAAAGGACACCGTCCTGGCATGCGAAAATAAAACACTCTGCACCTGAATTGAGTCCTGATGATTTGAGGAAAGCAAAAGTTTGCTCCTTCGACAAGGACTGTCTTGCTACATTTCTGTGAAAGTTTCCGTGCATATGCTTGTCGAGTAGCTGTTGGTGAAATTTTCCAACCTCTGCTTTCTTTACTTCGGCTTTTAGACGTGAAGCGTGAAAGCGTGAAGCGAATTGCCAGACCTGAACACACGGCCCAGGCTTGGTCCAATTTCGGCAACCAAAGATCGGCTGATGTTATTGCGCCAATATCGGCATTTTAATCGGCCCAGTGTTGTTCCCGCATTGGCAGCCTACATTGGCTATTCAAATTTGTCGATCTACCGCCGATGCTTGGCCCAGTGATGGCAAATTACTTGACCAAGTGTCACTTTCATCATGGCAAAGCATGTTTTATGAGGAAAAGCCAGAGATCGGCCCAGACGCGGCGCATTACTGTTCAAGACATAGTGTTTACTCTGGCACAACATCTTTTAGTAGGAGAAGCCAGAGTATGGCCCAGCAAAGGCGCTTCACTGGGCTCAGTATTACTTTTAGTACGTAAATCATATTTTAAGAAGAAGAGCTAGACTTCGGCCCAGACACGGCGCAGTACTATGCCGAGAGTATAAATATTTAAAAAAAAATTTAATACGTTTAAAAATATGGTTCATGTCTTCTAAAATGTCTAAGAACTATAAATACAACCGTCGCGAATACAACATTTTTTATATTTTTTTTTCAAGAAAAAAATTCTAAGTTCCATTTTTATGTAAAATTGTAAATGTTCAGAAAAAATTAGATTTGATGTTAATCTTAAACGTTGTAAAATAGTCTAAGACAGCTAAAAACCAAACCGTACACGAGGTTTAAAAAAATTTGTCATTAAAAAATTGTCAAAGTTCACGATCAAATTTCTAAGTTCCGTCGTTAAAAATTTTGAATGTTCATAAAAAATTACAATTTGTTCTATTGTAGAAAGTTGTGAAGTAGTCTCCAACGCGAAAAAACGAAATATTACACGAAGAAAAATTGTAATTGATATTAATTATTTCTTTAAAAATTATTTTGTTCATATTCGTGTAACAGTTCGTATATTTTACATTAACATAACGTCGTATGATAATGAATATTTCATTAGAAAAAGAGAGTTTGAAATTTAGTGTTTTAACTTTTTTGAGCTACAGCTTATAAGGCTGGCTTTTTCATCAAATTTCAACGCGCAGGTTTAGCGCAATGGTTGAGACTCCCGACTGCTAGGCGATAGATTTGAGTATATTTATAGGTTCAATACCCCGTAGCGTTAGCAATTTTATTTGTAATATAATATTTAAAAATGTCATATATGTATTCACTCTACATACATAGTTGCGTCCCACAAACAGTTCAATGATTTTTTATTTTTTTTTAATTAACTCCGGTGATGGCGGCCAGAGTCTGGGCCAGAATTGGCCACCTAGTGCATACTGAAGTTATCATTCCAGCAGTGGCGCGATATTGGCAGCCGAGATAGGGGCGATATCAGTACCCTTTGCTGAGCCGATAATGGCAGCCAGTAACGCATAAGTAATGGCGTTTAGAGTCTGGGCCAGAATTGGCCGCCAAGTGCATACTGGAGTTATCATTCCAGCAACGGTACGATATTGGCAGCCGATCTTCAGCAATATTTTTGCCAATACTAGGCCAGTGCTGAGCCGTATCTAACTTCGCACTTGGGTATATATATATTCAAGGTGAAAGTATGAGCCCTTTGCTTTTTTGCATCACACTTCTGCCTCTATCTCTCGCACTACGAAATTCTGCTGGATACCTCTGTGGCGACACTAATCAGCGTGAGCATGAGGTCACTCATGTATTTTATATGGATGACCTGAAGATCTATGCCGCTGGTAAAAGCAAACTTCAAACTGCAATAAATTTCGTCAAGAACTACACAGAAGAGATTGGGATGGGCTTTGGTTTGGACAAGTTTGTCAAAATTCAGTTGAAAAGAGGAAAGATTACTGGCGTTCCCAAGGACCCTGAGCTTGTGGATATAAGTGTTATTAGACATCTTGACACTGGAGAGACCTATACATACCTGGGCGTTAGGGTGGGCCGAATTACACATAAGTTTCTGAATCGAATCGTAATAGCACATAAAAGTTGCTACTCGTCGCCCTGATCACGAAAAAATTGTTTTTCTCAAATCGGACCATATCTTCCGGTCGCACATCGCGTTCAAAGTTTCGAAAAATCGTCAAAAATTGAACAAGTTTTAGGATTTTTTCTTAGTAAGTTATAGTAATCGAATATCGTCCAAAATCGGTATGTGACCTCTTCTAAATATCCTTTGACTGAAAAAAAATTCCCCCTCTGATCCCCCTCTCCTGAAAGGGTGGGGGAGGGGCAAATATCGTAAGAAAGAAGCCATTTTATGGTCGTTGTTTTTCTCGTGTGAAGTGTACTTGTGAGATCGGCTAAGGCGTTAAAAGCGTTAACATATATCATATTTAGAACAGTATTACGTGAATATACATCAGCCGCAATATAATGGCAAGGGAGGGGGGAGGTGAGCCTCAGCGAGTGTTGACCAATGGCCAAGCTGGGTGGGCGGCAGCCGGTTCTAGAAATTCTCCTTGCCGCTGCGCGCAACGTGCCAATCAGACAAGTCGAGACGCTTCAAATTTTAATTTTTCCCTGTGCATTTTAGCGTTGAACAGATTCTTCCGGCAGTAGCTAATGTCGTTGCTGATGATATAGAGTCTATTTACACTAAGGCATCTTTGCCAAAGGTCTCTCCCACGAGAATTATACAACTTATCAAAACTCTTCACGATAAGTATTACTACATCTGTAACAAGTTGAACAGGGACACAAAATACCTGAAAAAACAAAAAGAGTGTACCCAATACATTTCTGACTGTCAAAAAGCTTTATTTGACAGTCAGAAATGTATTGTGTGTTCTCTTTTTGTGTTTCCGGGTTTTTTTGTCCCTGTTTAACTTGTTACGGATGTAGTAATACTTATCCTGAAGAGTTTCGATAAGTTGTATAATTCTCGTGCGAGAGACCTTTGTCAAAAATGGACTCTATAATCTATATCATCAGCAACGACATTAGCTACTGCCAGGGCTAAAGAGTACAACAACATGCTGGCAGTGTAGCAAAACATCAGCATGTCAAGGAAGAATCTGTTTGTTCAGACTTTCAGGCCGTCCAAATAAAGGACAATGAAATTTTTGACCAAGTGTCCTCAACGTCATTGTCAATCAAACTCCTTCTCTAATCAACACTAAAATGCACAGCGAAACACTAAAATTCAACACGTATCGACTTGTCTGGTTGGCACGTTGCGCGCAGCGGTAAGGCGAATTCCTAGAACCGGCTGCCGCCCACCCAGCTTGGCCATTGGTCAACCCGAAGCAGATACAAGCATCTTCTGCGACTAACATGCTTGCCGTACCGGTTGTACTCTACTCGTTTGGGGTGGTTCAATGGACGAACAACGAGCTTAAGGCCCTTGATGTCACCACACGTAAGATCATGCATATGCATAAAAGATTGCATATCAATTAGTCAGTTCCGCGACTATACATTTCAAGCCATCAAGGTGGACGCGGACTTCTGATCCTCCAGTGTCTTCATAACTGAATTATTCTAAGTACAGCTTACATCGTTGCTAATGGCAGAGATCCTCTCCTAAAGATGTTCAGAAACCACGAGATGATTGGCGAAAGAGTTTTCCTTTACAAAGCCGCAGAGCAAGCTGCCGAGACCCTTGGCCTGAATTTCAACATCAGAAGTGAGGAAAGTGCATTACTCCATCTGGATGCTTCACGTCTAAAAGCCGAAGTAAGGAAAGCAGAGGTTGGAAAATTTCACCAAGAGCTACTCGACAAGCATATGCACGGAAACTTTCACAGAAATGTAGGAAAACAGTCCTTGTCGAAAGAGCAAACTTTTGCTTTCCTCAAATCATCAGGGCTCAATTCAGGTACACAGGGCTTTATTTTCGCATGCCAGGACGGTGTCACCTCCACCTGAGTACCTAGAACACATACTATCGGGGTGTCCGACCCACGCAGGAACAACGTATATCTATAGACATAATGCAGCCCTAAGAGTACTTTATTACCACCTTTGTCGCTCTTACAGTGTTGGTCGCGACCCTGTCCTGCCGAACGCTCCGAGGGATATAGAGTCAATTGTTCGAAACGAGAAGTACCAGATTCTCTGGAACTACGATTTTCGGGCAGCAGTCTCCGTTGCGCACTCGAGGCCTGACATTGTTCTACAAGACTTAGAGAAGCGAACTATATTCGTGATCGAATTCTCGGCTCCGTCCGAATACAACATCGCTGCAAAGGAGAAATAAAAAGAGGAGAGGTATCAAGACCTTAAAAGAGAGCTGCAACGACTGTACCCAAAATATTCGGTACGAGTAATTGTCCTTGTGATAGCTGCTCTCGGAGGTGCGAAATTATCACTGGTTCGCAACCTTGAGGCCATACCCGCGTGCCAAAAATATGCCAAGCCACTTGCGAGATGGACGCAGAAAGCTGTCATCCTTGGATCACTTATTGCTTTCAAGACACACGAGGTTTTCGCCAGCTTGTCGTTGTGATTTCGTCGTGGCCTGTGATCACCCATCTCACGGATGTAAGACGTGGCCATAGGAATATTTTACAGCGGTTCTACTGGGGGCCATTGACATTTTTTGTTAGATGGCAGTTGCTCTTAGTGGTACCCTGCAGTGTTTGTTTAACTTTTTTCAAATTAAATATATATATATATATTTATTTATTTATTTATTTATTTATTCGGTTTCGATTCCTTTGGAATAGAACCGAAGGGCCCATGACAAAGCCAACGAATGCATCCTCGGGTTGCGGATATAGGGTCCCTATACCAAGTGTTTCTGCTGAACATGGTTGCAATGATTAATAAGCAGTCGCGGACAATTGTCCAGGGACGGTCCCGAAAGAATAACCCCTAAGCGAAGGCGTAAGAACCGTGCTGAAAGCTGAATGGTAGCTGGGTGAGGTGTCTTTAACGGTGACCCTGCGATACCGGGCGACCTCTCAGAGTATCAGCCTTATCCTTGCACGCGGGACTCTACAAGGATGAACGAACCCTTCACTTAGCTGCTCGTGGGAACAACAATGAAGCCAACAAACCACCAAAATGTTGTAGATGCGGTTCAAAACGATCGAACGCGCAGAGCACCCGACAATGGATCGGCAAACAATGCCGATCATCCTAGAGTTCGGGGTGCTGAAAATAATTTAGATGGAAACACGACGACGAACCGGCGAAACGCCCACATTCAGTGGACGGATCAACTTAAGAATGACGTGCTAGACTGCTACGATGCCAGTATTATCCCTATTCGCGGAGGCTTTATGGCGCGTATGCATACTCTGTGGTGCCAGAAACACCCAGAACTTCAATACGTTTCGCATCAGTCTTTGTGAAATCAAGCCGACTACCTCCGGAAAAATGGACATGTACGCGGAGCGTTTCCTCAACCGCTGCTTGAACAAGCTGCAGACGGAGATGAAACGATATTAAGACCAACCGAAGACAGCAGGCACTTTCTGGAAGATGATCGCAATTTCAGTACAAGGAGGAACATCAACATGCAAGTTCCTGTTAAGCCCCAAGATCTGGCTGAAATGGATGCCTCCCTTCGTGGAGATATCTCGCAACAGTCCGACCTCTGGACCATCAATTGCTCAGTTCATGGTGCTGCGAGAGCTTTGGCTGATTCAAATCGAAGGCTGAAACCGACGATGGATCAAAAGACCAGAAGACGCTTGCATCAACTGAACAAGAAAATTGGATGGGCAAGACAGAATGCGTCCCATGTTCAACGTGTGATTGACTACATAACATCTGGTAGACCGTTCACGGAAAGGGTTCGAAAGTTTGCCCAAGAACTAAGGACTTTGAATCACACACTGAACAAGTCAAAGCTGCTGACAATCAAGCAGCATATTGTTGACAAAATAAGGCTGTTATCTGACGCAAGAAGGAGGATACAGAAGAGGTAGAGATGGAACAGGGAGAATCAACAGTTTCTTGCTGACCCATCATGCCTCTTCAGTGATCCCCCTGTTTTTGTAAAAAATCCACCCAAGCCAAAGAAGGTAGAGACTTTTTGGACAGAGGTGTACAAGATCCCGAAAACACTAGAGTTGAAAGAAGATACTGACAATATCATCCGCTTCAAGGAGTTCTGCGACAGCCTCATAAAATCTGAAGATTTGAAGAGGTGAAAAAAGCACTTAGAGGCACGAAGAACTTTTCCGGTGCAGGACCAGATTGTATCAAGAACTTTTGGTGGGAGAAGTTTACTTCTATACACCAACATTTGGCCCGCATATTCACCTCATATTTAAAGTCAGAGATGCCCATTCCGCAGTGGCTGGTGTTAGGACGCACTATACTCCTACCGAAAAAAGGCAACTTGTCCACACCAGAGAATTACAGACCAATAACTTGTTTAAACACACTGTATAAGATCTTTACAGCTGTTCTTAACAACAGGATCGTTCGACGAATTGAGCCTGTATGGTGAGAGATGTACGAACAACGAGGCATGAAAAAAGGTGTAGCAGGCTGTCGAGAGAACCTGCTAATTGACAGGTGTGTCTATAAAGACGCTGCCGCCCCTCAGCGCTTCGTCGATTTCGTCGTGCCCTGTGACCACCCATCTCACGGATGTGAGACGTGGCCATAGGTGTATTTTACCGAGGTTCTACTGGGGGCTATTGACATTTTCTTTTTAGATGGCAGTTGCTCTTATTGGAACCCTGCGGTGGTTGTTTAACTTTTTTTTCAATTATATATATATATATATATATATATATATATATATATATACAATAAAGCCAAATTCATAGTAGTCATTGTCATAAGTGCGAAAGAGATGCTCTGATCTCACTGATCTCACTCACTTAAATCTAGCACTCCAATCGTGAGAGGTAAGGGGACTCACGTAAATCCAGCACCCCAAAGGGAACAGATTTCATTAAGTTCAGGTCGTTGTTCCTGGGTAACAATTAATGTGGAAAAATTGACCTGCAAATGCCCTTGAAGGTCAGGGGGAAGCCTAAAACCCTTCAGATAAAGCTCGAGGTCATCCTTATCCCATGACCGGAGTACATGTTTGGACGTAAAATTACCCGCTCTTTCGATTGCCGTTGTCAAAAATAGAGGTTCCCACATCAAAAAACAAAATTGACCTTGAAATATCCTTGAAGGTCATGCTCAAAGTCAAATTCAAGGTCACTACTGTATCCCTCATGAAAAGTTACTCCAAGAATGACCTCGACTGTTCTCGTGAACACCTGAGCCGAAGCAGTATAGATTGTACCCGACCCACACCTAGGTCAAGCCCAAAATTCTTCAGATAAAGCTCAAGGTCATCCTTATCTCATGACCTGAGTATATTTTTGGACGTAAAATTACCCGCTCTTTCAATTGCGTTGTCGAAAATAACGACCTTGAATTCAGCTATACATATTGCAACCACCGGCTTTCATCACCTTGTTAATTATTATATTAATTAACAATTATCAGCATCTGCATCCTAGATTCACGTTTTAGTGAAGACTAAAATTAAATGATCATCGTCAAAATATAACAATGGTAAATTTATAGTATAAAGAGATAATAAAAGTATCGAGCCTAACGAATCTCGATATTTTAGGTAAAGTAAGAAACACACAAGATATACAACACGGCGATTTACTCTTTAGATCGAAAGAGTAAATCGAGTTAAACTAACTCTGTTAATTTTCAAAAAAGAAAAGAACGTCTCGGTTTTGGGTTCAATTACCTCTCTACAAATTGTCTCTCGAGAAATGCTGAGATTCTACCCGCAAAGGCAGATGTACTCCTCTTGGTGCCAAACCTCAAATAATAAATTTTTGGTTAATGCCTTCAATAATCATCGTTAGATTATAAAAGGGATTATCCGCAATTTGGCTAATTGACATCAAAATATTACACCTGACTTTATAGCCTGCCGCTCAGGCCTCACAGTCCCCGAGAAGCGGGGAGTCGCTCGAGTACGTTCGGGTGCCCTCGCAGCTGTGAATGTCGCAACGTAGGTAGCCTCTATTCTTGTCAACTTGGGCGGAAGTGAGAAAGTGTGCTGGCTCTGAGCGAAGCGAAGTCTAAGATAAAATCTTGAGTTTTGACTCGTAAAATTTTGAGAAGATTCTAGTGAAAATTATTCTTGTCAGAAGGCTAGCATTTGCTTGCGAGGATTTTACAATCAGGTAGAGAGATATAATCCCTCGTCTGCTTGCAAATTGCTCACTACATAATTGCTAGACTGCTAATATAAATTATATTGGATTATGTAGTCAGAGTCCTCCGGTGAAACCAGATTATCTCTCAATAAAGCAAATACAATTTTCACAGTGGTTCATTAGTGAATTGAAAGACTAATGGATCTCAAATTCAACTTGTATTTGATAATACAGACAGGGTCCCCCGGTGCAACCAGGTTACCTCTCAAAAATGCAAATACTCGTTGAAGAGGATATGAATTTAAGCGTCCAGATGATGCCCGATAATATAGACAGAGTCCCCCGGTACAACCAGGTTGTCTCTCAAGAATGCGGGTATAATCTGGATTTAATTTCCTAAGAAGGAAATCGCGAGAAAAACGCGCTCGATTGATTCCTGATAATATAGACAGGGTCCCCCGGTGCAACCAGGTTACCTCTCAAAAATGCAGGTATAAATCGAGTTAAACTTTCTCAATGGAAAGCACAATAAACGGCACGCTCATTTGATTCTTGATAATATAAACAGAGTCCCCCGGTGTAACCAGGTTGTCTCTCAAGAATGCAAGGATCAAATGAGAAATTTTATAAACGCGGCACAATCAGGTAATCACAAAAAAAAATGCACAAATAAAAACACAATGAAATGCACAGATAAAAACACACGCAAAATCGCTCAAAGTCGCACACGAAAATCGCTTTCTTCTAGCACAGCTAGGATCGCTATCGAAAAATGCCTTGAAATCCCCGGTAAAACCGAATATTTCAAGGCAGGCAGTAGTACAGCAATGAAAGGTTTCCCCTTCTGTCCGTACCACTAAGATTTTTGGACCCTATGACCTTAACTGTGTTAGAGTAAAGATCGAATATAGAGTCAGAATTTTCGGTCGGGGCTCGCTTTTTATTCACTCTGCCCTCCCACGCTTACGTAAGATCGTGAGCGTGGGAGTTCTCGAGTTTGCGCTTTAGCGTTTCTCCTGTGGGATGCTACTTTTTCGGAAGCATCACAGAGGAGAAAATACTGTTGCCTAATTTTAGGAACCCCTCATAACTCGCGGGTTACAATATAGATTTGAAAATTTGGGAATTAATTCTGAAAATACCTCCAGCAGTATTTTTAACCATCGTGAAAAAATAATTACTAAAACAAATAAAATGTTTATAAAAAAAATTACGGTTTCCATTAGTTAATGTACTATAACTTCAACTAACACTGAATAAACACGTACTAAATGAATATAACACCCTTTTCAAGTCTAGCAAAGCACTCACGGAGAATAATTCATTAATTAAACATTGATTTTATCCCCTCCACTGTCACTGCAAAACAAATAAGCCTTTGCAGATAGATTTCAATATTCGGGCATATAGCTAGAACCAACTAAAAGTCGCAGAAAAAAGTCTAAAGCTATCTTTGGATACATATCAGCCATATCTCTAGGTGTTTTTTCAATGTTTCAAACAATTTATTATTCAAACAATTATATTGTTTATAATATTTATTATTTGTTTAAACAATTATTGAACAGCAATTTATCTCAAACGACAATCAGATGTCGTAACTCGAATATAATAGAATTCAAATCAATTTTTTAAAATAGAAAAACTTGATAGACAGAGCGGAGGGGGTAAAAATAATGTTTGAATTCTAGTTTTTCCATTCTGAAAAATTTATTTGGATTCTATTATATTCAAGTTACGACATCTGGTTGCCGTTTGAGACAAATTGTTGTTCAGTCATTGTTTAAATAAACAATTATTATTATAAACAATATGATTGTTTAAATAATACTTTTTTTGCATTATATAAAAAACTCCTAGAGATATGGCTGAGATTTCTCCACAGATGCCTTTAGATTTTTCCTGCGACTCTTAGTTTCTTCTACCTATATGTCCGGATATATCCGAATATATTCGAATATGTCCGAATATTGAAATATATCTGCAAAGCCTTTCTTGTTATGTGGTGACAGTGGAGAGGATAGAATTAATGTTTAGTTAATGAATTAGTCTCCATGAGTGCTTTATAAGACTTGAAAAGCGTGTTATATTCATTTAGTACGTGTTTATTCAGTCTTAGTGGAAGTTATTGTACATTGAGTAATGAAAAAAGTTACTTTTTTTACAAACATTGTATTTGCTTCAATAATTATTTTTTCACTATGATCAAAATTACTATCTTATTTTTAACGTATTTTATTTAAGTATCTACTAATGTGCTTGAAACTAGTTCCAGACTGATACATTTGTTTACATTGAATTCCGAATTGTTTATAACAATTAAATTGTTTGGAAATAATTTTTTTTCATAATTCGAAAAACTCCTAGAGATATGGCTAAGACGATTCCAGATATATCCTCAGTTTTTGATAGGACAATTACTTTTTTTTAAATAAATTCCCGAATTTTCAAATCTATGTGTATAGCTCAATTCAGGTTCGTCAAAAATAGGGGTTCCCAATTGAATAAAGAAAGTTGACCTTGAAATAACCTTGACGGTCAAGCTCAAGGTAAAATTCAAGGTAACAACTGGATTCCTCGTTAAGAGTTACTCCAAGAATGACCTCGAACTTTTTGAAAAATATTTTACCTGCAAAATTATTTAGGTGTTTCGCTACTTTTTGGAAACCCTGTATATAATCCTTAATTCTAGTTGGATATGTAGACTTTTTTACTCTTCTGATTAAACCATAATGGAGGCTTACTGGGAATAAGACCTGTCCAAAATTTAATATCACTAGCCCATATGTGAATCTAAAGAAAGGCATCGTACATAAATACCGCCGATTATGAAGGAGAAATTAGTTCAGATTTTGCCACCAGTAGTTTAAGTAAAGTCCAGAAGTTCATCAGTTTCAGTTCACAAACTTTCAGTCAACAATCAATTCATAAGCTTGCCATAAGCAGCAGAAATCAAACACCAGGAGAACCATTGAAACTTTGAACTCCTGACCTGAAAGTGTTCCTCTCACAAGTCTACCATAGAAAGCTCGAGTACTTCTAAGACCTTCAAAATTTAGCATCTGTACGAAAGTTCTATATTCGAGTCAGTATCAACAATCAAAAGGATATTTTTATTCGAGAAAAAGGACACCTGTGACAAACAGAAGGACAAACACAGGCCAGAAGATTGACCCGTCACCTTAAACCACTTATCAAAATATTCTTGCTATCAGTCAGCCGCTGCAGGCTCCGCCCTGAATCTCAAGATTATATAGCCAAAGCCGTTTCCGGTCCCACCAACGAGAGAATTAAAAAGCCTATCCTAATTAAGAAACCAGTATGTATCAATTTTATCAACACCTTTTACGACATTTCTTTATACTTGTTTGCAATTAAAAAGATTTTAAGGGCCCCTTTGCCATGAAAATATATGAAATTATTAGCAGAACTGCTTTCTATACTTTTGTAAGTTTTTAAAACTTGGATTAAAACTTATTTCATTGTTCTGAATTTCTTACTAATCGGAAGTTTTGAATTGAAGATCCAATTTTTATTATACCTAAAACTCATGACGTCACATAGCTAATTTTAAGATATAAAAATCATTGAATGTAGATTATATTTGGCTGTTTCTGAAAAAATTTCTCTATCTAAATATATTTCAGTTTTATCGATTAGAATTTTCATTATGAATTTTTTTCTTATTAAGGAAAAAGAAAGTACATAAATCGGTTCTCTGCTTAAAGAAGATTAATCATTTATTTTTAGAAAGATGTACAAGTCAAATAATATCTAGGAAGTTTTTATGACGGTTCGTTGACATTTCTCTGACTGAAAACAAAAAATCAAGGAGCTGGTTCTCGAATTACCGGAGGCATGGTGGCGGAAGGAGACAGAAGTGGAAAACGGAACTAACGTAGTGTAAGAAGTGAAACAAGGTAAGTGAAACGCAGAGGCACTTCGTACACACTTTCGAAGTAAACACAGTGAAACGAAATTGCTACTCAGCAAGCGTATATTCTCCTTCGTTTACACCAAACGGTAATTTTCTGTTCCAAGCGGAACGTATAACGAAAACTTGAGCTAATTAAACTCATTTCCATTAGTTTCGAGAGGCGGAAAACACCGTATTATCCCACTCTACTTTTTCAAGAGGTATCAAGCAATGATACTTGATTGAAGCAGTCTCATATATTACTCGAGAAAAAACGATTTACTCTTACATCTAAGTAGTGATAGCTATTGCCCTTCTTTCAGAAATCAGTTACGATATATTTAAAAATTACGCCGTTCCATTAAGCCACTTGAAATCACTGCTGTGAATGGTTTGCATAGAATATCCATTTTTCTCAGTATAGGAAGAAAACTCGCGCGCTAGGCGCACGATAATTAGTGTTTGTCCGAAGCGATTCTTCAATTAAAATATAAAATTAATATTAATACATAATTGTTGTAAAGTTCAATAATTGGAAATATTCTTTTAAATCCATCATTTTCTGATTAACAATACCAGTTCTTGACAGAAAACGCTAACATAACATAATCAAATAAGACATAGTTTAAGATTTTAAATTTCGTTTTGAAATTCAAGATTTTTTATTTAGAATTACCGAACTCTTGTGAAAAATCTTAACCTAATCTAAAAGTTTAAAAAAATTTTTAATCATCTTGGACATGTACAGTTTTTTAAGACAAATTTCTGATGAAAAGCACTAACCTGATCTAAAATTGTTAATATATTCGGAATCTCATCCAAATTATAATGATTGTTGTTGGAAAATACCAATTTTTGGAGTAGGGCAACGTTACCTGAATCTATTAAAAACTTATTAATCTTCTTTGAAATCTAGTAATTTTCAAATGAAAATTTGAAATTCCAGTTGAAAACTCTAAAACAATGCGTTTCTCAAGCTTGTCAATTTTATTATTTGGAACAAAAAGTCATTGGCTTTAAATCTAATGATTTCTTGTTTGGAAATGACTGCGAGAATTTCGAGACATTTCGTTACACCATTTTTTCAGATGGATTTCTGCCGCCTTCTTCGAAGCACATCACAAGCTTTTTCATTGCTGAAAAACAGCCTCTATTCTCTCTCCTCTTACGAAACAATGTGTTAGTTTCAACAGTATCTTTACTGACTTCACCTAAGATTTCCCACGAGGATTCTAGTCTCAGTTTCTTTCAGATCAGGTGGCAACTCCTTGGGCTCTGAATTTCCATAAATTTTGAAATTCCCATAGGATTCTACTTTTTCGATACTGCCAAATAAGTAAAATAGGTAATTGAAGATAAAAAGTTAAGCAGTGAATAAGGAGCAACTCTGTCTGCTTTAAAAAATTAAGGTGAATTTTCTTCTTCAGATTCAAAGGTTTATACCAAAAATACTTCACAAACTTTACTGATAGTAAATTCAGATATTGTGTTATGCTTTACAACAGTGATTTTACAATCTCGTAAAAGCTAGATTGACCATTGAATATAAGGCAAATCAGTTATATACTTGACATCGCGCTATCCTGAGCAGCCTCTATGTATCCATGGATCATAAAGCAGCCTGAACTTAATCTATTATTCTGAGCACAAAAGCTGAGAGGTAGTAGTTGCTGCAAAACAAAGCAACCTGACTTTCAATGATGCCGTTTCACTTTAGTTGAATGAAAGGTCTCCAGGTTGAAGAATAAAAAGTAAATAACTTCTTTGATCTTGTGAGAGGCCTTAGAATGTTTAAGAAAAAACATTGCTGTTTAAAATTTTGGGCACAAATATTTGACCTTTCTTATACTTTTGTTTCTTACTTTTATCTTGTTTGAGTAGCTCAGATTTCAAACATTAGTTATAATTATTGATTATTCCAAGGTAATTATGAATAATTATGTTTACAATGAAATATGCTTGCATATCGTCGATCTACTTATTTATTGAATCTCAGAGGGATTAAGAAAAATATTACGTATTAGTAAGCATTTTCTTTATTATTGTTCATATTTTCTTAACCACAAAAAAAATTGTGATCACATTTGTTTCTGAACAAAAAATGAATTTTATTAATGAAAAAGTGAAGAGTGTACTACTAAAGTGATTAGAAAACAAACTTTCCAGAACGCAATCATAAAAATGGCGTGTTTTCATGCCTCCATAGACAAACGTAAAAGTACGCTTTTTGAGCGGCCCCTGGCGGTGCGTTGGATGAGTTACAAAATAGGTTTCTGTTAGCACGGCGTGACGTAGAGTTCAAAAAAGAGCTTTGTTTGTGCATGCCCGAGTATTTTCGTGACGCTATGGTTTGCTAGAGAGAGATAGTGGTAGACGAAGATAGAAAGAGAATTCATGGCGGATTAGTGAGTCGATGTTTCCAACGAAGAGTATAGCGTGTTCCTATCGCCTCGCACATTATACTTTGTTGTCTCATTCACGCTCGTTAGAACCAAAATGCAGTAGAGCTCATGCGTACCTTCACCGACTCAAAACGTGATTTTGCATTTTTCCATGGAGACAATGAAATCCCGCCATTTATGATTTAGTTCTGAAAAGTATCGTTCGTAACTCCTGCGGACTGACGGCTTTCCTTCTTTAAACTCGCGTCATGTTTTTGTAACTCGTCTCTGGTTCGGGCGCCTATGGCGCCCTTACGTACGACTCGTTACAAAAACATAGCGCTCGTTTCAAAAAGGCCGTCAGTCCGCACTACTTACGAAATGTACTAATTCGGGATCAAATAAATGGCCTAGTACAAATGGAAAAAAATTACAGCTATATTATGTTTCCAGCAGGAAAAAATTCAATGCCAGACTGACGAAAGGAAACCTAAATATTTCGTCCCTAAAGAATTTCAATTTAATACTTTCTCAAGATTCCATTGCTTTGCCGCTACGATGACCTTTACTTGCTACTTATTGTCCGTGTAACGGCTTGGAAAATCATATGCGTATCATCTTCACATTATTATTATACTTATTTTAATTACCAAGAGATTTAATGCTTTCACGATGATTCATTATAGTAAATTGAAAGGAGGTGTTTTGGGTTTCAATCGTGTGCAAAACTACCAATCTTGCCGATTCTGGAGCCCTTGTAGGCTCTGCAAGCTACGATCATGGTTCCTTGAAGCAACCAACTCCGACGCAACTGGAACGTGTACCTCATCCAGTCAGGCATAGTTAAAGATCAAAGTTTCACCTCTAGATACTTTTTAAGAGCTACCAATCTTTGTAGAATGTTATGAGAATCAGTGTTTTGTACCTCCAAGACAGCTCGAAAAGAAGTGCTTGATAATTCGCCCGGTTTTCTTTCTCCTTTACCGTGATATCACCATCGACTGGTACCGAGAATTTATTCACGTAAATCATCTTCGTCTTCAGATCTTGAGGGACAATATCTGGCTGTGTATCACTGATACGTCGAGTGATGAAGAATGAGAAATTCTAGTAGATCGTACACTGATCATTCTCCACAACGGACTCGAGTTCCTCCTGGGCGTATGACAAGACGGACAATATATGAACACCATAGAAGTGCCTAGGATGGTCATATAGTACTTTTAGAACCACATTGTGTCGCTCAGCAGTTGCGCTCGTGGTTAGCTCATTATTATTATCATTATTGTAATTATCATATTTATATTTTTATAATGTTAAATTATTGTTATTCTTATGTCATTATCTTATTATTATTCTCATGATTATGGCCCCCATTTAATTCTATTATTATTATTACATTTATAAGCTGACCCACCTTCCACCCACATGTACTCATGATCGGGTACTCTACTACTGAACACGGTCGCGAAACGCAGAAAATGCTTAGTAGATTCGCTGGTGGCAGTCGTTGTTTTGGAACTCCATATTTTGCTTGTGCATTTGTCATAATTTGTGAGCATTCACAAAGGCGTAACAACCGTGCCGAAAGCTGAATGGCACCTGGGTGAGGTGTCTTAAACGGTGACAACAAAAAACTTAGGTGTAGTAAGTGCGGTTCAAAACAATCGAACGCGCAGGGCTCCCGAAAATGGGTCGGACAACAATGCTGACATCCCTAGATTTGGGGGAGCCAATCAGGACAGAGTCAATGCGATTGACCAGCAGAATCTCATTACTTCTGAGTGGGTGGATCGACTGAGGGCTCAAAGAAAGGCGTAGCGGGATGTCGAGGGAACCTGCTCATCAATATGTGTCTGCAAAGATCCAGCATCCTATCAGCGATTCCTATCGATGGCCTGGATTGATTACCGGGAAACGTTCCATTCAACCTCCCATAGACTTATCATATGTCTGTTGGAAAGCTTGAAGGTTCATCCACACATCGTGAGGTGCATAGAGAGATTCATGTCTCTTTGGAAAACCAGATTCACTATCTCATCTGAAAAACATCGTGTGATCACACACAGTATGAACTTTCAGAAAGGTGTGTTACAGGGCGACATAATGAGCCTTCTTCTCTCTTGCCCCACATTATTGCCACTATTTCTCGCAACTCGCCACTCCAAAGGGTACCTCTGCGGCAAACGTGGAAAGCTAGAGCATTATGTCACTTATGTATTTTACATGGATGATCTCAAGATCTACAGGGTGCGAAAAAAGTTCCCGCACATGTATTTTTATGTATAATAATGTGAAATATTAATGTATTTCGAAATCATTTTACTAAAACACTTTACATATACACATATATAAGAAATTATAGGGACATTTCGAAATGTCCACCATTAGCAGAGATACAAGCTTTTAAGCGTTTTAGGAGATTATCAACTATGGCCGTGAGCTCTTCTTCGGTTATTTGATCCCAGGCATGAGAAAGGTCGCGTTTTAACAATCGTATATTGGTGTGGTTTCTAGAGCATACTTTTTTCTCCAAGATAGACCAGACTGAATAATCCATCGGCTTCAAATTCGATGAATTTGATGGATACACATCTTTTCCCCAAGTAGCTGGAAACAACCTTTCGTAGAGCTGCATCGTCGCTTTCGCACCATGTGCTGGTGCCCAGTCTTGTTGAAAGGTACCTGGGTTTTCACCGAAGTGTTCGCGTGTCCAAGGATCCACGACGGTCCTCAAGATGTTTTCTTGATAACATTTTTGATTTATTTTCACACCTTTTTCGAAAAACACCAATTGCGTTTTTCCTGTTGCACAAATTCCACCCCAGACCATCACTGGAGCAGGAAAATGTGATCTACTGACTGTTCTTGCTTTTTTAGACCTTACAGAACCTTTAGGCAATAGTTGCCGATCATTTTCACGATTATGAGCTCGATCAATAGTGAAAACTTTCTCATCAGAGAACAAAACATTACGATGTCGTCCAGCTGCGGCGAAGCGTAATAATTTTTTGCATTTTTGCAATCGTGAGGCTTTCATTTTTTCTGTCAACAGGTGAGCTGTTTGTAGTTTGTAAAGAAAACAATTTAACTCATTTTTCACGATTCTTGTAATACTGGCTTCACTGAATTTGAACTCTTTACCCATTTGACGCACGGAACGCTCTGAATTTCGAAGCAGTCGCTTTTTTATCTTCTGACGGTTAGCTGGAGTGTTTACGGTGCGTGGTCGTCCACTTCTGGGGCGGTCTTTAGTTGTGCCTAACTTACGAAACCGGCGTATGGCATCATAGATTGTTCTACGCGGCATATGCAGCAATCTTGAAATTTCACTCGCTGACTTTCTTCGCTGATGCAAAGCAATTATTGATATACGATTGGCTTCTTGATTCGTTGCGGATTTCTATAGCACCTGCAACAGTTCTGAAAACACTTACTTAATGGAAAATCACCTCAGGAACACGAATATCATGTCTAAATTCATGAATCTTTGACATAATTCCGAGCAACTGAAGCACAAAGATTGTGCGGGAACTTTTGACGCACCCTGTATGGTAAAAATGAAAAGCAAATACAAACGTCTCATTCGACGGATATGGTCTTCTGAACTGTCGGCGAGGAACAAAGAATCTGCAACGAACATGCTTTACGTCCCAGTAGTACTCTATTCATTTGGAGTGGTTCCATAGACGGAGGACGAGCTCAAATCCTTTGATATCGGGTCCCGAAAGGTTATGCATATGAAAAAAAAGCATGCACCTTAAGTCTTCTGTTCCACGACTCTACATCAAACGACGTCAAGGTGGTCGCGGGAAACTGAATCTTGAATGTCTTCACAACAGGATTATCCTGGGTACAGCACATATAGTCGCAAATGGACAAGACCATCTTCTCAAAATGGTCAGGAAACACGAAGATGTGGGCAAAGTGGCGGTAAGCGATATGCATCAATTCTTATCCATCTTGAATACTCACTCCTAAAGGCGCGGATTAGAAATGCACAGGAGAAATACTTCCGTGAATATCTCCTCGACAAGAGGATGCATGGCATCTTCCACAGAAATGTGGGACATCAGTCGATGTCGTAGGAGCTAACGTTTGCTTTCCTTAAATCATCCGGAATGAAGTCGGGCACGGAGGGTTTCATTTAATAATGGCATGCCAGAACGATTTCATTTCCAATCTATCATACCGTCGCCACATTTTGAGCCAAGACATTTCCGGAGAAAGTGCAGAGCGTCTTGTGCACACTCCAAAAATCTAGGACACATACTATCTAGTTGTCCGACTCATGCGGGAACGACCTACATCCAAAAGTACAATGCGGCACTAAGAGTGCTTCATTACCATCTCTGCCACTCTAACGGCATTAGCCCAAGTAGCTTTCCGCTAAACGCTTCTGGAGAAATCGAGTTAATTGTCGAAAATAAGCAGTGCCGCATATATTGAAACTTCATATTCTCGACAATTATTTCTGTTGCGCACTAGAGGCCTGACATAGTTCTCCTTGAGTTCGAAAAACAAACCATGTTCGTTATCGAATTTTCGGCACCAGCTGACAAAAGCGTCATAACCAAGGAGAAAGAAGAGAAAGAGAGGTATAAAGAGCTTGTGAGGAAATTGCGACGTTTATACCCGGAATATTCTGTTAAGCTAATAGTCTTTATCATCGGCGCTCTTGCAGGTGCCAAGGTTTCACTGGTTAATAGCCTGAAAAGCATCCCTGCGTGTCAACAAAATGCTGTGACACTTGCGGAAAAATGCAGAAGGCGATCGTTCTTGGGTCGCTCCGTGTCCTCAGAGTGCACAAGACTTTTGCTGGATCATCGTATTGAATTCGACGCAGACTGTAATCACCTATATCACGGTTATGAGACATGGTTACGACTGAAATTTTATCGCGAATTCGCTGAGTGTGGGTACAGTTTTTCAGATTAGCACCCGCTCCTGGCGAAATCCCGCGGTGGTCCTAATGAGAATATATTGAATATATTCAATATATAATATATTGAATTTATATTGTATAATATACAATATATTTGTTATAACAGTAGAATGCGGGATGTCGGAACGTTCTGTAGCCAACCCGAATGGCTGAAAAATGAGAAAATAGTGAAATATTTCTTTCAGACCCCTATATTGTCCAATTTTTATCGGGGACGTCTCAGATTAATATTAGTAATATTTGGAATTTACATATTATTCCATATAATCTTAACGATTCTCTTCTTCATGCTTGATTTTCTCGTATCCTGTTGCATTTAATTTCATCTTTAATATTTTATGAGAACTAATGCTAGAATGTAATATGAAATGTTCAAAACAGTGTATGGACATAATTTCACGTTAAACTGGGCATGAGATTTCTGCCAAAAAAGGTCCTTTATGTTTGGGATATAAAATATTGACATTCAATCATCTTTAATAAAATTTTAAAAACGTCTTAGCCTCAGAACTTCAACTAAAGCTTAGCTTTTTCAATTTTATCGATCATTACATTTGAATATCTTTCAACCTAGGTCGAAAATTTTTTTTCCTATGCATTAGTTGAGCATTTTCGCACAGTATGCAGTGAAGTTTCTAACAAAGCACCGAATTCTTCGAAATAATAGGCGCAATTTCTACCTTTCTGTAATTTTTGTTGCAATCATATGGTACATATTTACTGGTATGTAGTTTTCTGTAAAAATCTTCGCAGTTTTTAATCTTTCTTGTTCACTTCGAAAGTCCAATAGTAAGTAAAATTGAAAATACTTAATGATTTCGAAAAATATCAGAAAAATTGTATACTTTTTCATCCACCTTATCTATTTTTCTCGAGAAGGGATATTTCAAAGAAAAAAAATGTTTACTATTTTGCTTTTTATGTGAAAAAATTTAGTACATCGATGTTTCACTTTCTGAAATTTGTATTTCATGCCATACTATCGCAGAACAATACTTTTACGGCACATGTATGAAAATTGTAGTATTTCTTGTCTGCAAAATGTGCGCTAAGTGTAAAATTTCTCTACTGTGCGATAAGCATGCAGGTCTATGGTATTCCTGCATAGTTTTCCAGCGCCGCAATACTCCCGCGGCAAAACTTACACACACGCAATATCGCCATTCAATGTGGGTTTTACAAAAAATTTTCTGCGTGAGATATTCCACTCGTGTCAAGTTTCTGACAGTCGCGGAGTGGTTCAATTCTCGCAATTGTTACACAATATTCAATATGCTATATACTATATTGAGTAGAGATTGTTCATTCTGATCATTTGGAAAATATATTTCTACAGAAAATATAATATTCCAGCAAGTAGAAACGGAAATTCATCCTCGTACAAATCATGTATTGAGAAAAAACAATTTTGAAAGACTATTTTGCACTTGAGAAATAATATTTTCGGTACAAATAGAATGCATATAAATCCAAAAAGTGAATAAAATTGAGTGCTAGAACGTATGTTCTGTTAAGGTAAGCCTTTTGTTGAAGATCTTTTGATTTTGAAAATTTACATAAATTTAATGAGTCGTACATCCGAATAGTCTAGATCTCTCGTAAGGAAAAAATCTAGAAACTTCCATCTGTGAACAAGATTGGTCTCTCAATCCACTTCAGTTTGTTCACATTTTCGATGAATTTATAGCCGATCACAGAATCAAAAGTCAGCAGAAACCAGTTTTGTGCTAACACAAATTCAGCTCAGCAATTGTCGAGCTATGGTGTCCAGATCCTTTACATGCATCGAATATACTATTTGCGCCACGTACTTCATGGCTCCCCTGCGAGATGGCCCAGCTAGGGCGGAGAATAACTGTATGGGAGAGATCATGAAGAGAAGGGAGCAAATAAGTGAGGTGGACTAACGCTGCTGTAAAGCGGCACGTTTATGCGACAGAATGCAGGGAAGCTCGAGTAGGTGCCCAAAGTTTTATGGCCCATGCTAGATGTTCCGAAACGTGGTAGCGAAATAAAAAAGGTACTAACGAAGAAACCAGTAGAAAGAAGACGGGACACATTACGAATACCCTTTTTCCATTAAACCTCTCCAAAAGCGTAGGTCACCCTGCAAGTGCCAATGCCTGAGTTGCTTTTAATCTGTAGACACCAATCATAAAAAATAACGTCCACCTCTTCAACCCGGACAAGTGTCCCGCTTATGTAAAGAAAAGGAGATAGGACACTAATGTAAATAAGGGGAGGATCAGAAGACAAGTTTCAGGAATCCAACCGCTTGTGGCAAGCCTCCGTTAGCTTGCCATCTTCCGTTTGAAAATTGTCCATTGTGCTTAGTAACTAACTAATTAGCAAGTTTTTGAGAAGCTTATATTGACGTAAATTAACTACGACTAGCCAACTTCATGAAGGGAAAATGTGTTTTAAAGGGTTGAATTAAGCTAATCATAAGGATGGCCTTAGCAGGTCATTAGGATCTAATATCACATTACCAAGCCCATAGTAGGTTGTTATATTACCCGGACGTGCCTGACACATCTCTATGTAAATGAGCCTCTAATGTCTTTCTGAGTATTAGCGGGAGTCACTATTTCGAAATTTAACATAATTTTCCTAGGAAATATGATGGATAGTTCTCCATACACTTACTTGAGTAAGTATATTTGTAAGTGTGATGAACAAGACCTCTTTCTATTTTCTTAATTAGTTTTGGACCTTTTCTTTTCTGTATTTTGATTTAGTTGTTAATAATGGTTTATTAATTAATGGTTAATTTTTTGCAGTCAGAAATTGGGTTTTAGGTTAAGTATAGGTCAATTATATATATATATATATGTCAACGGCGATACCACGCTGAAAACAACAGTTCCCGTTAGATCACTGAAGTTAAGCAGTGTTGGGCGCGGTTAGTACTTGGATTGGTGACCGTTCGGGGAATACTGCGTGTTGTTGACCCGTCGTGGGTGTGGTGGACCCACACTGGTAGTATTTATCCACCTAGAATCACTACCCGAATCGGGTAGTGAGGCAATGAACTTTCGAGTTCGAAATGCTAATCAATTTATTTTTATTTTTTATAGGTCAATTATGGTAATAACATTTTCTTCAGAATGATGCAGATTTCTTCCGCAAAGTGGCTGCGTGTCTACTTGACACAGCACGTCGCGTCGACCAATATCCAAAGTATATCACAACATATTTCCCCGTAGTTGGTCGCAGATGCAATGGAAGGATAACTTTTCAATAATGATCTAAAATGATAGTTCGCAGTTTACAATAATATTTGAACCTAGAATATACAGATTAATGGTATGAGGACCTTCGGAATCCAAAGATTCTTATACGGCAACCGATTCGTCGGTTACTACTTCTGGCGTTTAATTTTGGCTTTAAAACACGTTGAATACTGTAACAAAAACTATTTTGCGGGCAGAAAATATAGTTAAACCAATATTCGGGTTTACGTTTTATCATTAGGTTGAAATCAATTTATTAATATTGACCAGGATAAGAAACAATACTTATTCCATCAATTGATAAACTGGAAAAACTTTCAATATAATTCGAAATTCCGGAACAAATATTGAACAAAGTTTTGACTAGCTGTTCCAGTAGCCGTACCAGTATAAATACATTTTTAAATCTCATAACGAGAGAATGTATTGACTTCAACAGAATTGAAGATTGATGTACAGAAAATTAGAAGAATATGAAGTTCTAAAAATTTGAATTATGAAGTAGTTCCTTCAGGCATCTTGCGTTCTGTATTTTTGGAGATACTTTTCGTTCAAGTACGAAATGTCCAATACTATTCATATCGCAATTGAGAAGCGTTTTTCGTTATAAACCTACTAAGGCCAATTTAGAATATGCATTATTTCAGCCGGTAGATAGAGAGTAGACAATCTTGGGGATTCATGATGATGATTGCATTGATGATGATATATTCTACCTCGACCAAGATGTGAGAAACACTGTGCTATTCCTTTTTTTACAATACAATAGTCGAATTTCCCCCCTTCAATTTCTTTAATTACAGAGGCTGACAAAACTGACATAATTCTTGTACCCAAAGTCTGGACTATATGACCCCGAAGGATTTTAGTATCCTAAAATCAAATCCGTTATCCCAATTTTTCCTATATGTCAGGTTTTTGAGATATCCTAACCCGAGTGTGCAAAAATGGCTATTTTTAGCCATATTTGAGGCAACATAACACGACCAGCAATTTTTCATTCTAAAAACTGCTAACGCCATCGTTTAGTTCTCCTTTTTATCTTCCATTTCCATTTTTGGTCATCTCGAACCGATTTTTTTCTCCGAAATATCAAACATTAACCATTTCAGTTCCACAGTCCATTGTCGAACAATGCAAGGCGAAGAGAAACTGAATGGTTAGTGTGTCATATCTCAGAGGAAAAAATCGGTTCAGGATGATCAAAGAAGGAAATGAATGATGAGAAAAAATTCTGAACGATGGCGTTAGCAGTTTTCAGAAGGAGAAATTGCTAATCCTTTAATATTGCCTCAAATATGGCTGAAAATAGCCTTTTTTGCACTTTCAGGTTAGGATATCTCAAAAATCTGACTTATAGGAAAAATTTTGATAACGGATTCGGTTTGAGGATACCAAAATCCTTCGGGGTCACATAGTCAGGTCTTTGGGTTTTGATTTTGTCGGCCTGGGTTATAAAATAAGATTGGAAGAGATATTTCACTTTTATTCATTTCTTTTTTTCATACTGGCGAAATGAGGTTTGAATATTTTGTTGAGATAGCAGACATATATATTTTTTTTTACTGTCAATTTACTACATGTGATGGTGTAACATTCACTTCAACAACAGTTGAACCATCAGATTCTCCATTTTCCACGCCTTCAGAGGAAACATTGTCTCTTACAAAAGAATGAAAACAATATTTACAAAAGTATGTTCGGCAAGATGAACCAAACTACAGGATATCTTCTATTGAGGCATGATCAGATTTTCGACAACCCCAAAGAAAATTTTTGCAGCCAACGGGCCCTCTAGTTTTGATGTTGGAAATTATCTCTTGTACAGTATTTGAATCTTTAAGTTCATTCAAAAATACTAGAATTCAAAAAATAAGTATCAAAATACAAATACATGTATATAATTCAAAATCTAGAAATAAGAAATCAAATACACCTTAACTTTCATTTTCGTACGTTGACATGAAGGTCAACACCGCATAAGGGCGTAAGTGCCAAAACCCGAATTTTACAGGAGAAACAAAAAACTGTAGAAGTTTCACCCAATTAATTTTAAAAAAAGAAATAAGAAAAAATTCCAAGGTGCTGTTAAGCTTCATCGCTCCATGGAACTAACATTCTGAAAGAAGCATCCATCTCCGAGAAAACCTTTGTCAAAGGAACGGCGCGTCCCCAAAAAATCTGATTTCGATACATATAGAGTTGCATAACTTTTTTTTCAATTAAAAAAAAAAAGAAGGGAGTACCTTCGAGCTATTGATTATTTCTATTGAATCGCGGAAAGAGAGCTAAAAAAAAACCATGTGCGAGAAAACCCTTGTAAAATAGCGGCGGATACTGAAAACTCAAATTTTGACACCTAAAAAGTTGCTTAACTGTTTTAATTTTGCATTTAGAAAAAAAACAAGAGAGTACTTTCGAGCTATTACTTAACTCTATCAGACCGCCGAATAAGCATCCTAAAAGAAGCAGTCACATCCGAGAAAACCCCTTATCAATGGTGCGGTGCGTTCCCAAATACGAAAATGTGTGAATCATTTTTATCAGTATCAGTTAAAATTAGCCAACAAAATTGATTCATGCTGACACCACTGCTCATAAGATGATAAAACATAACACAATATTGGCCGCATACAGTTGAAAAATCACTTTGCAAACGCTTAGTTTTGGATACAAGAAAAAATACAGTTTTTACGCAACAAGTTTTTGTGTTGAGGAATCATATAAGGTAATCGGTATTAACAACTAGGACCGCAGGTTTAGTCTTCACCGTTGGGATATTGTCTGCTGGAAAAAAACCTACCGTGTGACACTGGCTTACGTGCTGTAGGGAACGATGTAGTTCCAGCGAATTCATTAATTAATTCCTTATTTCTATTGTTAGTAGCTTCTGTCTCTCCAGCTTCTTTTCCTACGTCTTCTTCTTCCTTCGCAATCTTCTTCTTCTGCGTCTCCTTACTCTAGTGCGACTCGCTCTTGTGTTTTCTAAGGAGTTGTGTATTTTTCTGAAAACCATTTTCAAACAAAAAGCGTTATGTAAGGATCATTGTACGGAAGTTTTTTGTCTTGATCCATGGTGAATACAGTAAGTAGGTGACTGCTCTATATTTGCATGCCTCTGGTGTAAATTTTATCCGCTGTTTTTGCTATATCTTTCAGATGGGAATGCACTTGACAAGACTGCCAAATGCCGTCCTGCCATTCAATATCATAAAATCGTTCAGTAAACAAATTATTTTCCAATTGTGCACATTTAGGTAATTGACTTAAATAATGTGGTGCAGTATGTCACTATCTAATGACCGAAATAATCATTAGAAATAGCAATAACTACAACCTTCTTTGATATCAAATGTTCCCCTGCATCTCTGAGTTCTTATATATGAATAATGTAATCCATAACAAAATAAATGAGAATAACAACCTCATCCTTGTAGTCGCCCTCAGAGTCGATATGATACAGAAAAAGACAGAGAGACTAGTGATGGGACTCGTGCAGCACAGTCGGACTTTCTTAGGCTCCAAAATTGACTATAACCTGACGTGAAGAATCCATCTCAAGAACATTATCGTATTCAGCGTACACAATACAGTTGACAGTGTTGGTCAGTGATTCTTCGAATTGTACTTCAAAGCGTACATTTCCTTTATAAACATCAGTAGTAATTTCATCTATTTTACCGGCCGTATAATCGTAACACATATATAGAGCGGTTGTTGAACGTGATTCATTAGTATTGGAGCTGTAATTGTCAAGTGTCTCTAGATACGATTCATGAACATAGGCATTATTTGGCAATGAAACAAGTTTTCCATTGAAATAAACATCTATCTGATTAAATATTACCTGTAGAATATTGTTTATAGTTCCAGGAGTTGTGTCATCAGGCGTTTCACCTAAGGCATTTGCTACGGGAGGTATTAGCGGTAAAATACGTGTTCGTATACTTAGCATTGTGTGCGCAAGATCTATGTATTCGTCGCTGCTGCCCGGTACTACAAACTTCATAGTCGATGAATCTGTGGGAGATGAAATGTGTTTGCAAATTATCCAATTCACTTGTTCAATAGTGGTTTGAGCAGACGATAATAAAAAGAATTCTAACTCTGATTTCATGAACACGCATGAATAAGAATGTAGAAAAGCCATATTTCACGACCTTATTAAAAAATATCAGGTACAGATCTAATATTCTTCCTATCGGAATCACTCTTCTTCATCTTCTTCCCGCCTCCTCCTACTCTCTTTACGCGTTTTCATCGACGTAAGTCTTCATAAGACTAGCCAGTCTCACTTCTGCGTCTCTTTTTACATTTTTACATTTACATGTTTAATTACTCAGTCCATGCGCTTAAAATGTAATGTCAATGTCCCGCATTTAAGTTGTATAGTATGTATTTTGCAGGACGAAAAGTACAGGCTTTGATAAATTGTGAGTATAATGCTTAGTTTCTCTTAGAAATATACGTATTTGGGTTGTTTGTACATCGCCTGTGATATATATAGTTTACAAATATTCGTGTAAAATTCTTTTATATTAATATTATATCATTAAGCAATATACCTGTCGGGGTAAGCGTAAACCATTCGGTTCTAGACGGAGATCAGAAAGTTCATATGAGAAAAGTGACAAGGGTAAATTTACGAGGCGGTATAAAGTGGGGGGGGGGGGGGGGTTAGACTTTTAGATCAATCTAGAATTCCTGCGTTTTTTATCCAAATAACACTTTCCTTATGCAACACTGCTCTGACCCCGGCTGCTTATCAATTTGTCTAGCGATCACCCCAGGTGTAGAGTTTCACAAAGTCAATCTGTGAAGTTCTCCACTTGGGCCCATTAATATCCACTGTCTGTAGTTTCAGGCGTCGTTCACAACACTGATACACCCCATCATGTATTTCTCACAAACTATTTGTTGCTAGCCTTTTCTGTCCTGGCATACAGCTTTAGCTTCCTTCACGTTCATGCATTCCCTCATGCAAGCTCTTGTGTTTATATTCTGACACAGGCACCTTCACTATCCCGAGAGCCCCACATCTTTTCCATCTTAAAGAGCTATTCTTAAATACCTGACCACGAATATAATAAATAGCCATGAGGACATGGAGCATCCTTGCCTAAAGCTCTGCATAATATCAAACCAGTCACTCAGTTGCTCATTTACCTTCACACATGCTTAGCTACCTGCATATGTGAAGTGATACGAAGAAACCAGCCTTTGAACGAAAAAATCGTTTTTTCGATTTTTATCGATTCTAAATAATGAAGATTTTCACCATGGAATATAAAAATCCCCATTGCTCCACGATGAAAATTGAATTTTCTGGAGCTCCAGGATGGGATGTGATTTTATTGGCACCGCACTCGACTTTTGCACCAACACTCTCACGCGTCGTGTCTGTATGATACCTCGAAGCTCTAATACGAGGTTTAGTTCGGACGATCACCACTCGATGCGTGCGATTAGACAGTTCTTTTTGATAGTTTCTCAAGGAATTTTCAATTTTGTTCTATAAGACGTAATGAAATAAAAGAATAACACATGATATGATTATTATTCATCGTATCGTTCGTTTTTGACAGTAGTCAGGCGTTGCTCTCATTCATGTATCTCGAGCCTTCACACAGATACGTAAGCGAGCCCCTTTGCTACCTGTTCATCTTCCTTTCATTTTGATCCGCTTTTTCTCGTAAACTTATTTTCGGTTCTAAGGCTGGTTTCTTCTTGTCACATCACGTATTTTGTTTTTATTGCTTGTAGGAGCAATAGGGTCATCTACAAAAATTTTGTTTGCCTTACAGTTGAGTTTCTTATAAACTCTGACTCCCAAAGAATTGAAATGTGAAATTTAAATTTAATTTCTATTATTTAGTAATTTATAATAATGTATTGAAAAGTGATAAAAATATCCACCGTCAATGTCGACTTATAAAAGAAAAAATGTGGCGCCCTCACGGCTCGAAACACGTGGTGTGACGTCACGCGCCGTCAAAACCGAAGAAAATACATGGTCAGTTTGATAAAAACAATCGAAATAATTAATTATCAACGTTTTTTGGCAAAAATATTTTATTTTTATGAAGTATCAATATGCCTAGACACGTTAAAGCCAGTTTGGATAATTTGCCAAAAGTGAGTACACTTATGACTAGCGATTTCTTCGCGAAGTGCTACAGTTTCAATGTTGCTGTCACTCGAGGAGTGAAAGCGAAAAAGTAAGTAAATGGCATAAATGACAATACATTTTTGAAATATTTATTTTTATTCATTTAATTTATTAGTTTAGAATGATACTTGCTTCAGGCGAATCGTAACATACAATCATCCATGCAATATTGAATTCAGAAAACCTAACCTCACTTTTTTTTATAGTTGCTTTTATAAATACTTTCACGAATACTTTTATAAAATTGTTATAAAATCGTCGAATATCAGTCAATTACGAACATTATGTTATCAAAAAAGCATATTTCAAATATATTTTTCTATTCAAAATAAACATATTTACTAGTAGCGTTGAAATGATCTTCGCAACATATATACTGTTGGCGTTAAAGATGCGGTAGGGCACATGTCACGACGAACAATTTTGTATCATTTTTTCATTCCTCACCTTTGGGTATAGAAATAAATAATTTTCCTGGACTTTTGACCGACGTTTTCTTGCATTGAGGCACAAAACACCAATGGTAGCGCTGATTTTTTTGCATTTTTATGGAAAAAATGTGAATCGCCCGGCTTATTTACAAGTCTTTGGCGGTTAGCTGCGTCACATCAAGATGGCAGAATGGGCGCGAAAGAAATAGGAATTTTAAATGTGTACAAATTTTTCTTTTCCAAATACAAATTCAAAAAAAAGTTTTTTTCACGCTGTGCTGGTATTATTAGTGATTTTAGAACATATACTTTGAAATTCAAAAATAAACAAAAATTAGTGGATGACCCTATTCTTCGACTTCCATCGTTAATACCGTCTACGTCTGAGTTGCATTTGAGCTACCCTATAGCTTCATCTCCCAATAATACCTTCAAATATTCTCCCAAAGCGTTTAGTATACCATCTGTATCAGGTGCCATTTGACCCTTACAATTTTTCGTACAGGTGAGATTGGAGATCCCATTGTTGCTCCTCAGGTTTGTTCGGAGAATTGTTTTGTAAAGGAGAAGTAGGTATTAGTGAGACAGTGTTTTATCGAAGGTGTGTAATTGAAGGGGAAGGTTGCAAAGAATTCGATAATATCGATTGTATCAGAGATTGGTACTTTTGTAAAGAGAAATACTACGTCGAAACTGACTAGGATGTTTTGGCGTTGAATGTGAATCTGTTGTATCTTTCTGTAAAGTCATGTTGTTTTTGTGGATTTTTGGGAGACCGTGAAGTTTTGGAGAGATGGGATTAGTGGGTTTTAATTTGGATATTGTAATACAAAACGATTACACAAACAAACAAATCAATAAAGCAATAAGAAAATTCACTTTTAAAAAACAGCCAACACAACCTACTAAATAAAGAGAGAGAGAGAGAAACTACTACCATCCCACCCTACATTCAAGGTAATACAGAACAAATAGAAAGAATTCTCAACGAACATAACATCCTCACCATATTTGAACCATCTGCGTAAATATGACAACTTCTAAACAACCCCAAAAATAAGAAGGCACCTTTCAGTGATCCGGGAGTATATAAAAACCCTTGTTCTTATGACGAAGTCTATATTGGAGAAACCGGGAGAGCGGTAAGCTAACGTGTAAAGGAACATGATCGTGAAGTCAGGCCAAAACATATCACGCAATCAGCACTAGTTGAGCATCATATCGAAACAGGACAAAGCTTTTTATTTGACAAAGCAACCGTCATCGCAAAAACGTACAATATTTTTTTCAACAAAACATAGAGAAGCAATCGAAATCTTAAAACACCCTAATACCATCAATAGGGACAATGGATATAAAATTCATCCGATTTGGCTTTCCGTCCTCCCGGGTTTTTCAGAAAAGACTTGATCAGGTAATCAAGTTTTACAAGTCCCCAATCATGGGGTGCTCTGGCCAATCACAGGCATCGTAGAGAATACATATATGAGAACAACATAACCTGAAATTGAAACTTCAGTTTCAGGTCAGCCCTGAAGAATTGAACTGCAATGTTCACGAAAACTCCGCAAGATTCATAGTTTCGCACACGATTGAAACCCGAAAAAGCTTTAAATTTTATATTTATTATCTTGACATCCTTGTCTTCTAAATACTTTTCGGAAATTACTATTATGTTCCTTCTGACCCTTCTCATCTCCTGCAGCCGACTCCGCTTTGATAAGTTCTATAGTTATTAGGTTTGACTAGTCCCTTCGATGCCAGTACCTCTAATACTGCCACTTCTTGCTGTATCGTACTGTAGCTCAGGATTTTTCTGATCCTTTCTTTGAGATGTGGGGACTATATTTATATCCTTCACGCCATAAACTAGCATCTTTCATATATACTCTCAAGGTGTGTTGACACAATATAGAAAACGTGCAAAGTGATGTCTCCATAACGCAGAGGATTGCTTTCTTTTACGCAGAGCATCATATATACCATTATACCATTAAGCCATTTCCCTTTCGGGGTGGGCGTGACACTACCCGATTCGGGTAGTATTTCTAGGTGGATTATTTATTACTAGTAATACTAGTGTGGGCTCACCACACCCATGACGGGCCAACAGCACGCAGTATTCCCGAAAGGTCACCAATCCAAGTACTAACAGCGCTCAACACTGCTTAACTTCAGTGATCTTACGAGAACTGGTGTTTTCAGCGTGGTATCGCCGTCATTACTATTATTATTATATACAAGAACAATAATATTGGTGTATTGGATTTTTTTCAGTAGTTGAGACAGTACTTTGCTTATCTCAATCGATGCGCAAAGATGAAAGAGATGATAAGTGTTTTAATAATAACTTAACATTTCTCTGATTTGTCGCAGATACACTTCCACTACTGTTTGCAATTGTTGGACGTGATGAAGTTCTTTGCAGTTGACACGAGGAAGTCTGAATTCTTTGGTGTATACCCGATGATGCTATCAGCTAAAATCCTGTAGAGATCAGCTTTATTCTCAGAGCTTCCCAGAAGACTCTTCCAACCTCCAGGCATTTTTGTGTCATGCTCAATATGAAGTTTAAAATCGATTTTTAGCTTCTCCCTCGCCAATGCCTTCAGGCTGTCTTGCAGGTTCAGGTAGCTTCATGAAAGAATGACGCAGATATATCAGTTGTACAAGAAATGTTGATAGAAGCACTGTGATTTCGGTATCTCCTGTTTGTGCCCCTAAAAGGTAGGCATCCCGCTTACACAACTGCCCCTGTTAGGTAGGCAATCCGCTATACCGCTGCTCTCCAGGGCTTGTAACCTTCACCGTAAAAAAAGTATTATTTTAGGGCTAATTTCACGTATTAAATAACACTCAGAAAAAACAGTCTCGAGTGGTACGAAAATGAAACCGCTGATGGGAACCCAGATTCATTTGTTTTACATTGAAAATAACAGTATGAAGTTCTCCTATTCAAAAACAGGACACCTCAAAAATGATACCATAAAAAAAGAGACCTCTAGTTTTTACAGTGTTATTTCCACTTTTAAAAAGTAAGCTGGGGGTATGTACTACAAATGTGGGAAGTCTGCATGCTCAAGAATAAAATGCAATGTTGGTCGCAATATTACTAGGTGGCAGTACTAGGTGCACTTTTTCAGATTAGCACGCACTCCCGGCGAAATTCCGCCGTTGTCCTTATGACAAACTTTTAATTGTACATTGTGTTCCGCGAGAAATCTGGTTCCTTTTAGGATGGCGTAGGGGAAGTAAAAGTAAGCAAAAAACTCCCTCAAAGTTTTGGGATCTGAAGCATATTTTGGGAACAACAGATCCCCGATAACAATCGTGCGTCGCACTTTACTCACACGCGGTGAATCTCACGTCGTGCGTGAACAAATGCTGCGTTCTCAACACACTGCGCGTAATGGGAACTTAAGTGCGAATGCAGTGAGTCGCAGAGTGCTCGCACACGTGCAAGCATGAAGTGCGAGCACAATCAGAGCGCAATGCATGTATGGATAGCTAAAATTTGTTATTAATAAATTAACAGTATAAATAAACAAATTGAACATGTTTTTATTACGTAGAATTATTAATATTAATAATGTATAGAGCAGTACTTTATTTTTTAGTACCTTACTAAAAAATAATTTTCCATTAACTTATTATATAGTGGGAAAAACTATTTTGGAAATTAGTTTTTGTTTTTCAATATCTATTTAATAAAATATTAAAATTAATACGAAAAAAATATTTGATTTTATTATTTTATTAGGTAGATTTTTTTTTATGTTCCCTCCAGTGACCGACGCCATGTTGATTTGACCTCTGCACCAGCGGCTGACGGACCGAGCCCTACCGAGCCTCTCATCAGCCTTGCACTTCACTGATGGCGGGCTACATCGCGTGTGTTTTTTACTCGGTTTTCCACTCGTTTTTCGTGCTGTGGCAAAGATATTCTTTGGCTGTGGTAATTTTATATTCTTGATTATTTCGTGTTTTCCTAATTAGCACGTGTCCGAGGGATTATATACGACATTATCTTGCTCTTTCATCGGAATAAAAAATTTATTTCAAGGTATGAGCATGAGAACTCTGTAAAGACCATTTGAGTTTGGCTTCAAAAATCATAGTCTTTTTATTATTCATTATTCAGTGCCAAGTTTAAATGGTATTTATTGAGTTGTCATTTTATTAACTGGTCGCTGTACGTGCTCGCATTTCACCCGCACACGTGCGACTCGCACGACATGCGAAACACATGCGGCCACATTGAAGACACATCTGCGTGGCGATATGAACTCACGTAATGCGGCCTTATCCGCATGCGTGCGACCCATAATGCTCGCACTGTGCGAGTATTTTGTTATCTGGGATGGTACAACTTATATGTACGTGTGAATCTATTGTATTAAAGGCGGAGATTAGACGCTTTTAAAAATTGAAAATTCGACGAGTCGGCATATGGTCATTCTGGTTTGTAGTGTCATACTGGGCGTTAAAGGCCAAATACAACTTTTCAGTGACATGCGGTTTTATCCTGCGGAGAATTACAAGTTTCAGTCGCAAGAAATTTATCATTAATTAAAATCTATTTGTTTTTTGGATTCTCGTTCGCGTAGATAGTTGCATCTTTCTTTTGCGAATGAATTGAAGTGAAAATCTAATTTTCGTCGAAAATTTAACATAAGTGACTTTTCAACTTGTATGGCAGGTTTACTGTTTTCATTTTAAACAAATCAAATTAAAAAAGTAGCGAACGCGTAGAATTTACGTCGCCGCATAAACGCAGGCAATTTATTCGAGACAACAGTAGATTGTTTTATAAAAGAAGACCGAAGAGGAGAAGAAACGATAGCTAGTATACTGGTTACATGCTTTTCTCAAAAAAACATTATGGTAAGATGATTTCATAGACGACACGTGTCAAGGTGACAAAGAGGGGTAGACCACTGCCAATGCTTGTCTGGCTTGACCAACGTTGAAAGCTGATCGGGTAAGTAACTGCGCTACGTTACGCCATGCTCCGAGGGGCTATTCACTCGAAATTCAAGACTGAAATTAGCGAATTAAAGAGTTAACTCACTGCGTTTAAAACTGAAATCACTCGCACTCATTGAGCAGTCAGAAGAATACGTCGCCATGGCAACCTATGCATCGCCTTTTTTCGCATGCATAGAAGGGAGGCGCACGCTTAGTTCCTCGCTGAGTTCAAAAATGTGCTCACTGAATTCAGAAGCGTAAATCAGTGGAGATCAGGTGAAATCACTGAATTCAGCGTCGTCTGATTTCAGAGTGAATCGCCCTCGGCATGCTCGGGAAGTATGGCGTCTACGCTATGTTTAGTTAATTTGCTGAGTATAGAAAATAAGCCGACTAGTGAATTTAATTTATATAGCGAATTCGCCGAGTATATAAAACATCTTACACGGAAAGCTTCAAGGTCAAATGGGTCGCCGCTGTTCCAGTTCGATGGGGGTTGGGGCGAGGAGGCGGGGTATCTGTCTCACCATAGTGAAAATATCACTACTGTGGATATATGTTTCATCTTTAAATAGTGACTTCAATTTTGCAGAATGCTCTTTCGCTCACCAGGAAAATTTCAATTTTGTCGGTCGCCTGGTTCTGTACCTTTATCCTCGAATTATAATGTGTTCATTATTTTTGTAACTATTAAAACAGGATTTTCGCTTCTTCACTAAACTCTCAATCTAAATTTTTTTCATATTTTGAGTACAAATTGTCAAATTTTTCTTATTTTCTAACTTATCCCTTTTCGATTTGATATTTTTATAAGTTATGCGATAATTTTTTCTCACTTGTTATTAAATTAATAGCATAAAAAGCATGTGCGCAAAAGACGCCTTCACGTATCTACTTGTTATCCTAACATTGATAACATAAACAACTAAAAAATGCATAAATCAACAAATTTTTAAATTTTGACTTTGATAAGTTCCCGAAACAATATTTTATAATTTATAATTTCAAATTCAAAGCGCCAGTGCAAAACTAGTGCAAAAACGATGGCCGAAGACCATGGGGTTTCAAGTCGTTCTGGCGAACATTGAATTTCACGTTAACACATGTGTAACCCTCCGAGTGACGTATGATATTTTATTCTCAACTATCATCCTATGAGACTGCAAAGCTCCCTAGAAAGAAAGCGTTAGATAGCCTTTTACAGAAATGGTGCGAGAATGTCTCATGAAATGAATGGTTATAAAAATGATGGTTTTTTGCGACATAATTGCAAATAATTGAAGATTCCAAGAATTCTTTTGTTGTAAGTTCAATTAATGAGGCATCAACTTCACATAATTCAATTTTCATCTATATTAATTTTAAACAACGCCATTGTTACCTTGTCAATTTTAAATAGTTTTATTTTTAACACTTCACTGGAAAAATTATTTCTACAACTTTTCAATTCAATATTTTTTAATTTTGAATAATTCACTTTTTGAAATATTTAATATATAATCGATAAATGTTGAGACATTAAATTCAAAACTAATTATAAGTCTTTTGAGTCGAAATTGTTTTTCTCTGAGGTTGATTTGGGAACTTTCAATTTTTGGATAATTCTTAAATAAAAGAAAGTTCAATTTTCAATGACTGGTACTAAAATCTTCTCATTTTCAAGACTTCATTTTGAAATTTTCCCCTCGGCCCGAGTCATGCATACAATTTTTCATTATATCGATAATCGAAAATTTGACTTGAGAGATGCCTGTGGAGCGGGTCGACAATCAAATTTTCAATCCGCTCCACACGCCGAAAGTCGAATTTTTGATTGAGGTATGATGAAAAATTATTTTCTTAATTTTGTACTGTTTCAATTGTATACTGGTGGTAAGCAATTTGAAATTCTTCAAATGCAAATGCCTTAAACTATAAATGGTACAACTATCAATTCAATCAATCAATCAATTTTTTACGTTGAACATTGAATCCAGAGATTTTTGAATATTAAATTGTGAAATTATTTAACCAAAAACTGACTAAAATTAAAACTAAATATTTGTGAATATTTGAATTTCAAATTATTCAATTTTAAAACTGATTAAAATTAAAATTGAACCATTAGGAATATGCAAATAAAAAATTATCAACTTTATAACCAAATATTGTTGAATTTAACCTATAATTTTGAGTTTAAATTATAGAAAGTATGAAGATAATTAATTCATTATTAATGAGTATCGTAACCTGCAGAATGAAGCTGCATTATTAAATTCAAACTTAAAGTATTAAAACTTACATAATTCTGAAGGCCGTTCGAAAATTGAAGCTTTCTTAAATTAGGACCTTGGAACTGAGTCGTCAAAAATAACTAATTTTAAAATCGCGCATCACGATTTTTTTATTCAGTAATTTTGATTAAAAATGAAAAAATTAATAAATAGAGAGGCTTTTTTGAGATATCAAAGAATTCATTTCATAGTTAAATTATGGTTTAATTATTGTAAAAAGTTTAATTTTTTACATGTGCTCACTAATGCCACGTATTCCATACAACCGATGTACACCAAATTTCAATGAGAAGTTTTCGAGACATATTCTCGATACGTATTGCAAGACTTATCTATGATATGTTAAATAGTTCATAAATTCTGACCATTGATATCACTTCTGATTTTTTTCTAAAACTGAATACTTAAAATTTTCAAAACTTTTCAAAATATCGAAATTCTTAGGAAAGGTATCGAGAATCTATTTCCACTTACTACTTGTTACAATATGGTACCAATCGGTTTGATAGATTAGGATGTAGAGGTAAGCACATGTGAAGGAAACGATTTTTGAAATAAAATATGATAAACTCAATGTTTCAATTAACAAGAATATAGTATTTCTCCAAAATACATATCAAGAACCTGCTGCCATGTATTTCTGGGTCAAATATTGGGTGAATAGTTCAGATAAAAACTGTATTATTCTTGAATTATTGTAAAAAAATTTAACTTTCCACACGTTTCCACTTCTGCAGCTTACTCTATCCTACCTAGTTTACCTCAGATTTAAGGAAGTAGTCTGTAGTAACATATTCTCGATGAACATTGCAAGAATTTTTGATATCTTAAATAGTTTTTAAAAAGTTATCATTTTTGTCATCTCTGAATTTAAGTTTCTGACATTAAATGCGAGAATCTGTTGCTACTTAATTTTCGCTAAAAGTTTATACTAATCGATTCTATAGATTAGGATTTAGAGGTCAGTACAGGTCGAAAATTGGTTGCTGTTATAGTTTTTGGTTTTAATCCTCCAGATTCTAAGATATTAACATAGAATCACGCCTAAACTTATTTTCGAATGGTTTGCTAGTCATGTGCCAAGTCTCATTTAAATCTTTTAAGATTAATAAGGATTCTTGGTAGCCTTTTTCTTCACTTGGCGAGGATTCGTTAAATTTATTAAGGTCTGACCGGAAACTATACGACCTTGTGGTACACCAAGAGTACGAGTTAATTCTGGTCACCGCAGCGATGATATATTCTCCAATTTACTCCACTTTGGAAGCCACAACTTTCTTTTCAGCTTTCTCTGCTCTACGTCTCAAAATCGTTTTTCTTCCGGAAGATTATTCAATTTGGGAAACAGACAGAAATAACAGGGAGCCAGTTCAAGACTGTGAGGGCTGCCGATGTTGTGGAAGCTTGTGCTTCATCGAAAATTGCTGAATAAGCAACGATATGTGGGCAGCTGCTTTGTCGTGGTGAAGGATCAAGTCGTCACTTTTCCACAAACAGGGCCATTCTTCCAATAAAAAATTTCAAAATAATATTTTATGGAATCCGAAGGTCTTTCTCTTTTTCTGTGACTGCCAAGCGAGGATTCCTATTAATTAATACTCGTACTCGTTCCACATTTTCAGGTCTTTTGACCGTTGTGTTCCTGTCAGAGCGAGGGTCGCTCTCCGCTGAAGTAAAACAACTTTCAAATCGCCTAAACTACTCTTTATTATGAGTATCAGTGTAAACTCATTACCATATAATTTCTGAATAAAACAATGGTTTCCGAAAATAAATCGTCAAGTATTTTGCAAAATGTAATGCGCGCTCTTCGTTTGGTGCGTTTCGTCATCCTGAAATGCGACGCTTACGTGGTGAGAAGGTTGAGTAACCCCACCTTTCAAAATTTAACAATGACCTGTGGCGTGAGTTTTTCAAAAATTACCCAGGCGAAAGTGGAAAGTGGGATGTGGAATATGGAAAAGTTACATAATCGTCCCCCTATTCCGCGTCTATTAGTTGGGGGCATAGCAGAGGTCCTCCCTAATGGTAAATACATTTCTTTGAAAATCGCACAACAAGGTACAAAGCTAGAGCACAAGGTGTGATGCTATACGTATATATCTCGTGTGAGCGTTAATGTGGAAATGTGAGTGAATGAATGGAAAGATTATTAATACTAATTAACAACAGCGTGATTGCCAATTGGGTTGTTAGAATTTGCCTTTGATTTGACAATCACTCACAATTTCTTTCTTTGCATTTTACGTCCTTCCTGATGAACTCAGAGGTATTTCTATAATATTCAATGAAACTTCTCATTTATTGAAGTTAATGAAGGTAACAAGATTAAATTGGGTAATTGAGTGGAAGAGAAAGAGGGTGAGAAAGTGGTTGAGTGAGTTAGTGAAACCCGCAGATATAGGTGTTTTAGCTGAGGCAAAACTTTGCTAATATCAAGGTGAGTGTGAATTATTTTATTCGATTGTATTTCCGTGCTGGCGCAGCGTACGAGATAAAGGCTTGGCGAAGTGAAGTGGAATGAAGTGGAGTAGTATGGAGCACTAAGTATGGACTTGTATGTGCTCCTAAATGGGCCGCGTATAACCGCGTGAGAAATGGCACTGTTTTGACAGTCGGCCGTTACGTAGCAGCGTCGACTGCAATTCGAAACTTGCTGGCGTTGTCGACGCCACAGTAACTTACGACCGACATGCAAACTTGCGGTGTTAATAATATTCTTGCATTGTACGATCCTTGTCACAAATTGCCTATTCCACAAAAAATCAAGTTTGATATAACATGAAGACATCAATCTTCTTAGTATGATCTGAATGAGACGTCATTTTAACTTAGGGGTCATGCATAAAATATGAAAACCTTTTTTGGGTTGGTCAACAATTTTGAAATACTGCCTTACATGGGGGCCCCATGTGTTTTTTAACACTGCGCCCCCCCCCCCCCCCCTTCCCGTACGTAGTGAAAACAATTTCATGCATGCTATATTTCTGAGTCTGGGAATCACCAGAGAATAACATTTAAAAAGATTTTATTGTAAACAGCTGTTTGTCAGCGCAATCCAGTACTTACTTTACTACCTAGTGCATTAAATTTAAAACAAATTTATGTTATTTTATTGATAATTGTAAGAGTAATACTTGCAATCTACCTAATCATATTAGTACTACCCAGTAATATTAATAATAATTATAACTGTAATAATCATAAATTTACGAAATAATAATGAATAAATAAACAAATATCAAGGGGTCATCGACAAATTAAATAGCTTGTTTTCCTGAAATTTTCAACCCACTCTCCACCTATGTTATATATCGTGAGATTAGCCCCAGCCCTCCTAAAATCTTCCTAAGATATAATGAACTTAGAAAATAAAATATGTCCATAACAATGAGTATTTACTCTCAAAAACGTACAATTTCATCATTTGTTTAGGACCAAAAATGTTGCGTATTCCGATACTTTATTTTTAAAGCAAATTTTCCAGTTTTCTAACCTAATATTTTCAGGGTATTAGAAATGAACTTTAATGTTTTTTCAAAACTTCTATTCCACAATCTGTGAATCATCAAAATTCCTATTCATTCATCACACACAGTGAAGTGATCCTTATTTTTTACTTTTCGAATTTCTTTGCTCTCATCCCCCGTTTTGTTCAATTGCCCAAAAAATGGATTTAGCATGGGGAAAAGTCGTCCTTTTGTGAATGTAATATTTGAACCTGATGTCATTTGACAAATATTTCCATGTTTATGTATATTGTTTTGAATTACTCAGAGAATACACAGATAGCACAAAAAGTTCCATGAAGATTGCCTGAAACTCGAAATGCAAGGTTGGGAATATTACATTGAAAGGTTGAAAGCAAGATTGTGAGGGAATTGAAAGGGCAAGGTTTGTTAATTCGATGCACAGTAGTATTCAATGTAATCAAAGACTGCGCAGTAGTTTTCTAAGACACGCCTGAAGTACCATAGTTATTTTGCATATCTATAGGAAAAATTAAAACTGAAACAAAATGAAAAGTAGATTTTTTTGCAATTCATTTTCATAAATATAATAAATAGTTCCAGCACATATGTCCTGAACTATTCTAGGGGATCCAAAAAAACTACTGCGCAGTCGTAGGTACCATAGAACCCTACTGCGCATCGAAGTGCAATATTGCCTGACAAGCTGTTGAACGGACCAACTTACCCAGCCTTTCAATGCAACATTCCCACCCTTGTATTGCGAGTTTCAGGACATTTGGACGAAAGTTTTTGTGCTTTTTGGGTAATAATCAATCATAAATTTTGAGCCACTCTCATGGGTCCTCAAAGAAAACCCCAAAAGTGATATTTGAATGATACGTAATAATGAGGTTTATTTCCGCTGTTTGAAAGTTTTTTTCATAAATATTAATCGGTAATATAATGATGTCCAACAACTTTTAAACTGATTCTCAATTGTACAAACAATTTTTATTTGATTGAACATTTGTTTCTTCAGATAAGTCGCGAAATGAACGTACTTTCTATATGTTAGGAGTTCTTTGATAAATAATAGCAATAAAATAATTCGAATGAAAAATTTTACAATTATTTAAATAATTCGTGTTTATTCGAGTATATTTTTTTAAGAACACATTTATTTTCTAAGAAGACTCGTACATGTTTAAAAAATTGTATTCGGTTTACACACACACACACACATTTATATATGTCGTAGCCCAGTAGCCGACCCAGTCGCTTAGCCAACTAGTTGGCTAGTCGGCTAATAAACGCTGTGTAGCCGACCGTATACCTGCACCTGCTCACGTTGACCGCCCGTCAAATGACCAGCGGCCAGTCGTCTATTGGACTAGAGCGTTTTAGCCCAGTAGACGACTATGCGAACGATTCATCACATATTTTAAGAATTGAGATTTATCATTTGTTTTCCATGCAATACTTTGTGTAAAAAATAATAAAAAGAGTTCTCACTAGAAATTTTGACCCATTCATAATTTAACTTATATAGTGTTGGAACATGAAGTTGGTTAGTAAGAAAATCTTAAATAAAAATTCTCCGATTCTTGAAATGGGCAAGGAAAAGTAGAAAAAAATATTGCGTCTTTTTTTCAGTGCTTTTTCATTCAAGAACTGATAAAATTGTTATATTTATACTGACAATTCTGTACCGTTTAAAATCAAACTGTAATTCTATTTTTGAGTAGACTATACTTTTTGAGTAAACTATACTATCTATTTTTCTGACAACTTTCTCTCGGATTATTGATCTACCGTTTCAAAATTACAAACATATTTTATAATTAGACATTTAGACGAGAACCATCATCTGCTCGTTTGGTGTGTGTGTGTGTGGGGGGGGGGGGCCCTTTTAAAAATGTCCTTAATTATCCAAAATATTGTGAACTCATATTAAAATTAAAATAAAGTTTCTCAAATTGCTCCATATGAGCAGAAATCATTCCTGTGCTGCAAAACACGTCTGTAATCATGCATTTGTTATACAAAATATCGTATGTTCCTAATGGAGGGGACACTTTACGACTCGAGAATTTTTCACTACTCGTCTCTGATTCGATAAAATCCGTACTGAAAACCAATACGCATAGAAAAAGTCCCGCTTCTCTTCCTTCGTGCATAATATACTATTTCTAATTAATTTGAACAGTAGGACAAAAAGAAACCCTTAAAATTCGGATTCTCTTTCGCCAGTCTGCGATATGGAAAATAAATCATGTCAAGTCGATATTTTAGAAATAACTCATTACTGTTCTAAATTTACAGGATCTTGCAGATCAAATTCTTAGAAACAGTAACAATGAAATACACCACTGCATGAAATAATTTTTTTCCGGGGAATCTGTCAAAGAACATTTTCTGATGAAAAAGAAAAAAAAATCGACTCGAGACGAATTACAACGCAGTACTGCGAGTATTTTACGAGCACTCCTGCAATTACACTCTGCTACTGAACGGCCAAACTTTATTGTCGGAATTCCTAATTTATGACCCACTGACCGCACGCTGGATGGTCTAGGAAGTTATAGACGATCGCTGGGGATGCATGCGGTTCTGCTGTTACTTTTTTGGGAATTCACTTAATCTTTTGTGGTTGTTTTATCATTTTTCTTCAAATCCCAATGTAGCGGACTGTATACCAATTTAGTTTAAAACATGAAATAAATATCTTGTACATTATCTACGAAAATAGGAGCTCTTTGTAATCGAGAAAAAATATGAAATCAACCCAGCAGGGAATTACGAATCTTGGATTTTTATTAAAACTCAGCATCCACTCGTTACATTTTTTATGGTGCTTGTTGCAATTAAATTTGTATGTAATGCAGGCAAGATTTACGCGTTTTTTAGCGTCTTTTTAGTCCTGAATGTAGCCGTTTATACAACAGGAAGAGTGGACATTTAGCGCGCATGTGCGGCGCAGTGTGCAGTACAATTATGATCATTAGATGATCATGATAGTTCTTGTTCTCCGCGTATGCACAATACACATTAGGGTGGCTCAGAAATGCATGGCAAATTTTTTTCAATGCTAGAGAGCAACGATCCCCCCCATTTTGTTCCAAATCCGAAATAAGAAGATCCCTAATTTTTGTTTTTTCGTTTTTTTTTTTATTTTAACTGCTGCCGGTTTCGACTTGAAGTTTCCCATGTAAAATGCATGAGGAAAAATGACTTCTTTCATTTTTTGAAATAATTTTTTAGGGTTTTTAAAAATCTGACGGAAAAGTATAGAGGCTTGTGAAGAATTATCCAGCGAAGAATTTCATGTATTGGACATATGGGTTTGACACCCCTTACACACCCCCATGAATCCCTGAAAACTACCCTTAAACCCAAAAATATCAATTGTCCATAAAAACGACCTTTTGGGCACTGTGTTCTGGTCTTTTCTTCACCTCAAATTATTTATATTGATCTACTGGAATATTTATTAACAATAATTTGATATTTCTAAAGATTCAAACCAATAGAATTCGTTTAAATAATTTTGTTTAGAATTTTTTGCTTTTTTCCTAAAAATTATTACTATTGGTCTAGTGAAAGGTTTGTTAACAATAATTTACCAATTTTCAATTATTTGGACAATTGGAACAGGTATAAAATTATACACAGGAGCAAGGATGTCTGCTAATGATAAGCCCACAGGTATACATGAAAGTGCCGATGATGTCTCTTAAGAGAAATATTTTTCGAATACGTTTCAAAACTTATTCAAATATTATATGTTTCTGTTAAGAATTAAAAACTAATTGTTAAAACAATAGGGAAAAATTTGCAAATTTTATGGGAAAATGATTGAACAAATTAAAGGTTGTGGAACATCAATAATAATTTGTTATAGATTCGGAAAATATTTTTTGAAGATATGGGAAGTCCAAAGTGGATTCATGCCCAGAAAAAGCATTTGACAAGGTAAATGGAAGTAAAGTTTGGGAAGTCTTCAAAGAGTACGGAGTAAATGGAGGGCTCCTACAAGCGATAAAAACAATATATACAGGTAGTAAAGCGAGTGTAAGGAGGGAAAACTGAGTGACTGGTTCGATATTATGCAAGGCGTGAAACAAGGATGCGTTATGTCCTCGTGGCTATTTATCATATTCATGGAGAAGTGTCTAAGAACTGCCCTCTTCGACTAAGAAGGTGTAGATCTCGAAACAGTCAAGGTACGTGGGTTAGCTTTCGCAAATGACATAATTGTTATGGCAGAATCAGTCCAGGACTTGCAGAGAATGTTGAATAAACTTGATACAAGCATGAAGAACATGGGCCTTAAAATTAACGTGAATAAAACGAAAATCATTGTGTTGAGGGAAAAAGTGAGAAAACAATATGCAACATTGTCCTAAATGATGAGAGATTAGAACAAGTTAACATACGTATATCTAGGTAGTCTATTCACTAAAGACGGAAAAATAAATGGGGAATTAGATAGGCGCATACATAAGGGTAAGCAGGTTATCGGTAGAGCAGGGTCCATCCTCACAAATAACAGCATATAAAAAACCCTGGAATGGCTATACATAATTCTATATTCGTACCGACTGTACTATATGGTAGCGAGACATTGACCTGTCAAGAAACGGACATAAGTCAAATTAACGTGATCGGCATGAAACCTCTGCGCATAATATGCGGGAAAACACTGATGGACAAAATACGGAACGAGACAATCCTCAAAGAATGTGGTACAGGAGAGACACTAGTTGACAAATGGGAAAGAAATCAGCTAAGGTGGTTCGGACATCTTGGAAGAATGAAAGATAAACGACCGACCAAGCAAGTGTATAAAGGTAAAGTAAATGGCAGAATGCCCAGAGGTAGACCACTGAAAGAATGGTTAGGATCTGTGAATGAGACAATAATCCGAAGAGACATTAGAAGCTATAGAAACGCAAGAGATCGCATGAAAAATGTATGGACGTGAAGGAAGCTAGAGTAGTATGCCAGTACAGAAAAGAGTGGCGAAAAATAGTTTTTAAACAGAGTGACAATAGAGTGAATGACGCCTGAAACAAAGACCATGGATACTGATGGGCCCATGTGGGGAACCATACATAACAAATTTGTGAGGCTCCTCACTTGGGGTGATCGCTAGAGAGATTGATCAGCAACCTGGGTCGGAGCAGTGTTGCGGAATGAACGTGTCATTCAAATAAATAACAAGAGAATTCCAGATCAATCTAAAACATCTATACCTAACACCTATGTACCTATATATACCTATATACCTATATACCTTATACCCATATGCCTACCTACTTTATACCTATATACCGATTTAATATTTTCCAACCGAGCAAGTCACGCCTACCCCGAAAGGGTAATGGGAAAGGGTAATGGCCCGCCAAACAGAAGAGAATATAAGGTCAACCACTTCTTATACATGGACGACCTTAAACTCTTTGCTACCTCAAAAAAGGACCTTAACATCCTTGTAGATGCGGTAACTAGGTATTCTAAAGCGATTGGCATGAGCTTCGGACTTGGCAAGTGTGCCTGCGTCCACCTACACCAAGGAAGGCTAGAAACTACATCATCCAGTGACGATCAGGATGTTCAACTCATAGGCGGAAATACCATTCAACATCTTGGTATTGGAGTAACATATACATATCTTGGAATACCGCAAGCGGAAACCCAAAATGTGCATAACTTAAAAACGGCCCTTGGAAAAAGGCTGAATGCTGGCCATTCCTATACTGCTCTACACGTTTGGTGCAGTAAAATGGAACGTCGATCAGTTAAAACAACTTGATCGAAGCACACGCAAGATGATGACAATACAACGAAGTCTTCATCCTAGATCTTCCGTACCTCGAATATATCTCCCTCGCGATAAAGGGGTTAGAGGCTTGCTAAGCTTAGAGTGTCTTCATCGAAGAACGGTTCTGGCTACAGCCTGCTCAGTTCTAAAAAGCAAGCATTCCCTTATGCGACTCGTACATCAACATGAAGTCGCCAATGCTGCGGTGTTTCTCTACCATGCAGCAGATAGGGCCGCAGAGGAGCTTGACCTCCCATTTAATTCCAGCGACATTACACATGGGCTAGCATCACTAACACCTCTGGTGCTTAAAAGTCGTATACAGGAAGCAGAACATACGCTCCTACTAAGAGAACATGCTGAAAAACCCCTTCATGGTAAGTTCTACGGCATCATACGTAGAGAAGAGCTCTCGATGGGTCTGTCGAACATGTTTCTCAAGTCTGCTGGATTGAGATCGGAGACCGAGGAATTTCTTTTTGCCTGTCAAGACGGCGTCATAGACACCTTAGTTTACCGGGAGCGCATAATGAATGTACCTGTACGCGATACCAACTGCCGAGCGTGCAAACAAGAGCCAGAAACACTTGGACATGTTCTCAGTGGATGCTCTAAATATGCACGCTACGCGTACATAGAGAGACACAATGCAGCTCTAAAAGTGTTATATTACCATCTTAGGCATTTCTATGGTGTTGATCTATTGCCCGTCTTGCCATACGCCCAGGGGGAACTCGAGTCAGTTGTGGAGAATAATCAGTGTAAGATCTACTGGAATTTCTCATTCTCCACCACTCAACGTATCAGTGCTACGAAGCCTGACATTGTCCTCCATGATCTGAAGAGCAAGATCATTTACGTGATTGAATTCTCGGCACCAGCCGATGGTAATATCACGGCAAAGGAGACAAAAAAACGGGCGAAATATCAAGCACTTCTTTTCGAGCTGAGTAGGCTGTACCAAGGCTACAAAGTCCATCTTATAAGTCTCATAATTGGCTGTCTTGAAGGTATGAAAGCTTCATTTATCAGCCAACTCAACAAGATTCCGGCTTGCCAGCGTCATGATCATTTCATCGCGAACCGGATGCAAAAGGCTGTTCTCCTGGGATCACTCCATCTGGTCCGTCAACATTGTTCCTCTTAAAGTCTACAAAGATTGGTAGCTCTAAAAAAGTATCCAGAGGTGAAACCTTCATCTCCAACTGTCTTGTCTGCCGCGTAAGGTCATCTGCGGCTAGAGACCGGACTCCAAGGAACAGTGTTGCCCGATGTTATCACGCGTAAATTTCCCGCTCTTGCTAACCTTCTAGGACAGAAGGAGCAGAAGCGGATGACGTACGCGTTCTAGTAGCTTTGGGATTGGTTTCTTTAAGGAACCATGATCGAAGCTTCCGGAGCCTGCAACTTCTCTATATAAATTTATGTTATTGTTGATCAACATTCCACTGAAGAAATAATAATAAACTTTAATAAAAAAAATTTTAGAGGAAAATTATTTAAACAAATTCCATTTGTTTAAATAATCAAAAATCAGTAAATTATTGTTGATAAATATAACACCAGGCCAATAGTAACAACTTTCAGAAAAAAAGAATTGAAAAAAAAAGATTTGAACAAATTCCATTTATTTAAATAATTATAAATTAATTTAGCAATGTTAATAAATATTTCACTAGACCAATATGAATAATTTTGGGTAAGAAAAAGATGAAAATACAGTGCTCAGAAGGTGGTTTTTATGAAGAATTGATATTTTTGGTTTTAAGGGTAGTTTTCAGGGACCCGTAGTGATTTCCCCATGCATTTTCACGCCTCCTCAGAACCAAGTTTCACTTAAATGAACAGGCTAAAGTTTGTATACCAGAAATCATGTTTTGGGGATGCCTCCTGAGTATTTTCACAGAATATGAAAAAAATCGTTAGGCCCCCTTTTAAAATAACTCGAAATTTGTTGTTTTTTGATCCATTTTTCTAATTTTTTTCGAAAGGAACAAGTAATAAGAAACGTTTTCCGTACTAAAAGCCTTCAATTTTGCGCTCAAAATAAGTTCCTTTGCGATTAACATTGACTGACTTTCCTATCCCTTTAAGATTTTGAAAAATATGTGGGAGACATCAGTTTTTTCAAGATTCCACAATTCTGGTCCATTTCTCGTGAAAATTCTAAAAATAAAAAATAGATACCATAAATTTCCGAAGAATTTGAAAAAAATAGAATGTTCTAGCATAGATAGTTCAGAAGTTATGACCTCTTAAACTGATTTTTCAGTGAAAAAAATTTTTAATCTCTCTTTTTTTGCACAATACCACCTATCCTATACATCCCAAATAAAAGATGGGTGAAAATTAATTGAAGAAGATTGAATTATCTTCAAAACTAAAGAAAATAATTGATTCTAGCTTATATAGAACAGAAGTTATAGTCTCTTGTTTGCATCGTGCGTTAATAATCTCTCAGCATTTTAAACAGTAAATGAGTTTTCATTTGACATAAGTGAATAAAAAATGTATTGGGTCATTACGTTTAAACAAAGCAGTTACAATAATTCGATTTTCCAATTCGTAAGAAGAATTCCACAAAGAGCAGCCTCCTATAAGAGGCTGTAACTTCTGTTCTATAGAAGCTAAAATCAATTATTTTCTTTAGTTTTGAAGATAATTTAATCTTCATTAATTTATTCCCACGCAACTTCCATGTGGGATCTACAGGATAAGAGTTATTGTGCAAAAATAAAAAGATTTAAAGTTTTTTTTCACTGAAAAATCAGTTTAAGAGGTCATAACTTTTGCACTATCTATGCTAGAACATTCTATTTTTTTAATTCTTCGGAAATTTTTGGACTTGATTTTTGGTATTCAGAATTTTCACGAGAAATGAACCAGAATTGTGGAATCTTGAAAAAACTGATATCTTCCACATATTTTTCGAAACCTGAAAGGGATCGGAAAGTCAATCAACATTAATCAGACAGGAACTTATTTTGGGCGCAAAATTGAAGGTTTTTAGTACAGAAAACGTTACTCATCACTTGTTCCGTTTGAAAAAATCAAATAAATTGATCAAAGAACAACCAATATCAAGTTATTTTGAAAGGGAGCCTAACGATTTTCTTCATATTCTGTAAAAATACTCAGCAGGCATCCCCAAACCATAATTTCCGAGGTACAAACTTTAGCCTGCTAATTTAAGTGAAACTTGGTTCTGAGGAGGCGTGTTTTACAGTTGAAACTTTAAGTCAAAACCGGCAGCAGTTATAATCGAAAAAACGAGAAAACAAAAATTAGGGATTCTCTTTTTCGGATTTGGAACAAAATGGGGGGGATTGTTGCCCTCTAAAAAAAGTGTTTTTGAGCCACCCTAATGCACATTCGCTTTCACCCCTGTACGATTATGGAACGCCACAACCTAACCTCAAACCCTACTGAAACAGCCTACATAGTAAACTGTATGGGAACCTATGTGTGAACCCATATAGGATCCTTTTTTTAATTCTTGTCTCAAATTACGATCTGAGATAGAACGGGAAATATTTTTTGGATTTCCACGTGGGTTCTTATACGAATACCATTAGGAAAACTTATGAATTGCGCCTAAATGAAATCCCACATGGGATTATAACTTTTTTCAAATGAAATATGTTTCGGAAGTTTTGGGTGCAGAGTCACCATTCTTACAAACCCTCCGAAAATATTTCGCAGCCGTAGTTCTCATAGAATACCAGTGCACACTCCCTAAATATTAATTCCGATCCCATCCATGTAGGAACATAGGGTTACCAGACGCACTGATTTGTCAGCAAATATGCTGATTTTCAACCCTTGGTGCTGGTGTGCTGATTTTTCATGAAATGTGCTGATTTTTGCCTGAAACGGCGATTTTTTGAATTTTTTTTTTACATGTTTTTGTTTTTTACATGCGTTTTGAAAACATTTTTCCCGGTAACAGAATCTCAAATGAGAATTTTTTTCTTGGTCTTACTACATTTGATAAAAAGACACAAATATTATATATTATTATTGGTTGAGCTTTCTTCAGTCTATTTCCAGAAGACTAAGCTCAGCGCTATTTCTTCACTTTTCCTATTTGACAGGCTCCACGAAGGAATAGTAAGGAGTAGTATCACCCTATGTGTTTGGTGTGCAGAGGTGGGACAAGCGACGACCAAGAATTCGAGAATGCTTGCCAGGAATGAATTTATGTTCGTTCAATTCACAAGTTCGAAACTTTCAACGCGTGTTGACATCGTTGGCATGGCAACCGCCATTGCGCATGTGCACGACCCCGCATATTAGTTTTTTATTCGTGGCAAGCGTTATAGAATTCTTTGACGTCGCTCGTCCCACTCCCCACTTACAGGGATACTACTCCTTACTTTTCCTTCGTAACATGATCAATTTTTATTTGCCTGATTCTTCGAATCGGATTTTTTTTTTTTTTTTTTGAATGGCGTTTGGCTAGGTGAGGTTCACGAGGCCCATCTGGTAACCCTATAGGAACCTTTATGAAACCCATATAGATTCCCATCCTATATTCCTTTTTCAAATTGCAATTTGAGACAAGAATTCAAACAAGGATCCCACATAGGTTCCAATGTAGTTTACTATTTAGGTTTTTTCGGTAGGGAATTCCAGACGTGATAAAATTGTAAATCATATATTTGTTACATAAAGTATCGTGTTTACGTGCTCGTCTACGCCCCGTTATTACAAACTCTCGTTCGGATAAAAAGACTGTTCCACTTTAGGTACACAATATAGTATTCCTAATTTGAACAGCATGCGTATGATATTGAAAAAAGGATATAGATATTCAGCCTGTCTCTCTGCTCCGAAAATATAACTTCTGTTCATGAAAGTAAAAAATATCAAAGAGAGCAGAACTTTAATGAAGAGCGAGTGTGCTTTTATCGGCGAACCTCTCTTTGAACATGACTATAGGAGTATATATTAATTACATGAGTGAGTGATTTTGTTACTAGTAAAAGTGAAAATAAAAAATTTTCTTATTTTGATTATATTGCGAATATTTATTCTTAATTTTCTATCATATTTTTCAACTGAATTCGGCAATTAGAGACAAAATTACCATAAATATTCTAAGGGTTGACAACTTTTATCTGTTGAGCTCATGTTAGCTCATGTTTTTAATTAGAATGTGTTGAATAGAAATAGTTCAATACGAATTCGTGTTCACATGTTATCAATCAATCTTTGATGTTCTAATTGGAACCCTTGTATTATATTCAAAATTGTCAGGTACGGTATTAGAAATTACATTAACATAGCTGATATTTCTTTTTCGTTCTGTGTACGTATCTTTGCATTGAAGTATGTTTTGAAGTAGCTTTTTCAAAAAGCTTTGCTCGACGCATACAATTTTCGTCGAGTAATTGAATACTCCCTCTTTCACGGTTCGATTGCCCAAGCGATACTACACAGTACATACAAACTACCATGTCGATAGGTAATCAGGAAAATAGCATCATTTGTTTGCTTCGATCCCAGCCAATCCAAGCGGATTTCTGGTAGCGTCCGACCATGTCAGGTGTTTTTCATTCGCAATGCAGGAAAATTGAATTTCTCTTCTGCAATCAGCTGGATTCTAGAAGTCCAATACTATTCCGTGGCAGACTTGTTGGCAAAATAATTTTATTACACTCGCAAACTCAAAGAAGTCAGTCCTCTCTACAGACATTGCATGTCATATACTTTTACCCTTATGCTTGTTTTCAATCAAACCTATAGAAAAGTGTAGGTAATGAGAAACGTAGTAGAAAACTCAATTTGGATGTGAAAGCTAGTTCAAGATTATATCATAAACTGTTATCAAATTTGGATTTTTGAAGAGGATAAGTTTATAGGTTAGTTTTGAACGGAAAAGAAATAAATCAAATACATGTGATAATTATATCTTGATTATTTATGAATCCATCGGCCTTGTTAATAATATTTTACCAGAAAAAAATACTGAAATTTTTTATGTCCTATCCGAGTCCATACCGATGCGCGAAAATAATTTGAAAGTTTCTCTCATAGTAGTGATTCAGAAGAGATAACTTTAAAAATCTATTGCAAGCGATATTTGCACTTCGTGTGAAGTTGAAACTCATTCAACTTACATAGTTCATTTGGTTCAATGAAATTTGGTACAAATGAGGAATCAAAATTTATTACGAATTTTTAATCTCATAGGATATTAATAATTCAGTAAATATGCATATCTGTGGGCATCAGCATAAAAAGTGCCCTTATGGCCAGTTTGGAGTTACGTATAGCGTGATATAGCCGGAGAAATTCCTGAAATTTAAAGCATAAAATGAACCTCCTCGGATAAGAAACGAGTAGCCGGGGAATTTTTGATGTTGGAACATCGTAACACAGCATTCCGAGAAAACCGCATCTAAACTCGGCAAGTTCCATAAGCGCACTTGTTATACTTTCCCTTCGATCGTGGAATATACTCACTTCTGGTTGCTTCGAGACCTACGTATAGTGCTAAGAGGTTCAGAGTAGGTGCTAGTATCATTCGCCACTTAAACCCGCATATAATAATTGCAACCTTGATTATGAAAAACGCGAATATCTCCTAAAATAGAACCGGTCATAAAGCTCTTTTCATGCGGACGCCGACATCTGATTAAGTTGAGGTACTCTCTCATCGGCTTTCGTCGAAATATTCTTAAGGGAACACCGTTAATTACTTAAGGAAGATTTTCGGAATTGTATACTCTTCCACCCTATTTTGAGGATTCGTAAGATTTATGAACCGCCCTGCAACTCACTAAACAGATTTTAAGGGATTTTAAGGTACTTTAATTGACTACAAAATATTTTTTGTAACTTGCAACATTTTTACAAAATTAAAGGAGATTTCCAAGGATTTCTACGGAATTCAAAAGATTTGAAGGAATTTCTAAAGATTTGAAGGGATTATAAAAGTTTACAATTATTTTGAACGATTCCAAATAGTTTCAAATAATTATCAAAGAATTCCAAGAGATACCAACCGATTTCAACGGATTTTGAGAGATTTTCAGGAATTAAGTATTTCAAAAGATTTCAAAATATTTTTAAATAATTCACAAGAATCCAAAGGCTATAAAGAATTTCATGCAATATTCAAGTGCATTCATATCCCCCATTAACAGATTTTTACTGCTAAAATGGAATATTTTTATCAGTTCACTTTCACACACTTGATTTTTTGGCGGCATATAAACCTTTAGACAAACAATTGTACTATTTTTAACTAACACTTGACATCAACTGCTTCCATCTAAGTCACTTGGTGAGCTAATTTCGGAGTGCTTAATTTTATTGTTGACTAACAGAGCAACTCCTAATCCGACATTATTCCTATGAGTTCTATAAATTGATTAGTGTTTAACTTTAAATTAAAACTTATGATTTACTATAGTTTCTCTCATACAAATTATATTCAATTTGAAGTCATTGATGAAATTTTTTAACTCATGAATTAAAAAAATATAATTAGCATTCCATGATAGAATTCTTATATTACCATTCGAATATTTCATTACTCAAGTAGAGACAAAACTTCCTTAAGGATATAACTAACATAAGTATAGTGACAACATCGATGGTACTTTTCATTCTCATAACAGTAGTTTCACCTATACTGAGTATTCTACTTACAATATAGTTTCCTAATTTCCATCAAGTCCTTTACGTAGATTGCGAATCTTAAACCGAAAATATTGTATCACGTCAAATTAAAAAAAAAACAGGGTCAACAATTAAAAACATAAACAAGAAATCCATTTTGTCGCTTCTTGGAGAAGTTGTTGAACACTGTAGTCCAGTGGATTATACAATTTCTTAAGTAAATCATGCGAAAAATTTTGATGCTGGGAGTCATCTGCATATAATTAACAATAACAATTATATTTTTGGTAAAACTATGCAAGATGCGGAAAAATGTTGAAAAATATCTACGAATTTTTATGGAACCATTTTTCTATCAGACACATAGTTTTTTTTAGTCGTGAAATATGTTATCAAAAATAATGACATTCAATTTCACAGACAAACCATGCGAGATACAATCTTTAGATCATTTTTTAATAGAAATATTGTAATGGAGTTAAATTTATGTTAATCGTTTTTTTCTTTCCTAGAGTATTTTGTATCACAGATGGAGGCATTTTAAAAATATTTTGGCGCCCTGAGAAACGCTTTTAGGGCATGCAAGATGATATGCTGATCAACTAAATCAATGTGTGTGAATTGAAATAAGGTAGTAATTGTAAAGAAGTTAGATGATTTACGTTTAAAAACAAACATCCATCAACTTTTCGTAAAAATGTATGTAAAGAAGAAAATTTGAATAAAGTAGCTGAAAATATTTCTGTAGCTTCTTTTGGGACATTTTCTTCTCATAAAAAATTCTACCCACTCTGTGGGCACATTCTCATAATTTTTCAATTTTCATATTATTTTTTATAATTAAAAAGAATATGCGTCCTAATGAAAAATGGTTGTAGGAAAACTCGTAGATCTTTTTAAGGTAAATAATTTTATCTTGAAACTTTCTTTCGCATCTTATGCATAGTTTGATTTATTATTTAATGCCTTTTAATAACATTATTTTTTCTGATGTTAAATATTTACAAAAAATGTTCGATAAGAGTAAAAAAACAAGTTTAAATATTATTCTTCATAGTGCAGTACGTATAGGTAACATTGAGCATGCATAAATAGTGTAACGCAGTTTCTCTTCGGATTCATGTTGAGATGGTCCTAGATGATAACAAAATCCAGGGTGCCAGCTTCTGATAGTGTGCGTTTACCCAAGGGGTGGGGGTAAGGGGTGAGCGCACGGAACGGCGGTATCTCTTACGAAATAACCAGTTATTGGCAGCTTTCCACTAAAATTAAATGTATTTTTCTTTATTTTAGTTTAATTACACATAGTTTAACCAATCTTAGTGAAAAACTGCGTAGAAACTCATAGCATCCCTTTAAAACAACTCTGAAATATTAATTATTCCCAGAGCGGCACGTGTACAATGCGCGTTTTGTGAAGATTTTGACTCACAATAAGAATTTCAAAAACGCAGCAGTGGAAAATGAGAAAGAATTAGATATTTCTTAAAATGTTAGATGTATAAATATTGTTAACCCCCTGCGGATCTTATAGGATCCTTGGCGCGCTGAATGAATGTGGTTAAATACAGTGAACCAGTGAAATATACACACAGTTTCGTTACGCAATGTATACCTGAAGATCGGACACATTCAAATGAACGAAATGAAAAAAAAAAGTTTTTTATTTCAGCCTTTTTCTTACATTAGCCTAGCGGAAATAGTTTAGGAAGGCGTGAAAGCAAGAATCATAAAGAAAAAATACGACGATAATAATTAATATTTAGAGGGTAAAACTCTCTCAAATGTTAATGGTAATAGGGCCAATACACAATGTACAAAATGGCCGCCTTTATACACCATTTTTAAAAAATTAAATATAGTGTTAAATGAACTTGTCATAAAACCAATTTTTTCAGTGGGAAGAGTATCACCGGAAAAGATATTTAAAACCACCCTTAGTTTTTAAAAATCACAAAATCATCTAAATGACCGCGTCTGTACATTTTTTTCGAATTAAGAATAGTGCTAAATTAACTTGCCATGAAACAAGTTTTTTTCAATGGGGTAAGTCTCACCGGAAAAGATATTTAAAACAACCTTTAGTTTTTCGACATCACAAAATCATCAAAATGACTGCCTTTATACACTTTTTCTCGAAATAAAAATAGTTATTAAAATACCTTGTCATAAAGCAAGTTTTTTCAGTGGGATAAGTATATCACCAGAAAAGATATTTAAAAGACGATTTTGTGATTTTGAAAAACTAAAGGTGGTTTTTAATATCTTTTCCGGTGATACTTTTCCCACTGAAAAAAATGGTTTTATGACAAGGTAATTTAACACTATTACTAATTTTTTTAAAATGTTGAAAGGTGGTAATTTTGACAAACTAAGCTTGTTTTTAAATATCTTTTAGGGTGGTACTTTTTCCACTGAAAGAACTTGTTCTATGACAAGGTATTTTAACACATTTTATAATTCGGGAAATAGTGTTTAATTCGTCTAGGAAAAATTGAGAAAATATTTGAAGATTTTTTTCCATTTCGTTCATTTGAACATTCGAAACTTCAGGCACATGATTACGCAAGATTATTGGGGGTCGTCAAAAAAAGTTTGATGAGGCCCCTAACAAGGATGCTTTTTCAATTCTGATCAATGTCAGGGCCATCGTTGGTGCCCTAATAGGGCTATTTTCTAATTAAATGCCGTTCTTCTTCTCCACATTCACAAAATAATTCCGTTATAGCGTGATAATTTTTTTTCAATAATTTCGAGAAACAAATTATAATTATAGAGGGTAGGTTGTGAGAAATAACACTTTATTTAAAATCATATAAAAAAAGTTTATGACATTCACTCCGTTTTTAGTATTATAATTTATCTGCAGATGAAATGTCCTCTAATTTTCAAACGAACTTGACGTACTTTTTTATTCCAGCTTTAAACAATTGCACCATGCAAAAAAAAATTTAAACAATTATGCTAGTGAGTTAATACGATTATACATAAATAAATTAACCTTAAAGATGATTATAAGAACATTGTAAGCAGCGCATTATTTCTAGGTTAACTTAAAAATTCGCACTATTTATGTAAGAGTTTCTAAAAAAAATTGACGAAATGACTTCAATCCTGGATTTATTTTGTAAATAATTCATATAGCTTAACTCATAGAAGAATAAACAAATTTTTTCTATAATTTGCGAAAAAGTGCCAGTTTTTCCACATGTTTTTGGTGTAAAAAGTGACTGATTTTTGGTCGATGACGTGGCGCATGCGCAGTGCCAACCTTTCCGGGCAACAGTGAAAAAAGTGTACGGATGCAGTGGAAAAAGTAAATGGACACAGTGACAAAAGTGAGGCACAGTGAAAAAAGTAAATAAAGTGCAAACTACTTCGTGATACTCCGGGTGTGTTCGTGCTGCCTCGGGTGTGCTCGTGCATCGTGCGCAGCCAACTTCATTCTATTTTCCGACTCCGCGCTAACCTAAAACACCGTCAGTTTCTCCGAAAATACGGTGTTATTGTTGCGTCAATCGACAAAAAATCGCCTTCTTTTTACACAAAACACAGGTAAACAAAACTAGCACTTTTTGAACAAATTATAGAAAAAGTATCGTGTCCCACACATTGAAAAAGCGACGATTTAAAAGTCGTGTGATGGCCACCCTTGCTCCGCTCGGGTGGCTAACTTCACACTCGTTTTAAATCTCTCACTTTTTTAACTTGTAGCACAATATACCATTTAACATCGAGTTAATAAAATTAGCAGTCCACAAGTGAATGTCGAAAAATATGGTGCCCAAATATGTACACTAATTTATTACTTTTAAATTATCAATTTTTGTGCATGCTTACTTTCTTCACTATATGAAAAGCTGCTTCTACCTATAGATAGGCGTTAGACTTCGATTATATTTGAGAAAAATTTATCTCATTTTGAAGATTTCACTCTGTTCTCCCTACTTAAGAGTTCTAAATATTAACAGATTTCAATTTTTTCAAAACATTTTTCTCTTCAAATGTCACTGATTATCGGGTTAGCAATATTTAGAATTCGAAACTTCGTGCAAAATTAATCATCCTACCTGAGTTTACCTGTGATTACTGACCTAATTTGAGGTTTTAATTTGAATTCATATTATGTAAATACGTGTTTTTATGTATATTTGTGTACCAATTAAAGATATTCTAAATTTTACATGTTATCTATGGGACCGAAAACTCTTTTAAATCAGGTGCCGCTCTGGGAATGATTAATACTTCAGAGTTGTTGTAAAGGGATTACATATATGAGTTTTTTACGGAGTTTTCCACTAAGATTGGTTCAAATGTGTTCAAATAAACATAAATAAAGAAAAATACATGCTAATTAACTGATTACTTCGTAAGAGATAACGCCGTTCCATGCGCTCACCCTCTACCCCCATCCCCGGGCAAACGCACACTATTAGAAGCCGGCACCCTGCATTTTTTTATTATCTGGGACCCCCAGAACATGAATCCGAAGAGAAACTGCGTTACACTATTTATGCATGCTCAATGTTATCTACGTCCTCGTCTATCAGAGGAAGAAAAAATAATATACAATATAATATAAATTCATAGATATTTTTAAGATGAACATCTTGGGTTCTTAAAATTTTTCCGTATCTTGCATAGTTTGAACGAAAAATATAATTTCATATTCCTAATAATAAGTGGATGTTTCTTGTCTTTAAAATGTTTTTAAGAGTTTGTATACCTAAAAAAATATATAATTGCTTATAACTTGGTTTGCATGATTCACTCAAAAAATAGCCACTGTCCGCCGGACTATGTGTTTAACAACTTTTTCTAGAAGGGACAGAAATGATTTTTTGTTTGTGTTTTTACTTTCTGACCTGGTTTTTCTTTTAAATTTGACGCTATGGCATTTTTTTCGTTTTACGATTCGCAATCTACGTAAAAAATACTTTATAGAAATAATATAGAAATCCTTTGGACTTTCTGTTCATCACAAAATTAGTGTCAGCCTGTGAGTGAGCGCCAGGGCCAGGGTCCACGCTCTGCAGTGGCGAGTCGAGCGCTCTAGCGCAAATACTCAGACCTCGATATCTCTGAAACTAAGGCCCATTACATCAAAAGGAAAAATACTCCCCGAATGGATTTTGATGTACTTTCATCCTGTGAAGCTCCAGTCAAATCAGTTATTTCCATCCCGCGTCCTCTCCTTGTTAGTGTGAGATAATAAATTTTGAAATCTAACAAATCGGATTGTCTAAACAAATTATTATTGTTTGAAAACTATTTTCTCCTTTATTATTGCCAGGTAGTTGCAGTCTTTTTGTGACATTTTCAACTTTTTGTCCACTTTTCACTTAGTATGGTAATAATTGATGAAAGTTAAACAAGAACAGTCTTCCAATTAACTTATTATTGTTTGTAACTATCTCCTCTTAGATAAGTTCTAGGAAATTGTTTTTTTCTGAAATTTTCGACTTTGCTTTGCCTCTTTAGTCGTGGAAAGTAATAAATAAACATTATAAAGAATCAAGCTTCAAACAATGTCAGGAATTCCCCAGGGAATCTCCAGGGTAGAAGGGAAGGGGATTGACTAATATAAAAATATGTGCAATACCAAATTTCCCTTCCACGCTTTGCGATAAACTGCTTATTGTAATTCAAAACAATACTTTTGCAACTAATGTGCAGGCCTAATCCTTCCGCCTACTCCTATATATTCCATTCTAGGTTTTGTCTGTTGTGTACGATAGCTTTTTTGTTTAAATTATATATTTTCAAACATTGGAGAAGCAAAAAAAATAATTCACTCAAAAGAATACAATTATATTCAAAAATGATTCTTTTTGAAGTTCTCTCATTATATCTTCATAACTAAAAAGTCAAAGCAAAACTAAAGATTTCAGAAAGAAGCAACTTTCTAGCATTACTCTATGGAGAGATGGTTATAAACAATAGGCAATTGTTTAAATAAGCATGTTCGTCAACTTGCGTTAACTGTGTGAGTGGAAAATGGACAAAAATGTAAGAATTCAGAAAAATAACCGTCACTTTCTAGGATTATTCAAGTTAAATATTATTAACGACCCTATAAATCAGACTTATGGGGATGATATTTGGAAAGTAATATTTAATTCGTGTTTTATGGCTAATTTTGAAGAGAAATGTTGAATTTCAATAATTCCAACAGATAGTGAGTCTCATTCTGTATTTTTTTTCGAGATAAAAATTCACTAAGCTGAAATGGCCAATTTTCTCACTTTGATTGTTTATATATTGTTGCCCTATGACAAAAATTGAAAAATCACAAACCAAGAGTCTCTTAGAAATTTCATGCTGACATTTCTAAAAAAAAAAAACGTATTCGGTTAAGAAATACAACCTGTGGGCGATTATGAACAGTAAATTCGTATTCTAGACCACACTGCGTGGTCGATACAAGGGCGCCGGTCGACTCGAGTGCTTGCAGCAATAAAACGTCACTTGTATCTATTAAACAAAGAGAATGATTTGGTTCAAGTTTCGTCAAAGTTTTTCCTAATCATCAAGGAACAACTTTGCAGCTGGAAAATTTCCGTCCGCAAAACTGCTCTGGAGACTTTTTTCCGTCAAAGTCTGAGGAAACAATTTCTGACGATAATGGTATGCAATAATTTTTTGTTGTTGCAAATATCAGAAAAAAAATATATTTTCAAAATCTTAGTTGGCGTCTACAGAGGTTTTTCTATTTGGGAAAAAAACGAAATCGTTTCGTCGAGCAGAATCCAAGTTTTCGGGAGTTCAGTTTAAAAAGTCATTGATTTCAGTACAACAAAAATTTCCAGTTTTTGATGTTAAGCGAAAAAACTATCAATCTGATAAAAAATGGTCTCCATGCAAGCTGTGCGGCTCGTCAAGCTGCACATTGTCATATTTTTTTCGCAGTGCATTTTCCAAGTAGGTAATTTTCGGAAATTCATCCGCGTTTCGGCAACTACGGGATACTGGTAGAGAGAGGCCGAGCGCTAAGGACGTTATGGAATCCAGGTGCTCAATTAAAACTCGAGGTATACTCAAAAACGTCGGAACAACTGAGAATTAAAAAAAAATTGAACTTTGATATTTTGAAAACGCTTCCATAAAAAAATGTTTGAGTGTAGCAAAATTGCTATAGAAACTAGTTGTTAAAAGCCAAAAGAGGTGGGGAGGGGCAGCCCAATGAAAGCGTCAACGGACACTAAACTAAAATAAATGTTTATATTTTCTTAGTGAGTAATAATAAGAATAATACAGAATTACAGTCAAAGCAGGAACTGCAACAATTGCGTAACCTTCGGTCATAACAAGAAGCCCAACCCTTTATCGGTCCTTGAGATTGAGACAAAATCCGTTACTTGAGACATCCATCCCACGAAGAAGCAGCTCCGTTGGCTCTCCAAAGGAAATAGGTAACTCGAATCTCCACCAGGAACAGGTCAGGCCAGCCGACGCGACAGCACGCCAAGGAAGCACCCAGGGAAACCAGAACCGCCACGCCAGCCGATGCAGCAGCCGAACACACCTCAGCACCTGAAAGAACAGAATCCAAACGGGCCAGCCAGACCCCCACGCCAGGAGTAGGCCTTCGCGGGTCAACTGTGAAAATAGCAACAAGGCTCGGGCCGTCGCGGGTGAATCTAGACGAAACAACAAGGCTCGGGCCTTCGCGGGTGAACCAAGACGACATAACAAGGCTCAGGCCTTCGCGGGTGAACCAAAATTTTACTCCGACTATCTTTTCCTCCTCATCCTTACGAAACTAGGAACAGTGGAGTTGTTGAGACTCAGGTACGGTTGTAAATGTTTCTTTGAATATTTTGAAACTGAGTTGGACTGTAATTATACCTGACCAAAAAATTTCAGATCGTATTTAAATAGCAATTCTCGTCTAGGGTTTGGTTTATGAGTTGACCTGTTATTGCAGTACAATGTTTTACATCCGAGGGTTTTTGAAACTGAAGAGAATTTGTTTTATCCCGATCTTCTGGAAATAGGTTTTAGTGAAGAGAATTTAGATTCGGAGTTGAAATTATTTTCTGGTCTAGAATTCCGTACCGTACCTGAGTTGAAATTATTTGTCCCTATATCGTACACGGAACAAAAGGCTTTGTCATTTTAACAATCTAATAATTTGTTACTGAAAATATTGTTGTTTTGTCAAATGACATGATTATATTGACAAATGAAACATAGTTAAAATAACAATGCCAACTTTGTTAATTCCATAACAAAACCTGTTTACTGAAATAACAAACTCACATTGTTACCATGAAACCAATTCATAACTAACAAAGTTATTTGTAACTCTGACAAACAGGATTATTTGTTACATTAAACATTATTTATTAAAATTAAAAATATTTCTTAATAATTATATATTAAATTATATAAACAAATAACTTTGTCACTGTTATTTTCCTAACAATGCCAACTTTGTTAATTTAACCCATTTTTTTAATAGTCCAATCTTTACAAATTTATTTTGTTGAAGTATCAATTTTTTTTTTACATTGACAAAGTATTTTTTTCCGTGTACCGGAGCTGAATAATTTAGCTCCAAGGGGAAAATTCGCTGAGTGTTACTGAAACCAAAAATTAGCTTCAGGCACAAAATTTATGATAATAAATTATTTTTTGTAATGGTAATTATTAATTAATAGAAAAAGGAAAACATTGTCTAAACGAATTTTATAAAAATTCGATATTTTTTTTAATAAATGTTAAAAAATGGTTACAACATTCTACATTTTGAGAAAATTCGTTCATTTAATGTTTTCAATTTTTTGTTTTCTAATAATTGGCATTTCGGATGATAATAATGTATTATTAAACATTTTTTACTCAGGAAAATTCTTTAAATCATAGTGAATTTATTTTTTGGTCATTAATTTCTTCAATTTGTATAGATTTATTTGGAGAATCAATTCAATTTCCAATTTTCCATTGTTAAAAGTTTCTATCGAAAGGTGGACTACTCTCAGAAAACATTTTTTGTGTTACAGAATTTTTTGAGAAAAGTGATTAATTTCGAGAAAACATTGATTAAAGTTATAAGAAATTAAGAGCCAAAATAGAAAGCGGTTTTTCTCTGTAGTAAGCGATTCCATCAAAAAAAAAAAATTTAAAGATGAAAGATACTCCTTTTCGGGTAAACTTCAACTTTCATGAAAAAAATTTCATTCACTCATTTTTATTTTCTAATAATCGCAGAAACTTATAATTAAGCTGAATATTTTTCATAAAAATCAGCTAATAAAAACGATTCATTTTCAAGTTTCTATTACCTATTCTTTGTTAAAGTTTATTTTTTGATAAAAATTTGAAAGATCCTTATAACTATAACAAAGGATTGACTTTCGCAACAGCTTTCTATTCTGGTTCTGAGTTTTTTATTCATTCAATCGATTTTTAATCGAAATTAATCACATTCATCAAAAAGTGTTGTATTAGAAAGAAATACTCTTTTTTGAGTAATGCAACCTTTGTTATAAACTTTTTGCTTCTCGAATCAATCAAAATGATAGGAAAACGTGGGAGTGAGAGTTGTTTAAGATCGTATTAGATATTTTTGGATAGAAGAAATATTAACCGTAAGCCCAAGAAAAACTGGAAAGGGTGACTACAGCCAAGTAACCAGCAGGGGAGGGGGCTACTTGACCCCCCCCCCCCTCCTCAATTTTAAAACTATAAACATACAAAAAATATAAAATATGAAAACAAAATGATTTAATACATTTATGTGACAAAAACTTCAAGAAAAAACGTGGTAATCAAAATATTACTCAAACATTATAGTTTACTGGAAAAAAAAACGAAAAAGTGAGTAATTTAGTGAATATGATAAAGTGCACAATTTAGTAAATAGGCAACAAAATTAATTTATTGTGCTGAAAGGTTGTCTAATTATTCTAATTTCAAAGGCCTCGATTCTTTATATCTTTAATTTTTATTTTTTAAGACATTCTAATTGGGCATTACAAATTTCGCTCTAATTGGATTTTGAAAAAAATATTTCACAAAAAAACAAAGTTTCACCAAAAACATCTGCGATGGAAAAAAGAAATATATAACATTCAACGGTATGGATTTTCGAAATCAAAGTTGGCATACCCGTTAATTTCTATTTAAAATCATTTTTCTTATAACAATAAATCTCACCGAGTTTTATAATGCCAAATAAGATAGGTATGCTGAATTACTTCAATTTAAATTGAAAGAATAATTTTGCTACATTTTTTTCACTAATTTCTTGAACAAAATTTTCAGGTTCCAACCGAACATTTTCAAAGTATTACAAATAAGTCATGCTTATTTATCATTTTATTGTTCGGAAATATCTTGAAATATTTCAAAATCTCTTAAAATTTTTTAAATCCTTTTAAATTGATGAATTTTTGTGGATAAGTTCTTGAAAATCCAAGAAAATATAAAAAAATCCATTTGAATCTTTTAAAATATCTTTCAAACACATAAATTCTATAAAATCCTTCAAAAGCTTCCGAAATTCTAGGAAATTTTTCGAATCTGTATACCATTTTTTCAAATCTTTGCATTATCAAAATCCTTGGAAATTTCTTAAATTTTTGTATGCTCCTTGAACATTCCTTGGAATGCTTCGAAATAGCCTGAAATATTAAATATCCTGTTGAATTTTTTGAAATTCCTTGAACTTTTTAAAAGCTCTTGAAGCTTCACTGAAAACTTTTAAATACTCTAAAACATTTCGAATCCTCCGTAACAATTTGGAATTCTTCAGAACATTTCTCTATCTTTAAAAATCATTAAAATTTATTGACATACCTCAATTCTTGTAAATAAATTCTTTGAAATGCAATCAAATATTATGCAATCTGTTCATATCACGTGGAATCCCATGAAATCTGATGCCATTCTTTGGAGTACTGTAAAATCATTTAAGGTCCAGAGAAATACATTAATATGCCTTATAATTATGAGATTTCAAAATCCCTTAACATTACAAAAAATTTTTAAAATCTTATAAGATCCTTTGAAAATCCTTTGAAATTTTTGTGGATCTTGAAAATCCCCTGAAGTCCCTTGAAATCAGTTAAAATATCTCAAAAAAATTTAAATCCTATAAAATATTAATAAATATTAATAAATAATAAACAAGAACATTGTTAGCGCTACTTGCTCACTAATAACCCTTTCTTCAGAAAAAGGTTTTACAGTAATATTAATTTACAGAAAAAAATAACAGTCAAAATAATCCCAGAATTTTTCTTCTAATATAACTATTTGATTATATTTTCAAGATTGTTGCTAATCGTGAATAGCGACCAAAAATCTTTTTTCGGTTAAAAATTCAACCACTTAGTCTAATTTGGAACTTCTTTGTCAAAAATTAATTCTTTTTGTTCATGCTTCACTATTTTAGCTGAGAGTCATTTCTTTTGTTCAAAATTCAATTACCTTGTTAAGAAATTTTCAACTGAAAATTTATCTATCCATGTTTGGTGAAACATTTATTTTCCCCAGTTGAAAATTAATCTATTTGTTCGAGAATGTCTGTACTTTGTTAAATCTTTGTCTTTTGAGGTAGAAAATTAATCTTCTTGGTGACTAATTCACTATCTGCTTTAAATTCATTTCTTTGTCTTAAAAATTAGTTTATCTTTTATTGAAAATTAATTTTTGAACTGAGAAATGAACTATTTCATGCTCAGTGGAACACCAATCTTCTTCAGTTGAAAGTTAAACTATTTTTTTGAAAATTTCTCTATTTTGTTGAAACTTTGTCTTCTGTGGCAGAATATTAATCTTTTCTGTGGATAATCCCCCGTTTTGGTTCAAAATTCATCTATGAGGTTGAAAATTCCCTTAAAAATTCAAATATTAGGTTGTAAATTTATGTTTTGTGCTAAAAATTACTCTTTCTTGTAGAAAATTAATGCTTTTGGTTAAAAATTCATTTCTCTGCTTCAAAATTAGTTTTTCTATTGAAAATTTATTTTTCATCTACAATCTTAACTGGATTATTTGTCGATTTTTTTTTAGACATTTGATCGTTATGGTTGAACATTCATCTATTTTGTTATTTATTTTTGTCGTTGTAGAAAATTAACCTTTTTGGTTGAAAATTTCATTTCTTTGATTGAAAATTAGTTTCTTTATGTTGAAAATTCATTTTTTCAACTAGAAACTGAACTATTTACACTTTGTTGAATTTTTCTCAAAGTCTTTCCTTTTTTCGGTCGAAAATTCATCTGTTTAGTTGAAAATCCAACTATTTCCTTGAAAATTGATTTTACTTGATTAAAAATTCATTCCTCTAACATAAAATTAAAGCATTCTATTTTTTGTTGAAAAGTTATACTTTTTAGTTCAAATTTCATCTATTTTGTTGAATATTTGTTCTTTTTTTTTGTAGAAAATTCATCTTCTGAGCTAAGAATTCAACTATTTGATTTGAAATTTAATTTTTTCATTGAAGATGCATCATTTCAGTTAAAAGCTTTTTTTTAAATGATTTTTTTACTAAAAATTTAGCTTTCAGACTTTTGCTAGAAAATTGGGGTTTCCAGTCAAAAATTCACTTACTTTGTTATAAGTTTGTCTTCTTTTAGTCGAGAATTCAACTACATTGGTAGAAAATTCTAGAAATTGAAATAATTTTTGGGTTGTGAATGCAACTTTCTTTTTACAAAGTTTTTCTTTATGGCTTGAAAACTCTACATTTTGGATGTGATTTTTTTCATCATAGATTGAAAAATCTTCCTTTTTTGAAAATTTTGCTCTTCAGTTAAAAACTGGTATTTTTTGGTTGAATTTAGCAGTTCTTTCAATGAAAATTCAAATATGTTATAGTGAAAAAATCAACTATTATACTTTTTGTTGAGAATTTATTTTTTTCTTCAAAGATTCATCAGTTTGGTTAAAAAATTTAACTATTTTGTTAAAAATTCCTTTTCTTTGGATAAATTTTAATTATTTTAACTGAAAATGTAATAATAAAATTTTCCATGATTGAATCTTATACTTTTGTCAGTTCTATTGTGTACTCAAATGTGACATTCTCTGTCACTGTGTCCTTCAACTGAAACTTGATTCTTAATTATGTGTCTGAATTTTCCAACATTTCTACCCTCGAGTTTTTCATATGCAATCCCATAAATGTGTTTTGATTTCCTGAAATCCCTTGAAATCTTTTAAATAATATTAAATCCTTTAAGTGATTCTTGCGAAATTCTTTGGACTGCCTCAAAATCTCTGAAGCATTTTAAATTTCTTAAAACGTTTAAAAGCATTGAACGTTCCTTGAAACAGTTTAAATCTTTGAAAATTATCTGCACTGAAAGCTTTGAAAAGCCTTTGCGATCCTGTGAAATCTTTGAAATCTGTTCAAATTTTTACAAATCTCTGGAAAGCCTTCAAATCATTAAAATCGTTTGATGACAAATTGATTAATTAAATATAATTTTGTTTAATTGTTTATTATTTGAATTCAGAAGATTATTAATGCTTTCTAATTGTAATTATGTATTTGATATTTAAATTAAACACTTTTGCTGTTATGAAAATTTCAATTTTTTAATTTTGAAAAATATTGTATGACCGGGAAATTACAAAAAACTTCCTTTTTATTTTACGGGTCACCCTCAAATATTTATTTTAAAATTATGGCTGCAAATCATGATTGCTAGATAACAAATAATCGATGTATCTTAGTTTGTGAAACTATACAAAGAGTCATTTGTTATGATCTATGTTGTACTCAACATAAGAAACAACGAGGAGATCACTACAGTATTAAGTGTCGCTTGTCCTAAGTTGTGAAACTTTTAGCGAGAAAACTTTGTACAATGTTACGTGATGACATAAAATACTCCACCCACTCAATAAAAATTGCACTGTACCTTGATTTAGGGAAAAATTAATAAACATAAAAAATAATCTACTAGGGAAAGAACTTGCATTTGTGTTTGAAACTTCGGTGCTTGAGGGGCCCACACTTTGAGTAAAAAGACATGGCTGAGCTAGTCCTTAAATCCTTATGAACCACTTAATATTCTTCTGTAATAAAAGTATGCTTCTACTTTTATGTTTACAGAGTACTGATTCTTTAATAAAAAATAAAAAATTACAGTACCGTCCAGGAGTATGATCACACTTAATGAACTAACGACTTAAAACATGCACTCACTTCTCGCAGGATATCTCTGGAACAGAATAAAATAAAACGATTGATATAAAAATCGCTGGAAAGGTTATCAAATTTCGCATCAAATGATCTCTGCTAAACTGTATTCAAAATGAATAGACACTGAGATAGTTAGTGAACAAACCGGCTGAACTTCTCATTTGTGTCAAATTTCATGGTTCTGATTTAACTCCTTGCAGCTGCACAGAGAATAAAGCTTGAAATCTGCTCTTGAAAATTAGCAATAAAAACTGTAAAAATATCCACTGTTTCTCTAATTATTAATAAAAATATATAGAAGCGTGGGAAATACAAAAATTGCTTGGTCGAGAGGCGACGCTTTTTCTGACAATTCGAGAAATGGTAAACATTTTTTTTTTCTAATTTTAAAGAGGATATCTCAAGGTTTATTTTGCCTGTCTATTAATTTCTCACAATAATTTTTCTACGTTTTCCCAGAAGTTGAATTGGAATAATGAAAATTAGCAAAAATCGGAAATTAGACCGGTCTTTCTAACTCACTATCTCAGTCTCTATCAATCATAAATACTTCAAATAAAGCTTATTCAACGCGAAACTGAATAACGTTTCCAAAAAATTGCAATAGTTTATTCTAACTTATTTTGTTCAGAATATATTCTGCGTGAAGTGAGCGTATGTTCTCAATCGCTAGTTTTTTAGATATACTTGTCGATACTTGTTGCTACTGTATTTTTAAAGAAATAGCCGGAATTCGTAATGTTTAACACATTTTGCGTTAAAATAAATACTGCGATCTGCGCATGCAAATTTTCATGACATGCGAAGGATCTGTCGAGTTTTATTGGCCCGAAGAGGTCTTTTATTGATAGCGCAAGAGTAAATGGCTTTTCGTACCTCTTTGTTATCAGGTCCAATACCATCAGAAGCAAAGGTGCGCAAGAATAGTTTATACCCTGGAGACGACCTATGCCCTAACGCTAAAGTCAGCACGCCAGGGAAGATTAGGCTCCTTAAAGGCTTTACCCATATATTGCTGCCAGAACAACTGATTAGTGTAAACCTGTACTAAAAGTGTTTCCCTCCAATTGAAAAAAAAAACTAAAAAAAATAAATATATAGAATAATATAATTATTCTTATGAACAAATCACCAGTTAAAAGCTTCTGATATGATTTTTTTTCATTTTGAAAAGTATATAAGGGTGAGTTTTAAAAAGTTAACCACTTCAAAACTGAGGCATTTTCTATACTTTTGCTTTTGTTAGTACATTTTCTCAGAAATTAAATCAGTAAAGTGCTAATACCAAAGCACAATTTAATGGAGTTTTGTCGAATTCAGCCCATTAAAATCTGAGAAGGTTATCTTATTATCGAGTAATATTCAAAGAAAAATTAACATTTGGCTCTGATTTCTTCAATTTGCAATGTATATGTTACCAGTTCCTCAACTTTAAAGGCTTTCAAATAAATTTATTCCATTAAAAAAACTGTTATTTCATTTGGGAAGATAGAAGGACTTATTGTTGAAATTGATTACGTTTTTAAGCGTTATATTCAAAAAATGCTATTCAAGCTTCAAAATTTTTAATTTCTATTTAAATGATTCAGTTTAAACATTGGTTAGTTCATAAGTCTGAAGTTTTTTTCACCACTTTCGAAGATTTTCTTTATTCTATACATTAATTTAAAATTTCTTTCATCTTAAGGGGGTCATCCTGTGTGACGGTTTCTAAAAATCGATTTTTTTTGTTTTTGCATAAGTTAAGTTAAGGTGCAACGGTCAAGGTTAAGGTCAACGGCGATACCACGCTGAAAACACCAGTTCCCGTTAGATCACTGAAGTTAAGCAGTGTTGGGCGCGGTTAGTACTTGGATGGGTGACCGTTCGGGGAATACTGCGTGTTTTTGACCCGTCGTGGGTGTGGTGGACCCACACTGGTAGTATTTATCCACCTAGAAACACTACCCGAATCGGGTAGTGAGGCAATGAACTTTCGAGTTCGAAATGCTAATCAATTTTTTAATTTTTTTTTAAGTTAAGGTGTTCAGAGCGCGTGGCCGACCGCTCGATGGGGCGGAAGACAAGAGCTATTGTGTACCTTCGGATTTGTACTAGAGGCCGATTCTATTCACACGCAGATATACGCATACATATTTAGAGGGGCACTGCTGTCCTGAAAGTCTGAAACTCTGATTGAATGTAACGGTTCCTTACTTTTGGCCTTACAGTCAGCGGCTTAGCAGTTATAACACACGAACTTTCAAACGCGTTTTTCTCGAAACTACATTTTTTAAACTGGCGACCATGGTTTCTCAAAAACGGTTCAATCGATTGCTTTTAAATTTCTATGGTAGATTCAGCACATGTACGGCTATCGCCGGAACTAGGATTTTTGAAAAATATTGAACCGTTTTTTCATAAAAAAATAGTCGAGAAAATCATTAAAATTCGAGTCCTAAAGTTTAAAAGCATATACAAAATTGAATTTTTAAGGTTTTTAAAAAATCCTAGTTCCGGCGGTAGCCATCCACCTATACATTGACATCCAATTTTGTTTTTTGACTTCGGATAAGCCACTCGGATAGAATCATGGTCGCCGTTTACCTTTTTTTTATATGGTTGCCATTCGCTCAATAAAACTCGCGATCAAGATCATATTTTTTTGCATACAAAAATTCAGAGTTACTATCAAAGACTGCATTAGTAATAGGTGTTAAATGATGTTGTTTGTCTGAGTAATATAATTTTATAAAATAATATATGTAGATGGAAAAGACATTGACATACTTCAGACCAATAAAGTAGCTGTAGATGTTAAAAAACATTTATTTCATCTGCCAACGTTTCGAAAACGTATGTCGTTTTCCTCTTCAGGACGTAAAAATTAATTTTCAAAGTTCGTCATACATCTAATTGAAATAGTTTTTTAGAATCCTCTTGCTCAACATTATCACTATAAATATAAAAAAAAGACTATTAGTTATTATAAATATCAATAAAATAGAAAAATATTTTTAGGTTAGAAATTTAAAAAATTGAAAATTTACCTTATTGGAGCTTCATTTTATACGTGAAATTTTGTTTGATTTTTGTAAAAACTTTAAATTCGTTCAATAATACTTATCAATTTGTACTTTTTTGAAATTTTTTAGTAATTTTGTTAAAATAATTGAAGAGTCCAAGACTCCCCAACTTTTTCGCTCCATTTTTGCCAAGAGTAAATTGAGAAAGTGAGAAAGAGATTTCTTAACAAGGATGGAAATTAGCAATGACGTATCAACGAATTTATAACATAAGGTACTATAGTTTCTATGTAAATCTAATGAAAATATTAACATTTGAAGAATTTCTAAATTTAAACATTATTGACAAATTAAACATTATTTTGAAATTAAAAATTATTACTATTACTAATTAGTTCATTGTATAAACATATGTGATAAGAAAAAATTTTATCAATTTAGAATTTTAAAAGAATTTCAATTTTTTAAATTAGAGAATCCAAAATTATATTATATATTGGACTATAATTATTAAGATCTGAAATTATATTCAAACAATTATTGCTGTTTTTCTTTATAAAAAACATTTCTGCTATTAATCTTTTAAATTCATTAGGTTCATGATGTAAAACAATAACATTATCCCAATCAATCAAATGTCCAGTTTCAACCTGATGTTTTGCTATGACTTTATGGTTATTAGGATTTTGTCTAAAATTATCTTGATGTTCTTTTATTCTTGTAGCCAGTATTCTACTAGTTTGACCCACATAACATTTTTCACAATTCAAACATTGAATTTTATATACTACATCAGTATGTTGCACATTATCTAATAAATCTTTTCCTAATTTTATGAATTTATCAAGTTTAGAGTCAATTCTAAAATTTGTTGCAATATTAAAAGCATTTAAAATTCTTTTAATTTCAAAAGATAACTTACCATGATAAGAAATTGATACTATTGGTTTAAAGTTTGAATTTCTAACTATTTTTATATTATTTTGGTTGGATAATGACTCTGTAATTGTTTTAATTTTATTATTAATATGTAATTGAACAAATTCTGTAGGATAATTATTTAAATATAAAGTTTTTTTAAAATAAATTCTATATTAGAACTGTGAAATGATTTATCTGATAGTTTTAAAACTGTATCAATAAGATTTTTTACTATCGAAATTTTATGTTGTATTGGATGGTTAGAAAGAAAATTTAAATATCTACCGGAATGAGTATTTTTACGAAACCAGTCAGTGATGATATTACCTGTATTAGTTTTTATAATTTTAATATTTAAAAACGAAATAGAATTATTGCTTTCAATTTCATGTGTAAATTTAAGCCTTGGATGATAAGAATTAAATTGATTTAAAACGTAAGTAATTTTATCTTCAGGTAATATAATGAATGTATCATCAACATATCTAAAATATGTGTGTAAAGAAAAATTTAAATTTTTTATTACATTTGATTCTAAATCTTGCATAACTAAATCAGCTAATGTTGGAGAAATTGGAGAACCCATAGGTGTTCCAAATATTTGTCTGTAAAAATTGTTATTAAATTTAAAAACTGTTTGTTCCATTAAAAATTTAATTCCCTCTTCAAATTCTTCAATCGGTAATTCTGTATAGTTTTTTATATGAATCCATCTACTTAAAATACTATTGATAACTAAATCAAGTGGTACATTTGTGAATAATGAAGAAACATCTAATGAAACCATGATATGATCAGATGATATTGTTTTATTAATTATTTTATTTTTAAATTCAAAAGAATTTTTTACTTGATATTTTGGTACTATTAGTGCTTTTTTAAGAATGTTATTAAAAATATTAGCCATTTTGTAAGTAGGTGAGTTAATTAATGAAACAACAGGTCGAATTTGGAAGCTCTGTGTTTTTTAATTTCGCTACAAAAAATTTCGGAAAAAACCTTTAAAAAAAGGCTGTCACACGGGGTGACTTCCTTAAATATTTGATTTGAATAAATAAATCTCTTGAAATTTTTCTTCTGGATAGTGATTTTCGAAACTAGCATACGTTTTTTTCTTTTTCAGAAATCATTTTTTTTAATGTCAAGCAGTTCTTTACCAGGAACAAAACTTGGAGAATATGTAGCATATATTTCATTTTTATGAATCCTAGTTAAACTGTCGTTATTTTGCCATTGTTGCCAATTGTACCATTTTTCTGGTTGTTCGAAAGAGCAAGATTTCTCACGCCCAACTAAGAAAAAAGAAAATCCTCAATACCTTGCTAGTTCGAAAAACTATATTCTGAAATATTTTTTTTCATTTTCTGAGTAATGAAGGATAAAATAATATAATAAATCAAGCGCCATGTTCCAGTTACTTCAGCAGAGACTAAAATCGTATTCTAAATTTACTCAGAACATTCACAAAAAAAAGATAGTACGCTACGGATATTTGTATGTTCTATCGAAATAAATAAAAAGTTTCTTACAAAATCTATCCAGTGTCCACAAAAATTGATGAAACAGCTGTCGTTTCTAAGTTAGGTTTCATATCTGTATTTCGAAAAAATTCATCGAGTTTCCAGAAATTAAAAAATTAAATTATAACTTCAAAATTGCGTACAACTGATAGTTTAACTCTAAATAATGATAGCAATTATAATTGGGCCTACTTTTGAAAAATGAGACATCAGTTTGTTCACTATTCAGTACGACTTTAAACAAAAAAATTAACTATACATATTAACTATACATAACTTTTATTTCTCTAGTGTTTGCTTGTAAGCTTGTCTCCGCTTAAACTCGGAATAATGAACGTAATATTTTACCCAATCTTATATTGTATTATATTATTTTTTCAAATTTAATGTTAATCCTCAATTCAGGATAACAAAGGAAAAAAAATTCAATTTGCAAAATGCAGCCCCAAAAGGATTCTCTTGAATGATTGTCTATTCGAATTCTTCTGTTTTATTTCTTTTATTTCAGCAAATGAACCCGGTTTCCAATGTTTAGCGCTTCATTTATTATGCATATCCTCCATATTCTCAGGTAATCTTCACATGCTACGAAACAAAAAGTTTGGTGGTGTAAATGTGAAAAACGTGTTTCTTCATTTTCACTATAGAAAACCAAATACCAAATGATTCTGACACAGAATAAGCTGGACCTCTCTGTCTGATTTGAAACGAAATTGGTCTTTCTCATTTTAAAGGCTGTTTTCTGGAAGCTAATGAACAGATGTAGATTCAGCTATGAGATTTATAATCTTATTCGACTTTGTCATATTTTTGCTCTAACCTTTACAATTTTTAAATTTCTTTGCCGCTTTTTAGAAGCATTGCTTCTGTAATATAACATACTTATACTTCCACATTTCACTCTCAATATAAATATATAATTCATTTTATTTGTTTTCATATCAGTTTAGAAACTTATTTATTCAATTATCATTTATCCTTTTTGAATCAAGTTGATTTTATACAGGTTAGTCTGCGGAATACTAGAATTAATTGCTTTACTCTTGATGAAAATAGTTAAAATAAAGTTTTGAAAAACTCTAATCTCAAACTTGCTTTCGCATAAAGTTGCGGTAGTTGTTAACTTTATAATTAACTTACCCCGAGGGCTTTTAACTCCACGTGTACCATAAGACCGCTTAATTTTAAAGCTATAAAATGGCACAGTGGAAAAGGGATGATGCTGAACAAATTCAGTATAATTTATTTGCGGATTTTCGAGATAGTCTTACGGTTATTTCTGTCGACATTTAGTGGCACGAGTATGGATGAATGAAGGTGATTGAATTTTTTAGATAAACTAGAAATCCGAAAAGACAGTGTTTCAGAAACTTCAATCTAGATATATGGCTTATTTTCATTTATTTCTTTTTATACTTCAATAAATAAAATGCGCATGCAAAAAAAAAAGTGTAAAGGCTCACCAGGATTCCTGGAGATAACGAATCACATAAAATATTTCCTTTTACAAATATCATGACATGTTGTGTCTGAGGGTCAAATCTCATATTCCTCAAAGTTTTGTCGTATAACTAAGTCGTATTCAAAGCAGGAAATGGGAAAGAGGTTGGATTTTCACGAACTAAATTTCCTCCTTCCTCGTTCTCGACGAACTTTGTGCATTGCAGGGACGCTTCTATAGGTGAAAATTGTACCATTGAAGAGCATTCCACATAAGGCTAAAAAATGAATTGAAATAAATTCTCTGCCCCTCTACTGAATATGATAACCATATTATGCATTATCTCGCGACTTGAAAAAGCTAAAATGAGGCTTTAGTGAACATTGTTTCGTCTGAGTTAAAGCGTGTTTGAACCAAAGACTTACAGGAGAGAAAAAATTTAATAAATATATATATATTTATATATATATATAGTTATTATACATGCAAAACATACAATCATGAATAAATAGTTGCGGACAATTGTTCAGGGATGGTCCGGAAGGAAGAACCCCTAAGCGGAGGCGTAACAACCGTGCCAAAAACTAAATGGCACTCAAGCCCAAAGATTTGGCTGAACTGCATGACGAGCTTTGTGGAGATTTTTTCGAAGAATCCGACCTCTGGAGAATCAATTTTAGTGTGATAACACCAAAAGATCAATGCATCAACTCAGCAAAAAGGTAGGCTAAGCAAGGCAGTACGCGTCCCGCATTTAGTGTGTAATTGACTACATAAAATCTAGCAGGACTTTCACTGCCAAGGTTCGACAGTTCGAGCACAAACTGCAGATCCGTCATCACACGCTCAACAAGCCAAAGCTGCTGACCACCAGGCAGCATATTATTGACAGAATACAAGTACTATCTAATGCTAGGAGAATTATGTAGCGTAGAGAGAGGTGGGTGAGAGAAAATCAACAGTTTTTATCTGACCCATCTAAACTCTTCAAAGACCCTCCAATCACTGTTGACCATCCGCCCAAACCAGAGGAGGTCGAAACATCCTAGAGGGAAGTATACGAAGTCCAGCATCTACTTGAAGAAGGCTCAAAGAACATAAATAGCTCCCAGGCGCAGTGCAATGCCTTCATAACACCTAAGGAAGAATGCCCACCTATCACTACCAAGGAGGTGATAAACGTATTAAGAGGCATGAAAAACTATTCCGCTCCGGGACCAGATGGTATCGAGATCTTCTGGTGGAAGAAGTTTTCTTCAACCCACCAGCATGTGGCCCGCATTTTCACCTCATATCTGAAGTCGGAAGAGCCAAAGAGTGTTTGGCAGAAGGACGCACAGTGCTCCTGCCGAATACATTAGACAGGCAACTTAGCTGACCCTAAGAGTTACAGGCCGATAACTTGTCCGAACACACTGTATTAGATCTTCACAGCTATCCCAAATGATATGATTGTTCGGCCAATTATACCTGTGTGGCTAAACTTCGAAGAGCACCTATGTCAAAGATTTTTGCATTTTCGTTTGTTTATTCATTATATGTTTACTCAAAGTATGAGAAAATCCGGATTTTTCACAAAATCATTATTTTCTCTTAAAAACAGTTAGCATATTATGAACATCATCTTAAATCAACGCAAGATTACTCCCAGAATACAAATAATTTGATTATTGTATGTTTTAATTATTATAAACAAATTACATTAACAAATATCCGAATATTGTAATCTCTGTTGAAAAAAAATTGTTCTTGGATTAAAATGCATTGAACTATTTTGAGAGTGACTGTTATTACATCTTTTGTAAACCATTAACAATTGCAATTGTTATGAGCAATTTTTTGAAAAAATGTGGAATTTGTGGTTTTTTCTATTTCAGGTTTTCCTTTATCATCTGAATTGATGTAGATATTTGGGAAAATGCTATATGTTTGATTATATTTGTTAAAATACAACAATTGTTGATTTTGTAAACAAATAAAATAAGTACACGAGAGTCTCACTATTTAAACGCGCGATCGCACGCGTTATATTAATTCCTAGAATTGGTGGTCCCCGCAGTTTCTCAGGGAGCAGGGCGAGAGACGGTTGCGACTCCGCCTCTGAAGGGACGCATGCACTACTACTCCTTCAAGTAGATTGCGCAATATTATGGAAACCGTTCAGGCGGCCCTCACTGTTAACGTTTCGCTGTACGCGCTATATGAACAAGGATATTTTCAGGCAACCCCTGAGATTGTTCATCTATCGAGACTCTTGTGTAAATATAAAACTTTGGCCTGGAAAATAAATTTTCTTGCACTTAAACTGTTCTTTTCTGGGAATACTTTGAATTATTGTGAGAGCAATTTTCAGTAACGATTGCTGTACAAAATCAACGATTGTAATTGTTATAAACAATATCTTTGGACAATTTTGGAATTTGTGGTTTTTCAGTTTCTGATTTTTCTTCATCATTTGAATTGACGCCGATATTCTTGAAAAGAACAGAGGTTTGAGTATATTTGCTAATATAAAACGATTGTTGATTTTGTAAACAAATGAAATAAGTAAATATAACACTTTGGCTTTTTGGCCTGCGAAATATGTTTTTTTGCTCTAAAATTGCCTAAAATATTTTTGAGATAGAGTTTAAGTCACGATTTCTATGTAAAATTAAAAATAATTAATGAAAACATGTATGACAAGTAAACATATAATGAATAAACATATGAAAATCCCAAAATCTCTGACCAAGACCTTGGTCAGAGCAAAGAGCACCTGTGCTTTTTCAAATTTAGCCCACATCAATTTAAAAATTATAAAATTATAAAATTATTGCAAATCGGAGCAAAAAGATTTCTTCCCATTATATGAATAAACTAATTCTGCTCATTAAAATTGAATCACGTCATGCCTTCATAATTTGAGTTTGTTTAACAAGCCTGCATTTCATAAAAATGAAAGGGTCATTCGTTATGGGTAATTTGACGTGCTCCGGGGTGTCTGACTCGTGAGTTTGACGAAGGTCGATGCCCATGCCGCGAAAATGCACATACATCTAACACTGAGCGTCATTGCGATCTGATGCTATTGCTTCTTTTTTTTGTTTATGAAATGAAGTATAAACGTTTTCTTTAAAAAACCCGGCTTTGGTCAGCAAAACAGTCTAATATTTAGATGAGGTATTGCAAGATATCAGAAAAAAACATTCAACCATGCAGCTGAAAAATTGAATCCCGTTTTCTAACTCTGATGAATCCCCTTAAAGGCGCCTAGGGCGCTCGTCTGTCGAATCTCGCGCTTCTCGCTCGATAGTGCATTACCTTGCGCTACACGTTTGGATATTTATTCTTTGCACTCAGAATGCTTACATGAAATTTGGGAAAGAATATCTCTTCTAGATCCCAGTTTTGTAATTCGTCTCCATACTCTGAGTTCTCTACGTAATAAAGTATAGTTGAAGATTGAATTGTTCAATTTTTAACAGAAATTTTCTAACGTATATTTATTTTATGAGCTTCCTAACAATAGCTACCTTTCTTCAGACCATCTTCCCTATCTCGCGTTGTTATGCTTAAAACAGGAATTTTTTCATAGTCTTGTTTTTGAGATGAAATAAAAACTCCTGCAAGTCTTCTTTTAGCTTCTTCACGTACCATGCGTCTTTTGCGTAATATAGTAATTTTGGATTTTGTTCATTGGTAGTATTTTCGACAAATAAAATGGAAATATCCAGTCTTATCAGAAAAACGTTGTGGCAAAAATTGACGGTCTTTCAAAAATGTATAATTCTTCTTGTAAACTTTTCTACGTATCTGTCGTAGTTTGGCTTGAAATTATAATTTTCAACTTATTCATTTTTGACGCATCAAGTCGAAAAAAAAACAAGTCCTATCAAAAAATTGTTTAAAAAAATTTGTTGATATTTTAAAAAGCTTCAGTTTTACTCTGTAACTTTGCTCACGTATCTGTCACCGTTTAGCGTAACATTGGAATATTTGATTTTTGGATAGCATTTTGGATGGACCAAACCATAATCGTTGGTCGAGGAATGCTGGTTGACAAACTCGTTCTTTCTTTCAGGACCAGACAAAGTATGCCAAAGCTCGATTTGATACTTCTTTTCGAGAATTATCGTGTTTACAGACGGACGGACAGACAAAAAGAGAGACGCCGTCGCAAAAACTTGATTTGCGGCTTTAGAGGGATTCAAACGTTAAGATTCGTTGAAGGTATTATGAAATAATAATTTTTTAAGAAATAAAATTGCTTGTGATATCATAATATAATAAATTGTGTGAACAAATAAAAATTCTTTAAGCAATAAAAAGTAACTTGAAAGAGTTATATTCAAGGGGGCTAAACTTTCGAAATTTGTTAAAAAGCTAGGAAGAAAGTACGATTTTCTAGCTTTTGCCGTTAAAAAATTTGATTTTAACAAAATCTTTTTTGCACTTACATGCATAGTTTTTGGGGCACCATGAAAGTAGCTCTAGGAGTTTGAAATACATACATACATACATATATATATGTTACCGGCAAAGTCCGAAGTGCCGGCACACCGCAGTCTGCCTAGGCCCTCCGCGAATTGCCTGAGCGGTGTCAGGCAAAGTCCGAAGTAGCACTTTCACTTCGGACTCTGCCTAGGCAAATCGCGAAGTGCCCGACAGGCGCAGGCAAAGTCCGGAGTGTGAATAAAACCTTTGGGGTTTACTTTTTCCGCTGCACAGTGCGCTGGCTCGGGAATTTACAATTCAGAATAGTCTACAGGTCGCAATTGTGAATGGATTTAAACGTTTTTTTTTTAGAAATGATCAGCAGTAAATTTGTAAGAAAGCTTATCGAGTATATTTATCAATTTTTGTTTCAGTATAATTATTTATTCAACGCAAGTTTTTTTCTCTAAATAAAATAAAAAATAATCTCGATATGTATCATATTTAACTTAGATGTACTTAGAAAACATAAATAATTCATTTTTAATATTTTTATTGTTCTTTAGTATAAATAATTTCCGAATTCAAGCCTTTTCAGGAAAAACCGATTATTTAAAGCGCATTTACGGACTATATATTCCATACAAGTCACCAGTCGATTATTTGTAATAATTAGATTATTAATAACAATAATATAATAATACAACATTATACAATAATTAGGCACGAAGTGGGTGTTTTATTAAACAAACTTGTTATCAACAATTGAAATTTCAATTATATGAATCTTCAAATACTTTTTAAACAATGATACTATGGTTTAGTGAAAAATAAAAAATCTGTCTTTGAGTGAAATAGCCAAATTGAACATTTTAAATGTTAATAACAGATTTGTTAAACGAAACACCTATTACTGGCTCTATTTACTGAAAAGTAAAGAAAAAATTATAGTATATATTTTATGATAGAAAACATTTTGCACGTATGACTGAATCATTTCCCATCAAATAAATCAACAATAAACAATTATTGTTATTGATAACCTAATAATTACAAATAATAGACTCGTGACTTGTATGGAATTTATAGTCTGTAAATTAGTTTTAAATAAAGTAACTAAATAAAAGGGCAGTGGGAGAGAGTGGAGAGAAAAATTTTCCATTAGTTACGAAACTAATACGACATTGGAAGGAAATTTTGTTTTGAAGTGTAAGTGCTAAGAATTAGATTTAAAAAATGATATTCGGTGTCTAAAGGCTCTCAATAATTAAAATCATTGTTGTTATAAACCATTTAAAACCCAGATGTTCAATCAAAGTTATTATATTATTATATCATATTATTTTTATTATTATTATTGTTGACAATTAATGTCTCAGGCTTAAGATGGTTACAGCCCAATATGTCGAAGGCATTTTTTGTTAATCTTGGATTTTTTTATTTTTTGAATAATTATTATATTATTTCATTAATAATAATATTAATAATAATAAAATAATTAATTTATAATAATTCATTATTAATATAATTATATTAATAATTATTGCATAATGTTGTATTATTATTGTATTATTATATTATTGTTATTAATAATCTAATTATTACAAATAATCGACTGGTGACTTGTATAGAATATATAGTCCGTAAATGCGCTTTAAATAATCGGTTTTTCCTGAAAAGGCTTGAATTCGGAAATTATTTATACTAAAGAACAATAAAAATATTAAAAATGAATTATTTATGTTTTCTAAGTACATCTAAGTTAAATATGATACATATCGAGATTATTTTTTATTTTATTTGAAGAAAAAAACTTGCGTTGAATAAATAATTATACTGAAACCAAAATTGATAAATATGCTCTATGAGCTTTCTTACAAATTTACTGCTGATCATTTCTAAAAAAAAAAAAAAAACGTTCAAATCCATTCACAATTGCGACCTGTAGACTATTTTGAATTGTAAATTCCCGAGCCAGCGCACTTTGCACCGGAAAAAGTAAAGCCCAAAAGTTTTATTCTTACTCCGGACTTTGCCTGCGCCTGTCGGGCACTTCGCGATTTGCCTAGGCAGAGTCCGAAGTGAAAGTGCTACTTCGGACTTTGCCTGACACCGCTCAGGCAATTCGCGGAGGGCCTAGGCAGACTGCGGTGTGCCGGCACTTCGGACTTTGCCGGTAACATATATATTAGGGTGGGCCAAAAAAAACTTTTAATTTTTTTTTCCTTAGATACCATGAAAATATTGTCAGAAATGACGAAAAAAGAAATCTGGTGAAGCTTGAGCTCTGAATATTATTATTAAGAGGTGGCGATTTGTGATTTTTGATTTCCCATTTGAATAACACAGGAATTTTTTTAATTTTTTTTGCGATTTTTAATGCGTTTGAACGAATAATTGTCTCGTGAAAACAAAAACTCATTCTTGTAGAGAATTTAACGATCTACAAAAAATGTCTGATATGATTTTCTGCTAAGTCGACTCATTCAAAAGTTATGGCAGATTGAAAATTAAAAAAATACTTTTTCATTAAATTTCCATCAGACTTTTGATCTCGAATAGATCAAAAGCATTGAACAGCTTTATTTTTGAGCTCAGAGAGTTGAAAATAACACAAAAATTGAATTTTTGAGCTCGAAGAGCTCAAAAACATCGCAACCAGCGGCTAAATTGCAAACTTTCAATGACTGAAATTAGCGGAAAGTTGCAGGGATGGACTTTAGGTCAAAATTGGTTTTTCTTACGATATTTTGTAAAATGTTATTTTTTTATCAAAAAAATTCGATTAGTTTTACGAAAAAAAAGATATTTCATGTTCTTGAGCCATTATTTTGTGATAGAATATAAAAAATTGTAAAAATTATCTTTTACGATTTAGAGTTGGACTTTAACCTGGAATAACTTTTGAAAGAGTCGACTTAGCAAAAAATCATATCCGACATTTTTCGTTGATCATTAAATTCTCTACAAGAATAAGTTTTCGTTTTCACTAGACAATTATTCGTTCAAACGCATTAAAAATCTAAAACAATTTTTTTTTAATTCCTGTGTTATTTAAATGGGAAATCAAAAATCACAAATCCCCACCTCTTAATATTAATATTCAGAGCTCAAGCTTCACCAGATTTCTTTTTTCGTCATTTCTGACCATATTTTCATGGTATTTAAGGAACAAAAAATTAAAAGTTTTTTTTGGCCCGCCCTAATATGTATATATATATATTTAGCGTCAAGTACTTATTGTCACATGTGAAGTTATAACTATGTTCTACTGAATATTCAATTTCAATTTATTTCAACCATAAAGTTTTGTATTGTTTCAATATGTTACATTTAATCAATTGCTTGGAAATACCATAGCACACGAGAAATTATAGAACAATGCTTTAGTGATGCATTTACCCACCAACGATTCCAAATAATACACAATGGAACTTGTATACATTTCTCTTCAAAATAATTTTATTCGTGTTACTCATTATTCTCTCTGAAAAATTATGGATACCGGAAAACAAAACATCCTTGGAAACACATCAAACTCTTATTGAAAAATTTCAAACAAAAGGGCAATGACTGACCATAGGCTGTGGGAGGAAACCGACGATAGTTTTGTGGACAAAATAATGAAGGGAATGTCTCTTATGCAGCAAGGATTTTTCAATGGATCAGCATTTTTGAAATTGGAAAAAATGTGAATTAAAGACCATAAGAAAATAGTTTTAGCAGACTGAAAGTTCTGTAAAAATAGCCGGTTTTCTTTGGTACACATAGACACTGCCTCTGAATATTTTTATTCTAGAATAGGTAAAATTATTACATTTTTACCAATTCTATCTGACTACTTTTCACACTGTTCTATTTGAAAAAACTCGTGTAACGATATGTCTCGAAAATATCGCAAACATTGTTGTTGAAAACGTGATTGGCTCTTCATTACTTGAAGCTTTTCAAAATCTTTAGTTTATAATTTTTTGAAATTTTAAGCTAGAAGTGATCCCTTTTATTAAGAAAAAGCATAGAGAAGCTTATACAAATTGATAAAGTTCTATGCTTTTCAATACTCTTGAGCAGTTAAATAACAAGTTTCAAATTATCTAAAAAATGATTCAAATTTTTGCTGAAAATCAGTTCTGTTGCTTTTTCCCACTAGGAGTTAGAATTTTTAAACACAAATGATCATCAAGATTGCCATTTTTCAACATTTTCGGTTATGTTATTGCTTTACACCAGAAGTAGGTATTTTTAATCATTAATTATCAGATCTCACAGCTGAGAAATTTTTAAGTGGCAGTAAAATTATTTATTGATTAATAAAAGTCACATAGGTTACATCATGAAAATATTGATCTCAAAAAATAAATATACTTCGCCTAAGGGCAAATGATCTATACAAAGGGAAGATCCGCGAAAATTAATAGTTGAATCTAGGCGTCTAGTTTGAACTTGTTCTACAAATTATTTATACTTAAATTTATGGCGTTATACGTGACGGAAGATTTTCGGTGATCATTTTTACGACTCTTTTAATTACAATAATGTTTTGTAAAGCCGAAAAATTAATCCAGAAACTCATTTGGTCACTTGAATCACTCTCTTCCAGAAAATAGTCGCCTCTTTCTCTATTATGTACCGGACAACTAACAATGAGTTGATACAGGTCATCTGCCTCCTTTAGATCGCAATCATTACACCTCTCCGACGGTCGCAATACATACTTTTCCCCGTTAAAATAAATTCTACAGATATTTTTGTTCATCATTCGTATTTGAGCAGAGATTCGTGTACAGACATGTGGTATTTTCTGAAGTAGCTAGCCCTTCAGTTTCCCCATTTGACGGTAAGTGAGCAAGCACCATAGGACTGCTAAATTTGGACTTCCAAGCTCGATCTACGTTTATGAGGTGATTTTTTTAAGACTCCAGTAAGGTGATTTTATTTGCACAAAGGTCTTCTATATTTAAGTTTTTCCTTAAGTTAGTCATTCCGCATTCTACAAAAAAGGGTTTTATCTGGAGGTACCAATTGTATGTCACGTTCCCAAGATTAGTAAATCCGAGCCGTTTCAGTCTCTCAAAACAAAGTTTGGGGTACCTAGAGTTATTCATCTTTAACATTTTTTCTAACCAAGACAGTGTAAGCCTGATGACTGTATGTGCTATCATCACTTTCCGCCACTTCTAATCCAATCGCATAATCCGCAGTGCAAGTTGCAAGTTGTAAAAGATTCTTATAATATGTGACGTTGCAAAATATTTGCAAGTCACAAGTTCCTTAAATTGCAAAATTCAGATTATTTCAGTTTTTCTACTTCAAATAATTTAATTCGTTTACTCGCGCCTATCCAAAAGCTGCACGGTTTTCCAAGACTTGGGTTAATTATGTAAGATAGTTTAAGTTTAAGGATAGATTCTGCCTGTTTTTCTTTTTTTATTCTATGTACCTTTCGAAAACGAGACCATCCTGAAGAATCCTGATCCCTCCAGACCTAATGAGAGACTTCAAGAAGCAAATGGGACGCCTTTTGTCAATTGGAGTAGCTCAATCTATTTCAAATTTTCCCGCCAATCCTACTGCTGTGTGCCAACCTATTCCTGTCCTTCTGGTCGTACCCCAATATTTATTGAACATCTTGGAATGCTACTAGGATTCAAGTTTCGTCCGACAATTGATTACCTAACTAACTTATCCGCCTCGGAGCGGAATTCAAGATCTCTTTTATTGGGAAGGTTTATTGTCGATCCCCGGCAACGCGAGTGGGACCTCTGTAGCTCAGGCCCGGATATCACTGGCGACATTTCTGGTGCTATGGTTCCTAATTTGGATTAAGTCTTAGTAGGAATTGAGTAGTCAGCTTGTTGATCACATACTTCGGAGAGGACGTCTCGGACAGTAATTTATCATCATTTGGACCGAATTGGTTGACTAAATATCACCAAATTCAGAAGAGACAATTTTGGTGGACTCAGTATTGCCCTTTATAGTCACATCCCTAAAAGCTCATTTCAACTATTCAAACTTCCCATAGTAACGCCAATCACAGAACACCATTTCGACCAATCAGGATTCAGCCGGTCGTCAAAGAAGAAACGGACGCCGGGGAAGAACTCATCTTTCGTCGAGCAGCTTTCGGAGTCGGTCGCGCCTACGAATTTTTCATATAATTTGAATAAGTCTAAAGTCCTTAATTATTATAAAGTGTCTTCGGTCTTAGAGATTGGAAACACTGGAAGTTTCTCATCTACGTATAAGGTATCAATTCATTTTAATAACCAGGAAGGAAATATGCTGTGAGACTGTGTGGCCCCTTGTGTTTTGTATTTAGTTGATTTTTACTTTAGAATATTTGGCACACAGTCTTGGGGATATTCCTGATTGGATTGAGTAATTAATCAATTTATTTATTTATTTTCTCTGCTGAATGCCGAATATTTGTATTTTTGCTATATGGTTATATGGTTGTCCCGTGGTTCACTCAATTAATTTATTGTATTTTGTCCCCATATGAGTGAAATTCTGTCCCCTTCGTTTCCCCTTTATGATTGAAGAATCCCCATAACAGCGATACTTATGTTTTGTGCTTTAGATTGAAAGTCATTCATTGCCTCTTAGTCCCAAGATATTGTATTTTAAATCGAAATAACCCCTAAAATTTTCCTACGTTCCCGATATTAATTGAATAATTATTTCTATATAACCTCCAAAATTATGTCCATTTGTGAATCCCAGATTCTTGTGTCGCCCATTTATTAGTCTTGGAAAACCCGAGACGAAAGATCACATTTAGTCTAAAATTAATTAGGTCCTCCATTTTGTACACCTCTTTTGTCTTCTTTCCCCCCTTTTTCTCAATTGTTTCTGCCTTCGTATATTTTATTATAATCCTGTTGTTAATCGAATGATCTTGTCATGGTAAAATAAATAATTGATGTCCTAAGAATAATTACTTTGTTCACAATTATTAATAGATTAATTTAAAGTTGTTTTAATTTCCGATTTATAAGAACCAGCCCCTCTACCATTTTCCAGCGACGGGGCTGAGCTAGTCCGTTCTTTAGTTTACAGTTACTAATTCTAATTTTACATTTTAATTTTCAATTTTATTAAAAATTCCTCTTTTAAATAATCTCCAAAAAAATAATTTTTGTCACATTGGTTATTGATCCGTGAAGGATCTGGCGCCCACCCTAATTCGATAATACAGATAAGTATAGAATTTCATTTTATTAGAAAATAGTACTGTATTATAACCGAATTAATTAAAATAAAATTGGTTGGGTTATAAATAATACATGTGCACCTTTTCTATGGATTATAAATACCTCAGCCCCAAATCTGCACTCCATAGAGAAGAACGCTCAATACCAAACTTTCCAATAATTTTGAAACCTGTGTCCAGTCTTCATATTTTGTTTCATATACAGTTTTTAAGGAAGCCCCGCTGCAGCCCTTGCTGATTAGACGATCCACCTTTTTGCTGTTAGAAACATACAAGAATTAGAGAAAGGTATTCCCAGTTACAAGTAAATTTGTTAAAATTTCAATTACTTTATCTTTATATTTGAATGTAAGTGTCTTGAATGTTGCGCCATGTCCTCCTTTCCTAAAGATAACGATTTTAGTTTTTGATGTATTTACCATAAGTTTATTTTCGGAGCAGTATTTCTCTAGTGCCTTCAATTTTCGTTGAATTTCAATTACTGAGTCAGCCAGGAGAGCTTTGTCATCGGCATACACGAGGACATTGACCTCGTTTTTTGAGTCTGTTGATACCCCTCTACAATTATTTTTCTTTAAGTGTTCATCAAAATCGTTAGTAAGCAAGAAGAAAAGAACTGGGCCAATAACATCTCCCTGGAGAGCTCCCTTAGTTATATATAATTTTTCTGTGATCTGATTCTTGGCTTCAATTGCACAAGTCACACTATTATAAAAATATTGTAAAGTTCTTATATATTTTGAGCTTAGTCCAAAATTATGCAATTTATTCCATGATATACCGTGATTCATTGAAGTAGAAGTGCTTTTAAAAACTACAAATATTGCATAAGCTTTCCGTTTTGGGTAATACATGTAGTTGTATTTGTACTATACCGATGAGAGGATTATTTGGTTGACCTTTCTTATAAATCGTTGAAATAGTTGTTTCACACCACGTGAGTGGAAGTTTTCTGCGTTCTGGTATTTTATTGAAAAAAGTTCTAAGATACTCTAGCTAGCTATATGGAAGGAATTTAATGAAATCTTAATTCAAGCCACCCGTTCCACTTGCTTTCCCTAAGCGGCATTTAGAGAGGCTCTCGCAAATTTCTTTGATTGTTATGGGGTCATCTAGTACAGGGTTTCTCATAGTTTCCAGCAGATAAGGATATTCGATTCTGGGGGGGGGGGGCGGGGTAAATACTATGCAAATATTGAACCCAGTCATCTATGTCAATGCGATTATAATTGTTTCTCAGGTCGTGCGCGATTAATGATCTCCCAGAAGGAAGTTGAGTTACGCGCATCAGATAAATCCAGAATTTGATTATAATTGTATGTGTTTCTTCAATATCCATCATTTTTCTATACTTTTTTCTTATTTCAAGGTATTTCTGTTTATCTTCGTTAGAAAAATTTGATTTTTTACATTCCTTCAACACATTTTGTACCTTATTTTTGTAATTAAAGCATACATTGTCAAACCATGGTTTGTTAATTTTCTTGCTAGTTAGGGCAGAGCTAAAACACATACCGAGTTCCGATGCTACATTTTCAATTGTACTGATAAGTGTCTCATTATTTTGGTCTATTCCATTAAGTGTGTTCAAGGCCTCAGGAATCGAACTCATTTTTTGTAAATATTCATGTACTTTTGTGGGCTTCTATTCAAATTTATTCATTTGTGAATTTTTTTCATAATAACTGGCACTTGGGATGTAAGTATCAGTGCCACTGGTAGGTGGTTAATAAGGTAACTATCTTCATTACTTAAAAATTAGTGAGCGTATTGAGATATGTCATAGATGCCTGGATCAAATCTATAACATGACAACCATTTGGGCCAAATAAAACTAAATCATTATTCTTCATTAAATCTACGAGTTTTTTACCTTCAATATTGGCAATCTGATCCATTGATAGACGGATGTGTGTGAAGAGGAGACCCTGACGAAGTGTACCTGACTCTATTAGATTTAGATCCGCTACGCGGCAATTAAAATCACCTATAGTTAAAGGTGTGTCTGCATGATTAGGCGCCATAAAAGCAAGTATAGAGGTGGGTTCATCCAAATTATCTTAAAATGACTCTGATGGGGCCAAGTACACGTTGCATAGAACCAGAGACTTCCCATTACATTGTACTCTTACAAACATAAAAGATTTAGGAGAACATAACATGCAGATCTTATAATATTTAAAAATATACATTATTGCTAATCCTGACTTCGCCATACCTCCATTTACTTATTTTACTGCCGGTGAATATAGTACCTGTAGATGAGCAGGCATGAATGTCAATATCGCAGGATCAGCTTCCAGCCATGTTCCTCACAAACATATAACACCTCTCTCATTGCGGTGTTCCAAAAGATCACCATAATTTTTGAGCCCGCGCACGTTCCAAAGTAATATTTACGGAGTGTATTGCTATTCCATGGATTTCCCGGATGTTGAAATTTTTTCCTTCGTCTCGCTGTTTAGGGGTATCTTTGAAGTCATTTTTTGGACATCCTCTTTCTTTTTTCTTTTGATTATTTGGTGGAGCGAAATGATAGAGCCATTTCCCTGCGGGTGTATTAGTGATTTCGCTCATTCCAGGCTTGTGATTCTCCTTAGGGATATTCAGGGTTCTGTCCACAGTTCTGGTAGGATTATCATCTCCTTCCTTGTACTTTGAACCAGATTCTTTCTGTAATTCGTTGTCTTTAATTACTTTAACGTCTTCAACACTGATTATTTCTTCATTCAGGATTATTTCATTGTGTTCCATAATTGGGGTCGACCCGGCCGCTCGAAGTTTGCGGGCATATTGTGCAATTATTCTTCTTTCTTCCTTTCCCTCTTTAGTGTAATCATTAGAGATTGATAGATTGTTATCAATTAACTTGATAATTTGTGGCCTTTTTGGTGGGAATTTTCCCAGATGGAATAAATCTTCTATCGCTAATTAAGGAATTTCAAGTCCCACCTTTTGAAAAACTTTCCTTACTGCCAAGTATAAGTCATTATTGTGATCGGGGTCATCAGGTAAGTTAAACATGATTACATTTTTGCTTCTTCGATTTGAGTCTTGGTTCATTATTTCCTTTTTCATGTATTCGACATTGTTTTTTCAACGTCGATACCCGCTTCTCAACCTGTTCCCTAAACGCATTGAAGTTTTTAACATTTATGCAAAGCTCAGTGTGTGATATATTTAGCCCTCTAAGGGTTGTGTCACATTTTTGCATAAGATCGAACATTTGATCGATCTTCGCTTTAGTCACCTCGTCCATTGTAATTATTCTGATTGAACACATCCAAAAGAAAAGTTAGGTTACCCGGCCTTAGGTTACTCGGTTACTCAGCGTCAGCAAGTGCACGTGTACCTCACAGATTCAGCGGTACACTGGCTCACAGATTCACTGTAAGGGTTACGGGGCTGTTCGCATTTGTCACTATAATGGTAGGCGATTTTCACATAGAAACAACTAGGAGCAAATTTTGTTGCAGTTAATTTCGTATTTTTTACTCGCTGGTGTAGGTAGAATATAAATATTACCTATGGTGGGAGTAATCTCTCTGATATTACCTGCTCTGATGAGTAAACAGAGAATATGACCGTGAGTTAAGAGTAACTGTCATTGCTTCTTGCAATAACCCAACATATTAGTCTTGAAAAATGAAGAGGCGAGTGTTTACATTTGCAATATGTATAACTTTTTTAATTATTTGCACTCACGGGCAATTTAACCATCAATCAATTATGCAAATATACATCCTTGTGACAATAAATGTGACAGCTCTCAAAAGCCACCACGGCCTTCAAAGTTGAAGGTATTCTCTTTGGGTTAGAATTCCGATGATTGATTACCCACGTGAAAAAATTCTACTGAAAGCGTTCTACGGAAATTCCGTGTGGAAAATCCATGCAGAAATTCCATACGGAAATTCTAAAAACATTTTTACAAACTAAGTTTGGACTAAGTTTGACTTGCGGTGATGAACTGCGCTCGCGGAAATCACACTCCGGGCATCACACCCTTGCACCAGGTATGCAAACAACATGTTCTTTGAGAAAATGATGCTACCCATGTCAAAACGATACACCTACTGTGGGTTCCTCGAGGATACGAGATTGAACCAATGCACCAGGTGTAAAAAACACATCTTCTCCGGAAAAATCTGATTATTTACAGTACTTTAGGGTCCCTGGAGTAAGTTCCTCGAAGACACGAGATTGAACCAATGCACTAGGTGTAAAAAACACATCTTCTCCTGGGGAGTCTGGTTTTTACAGTACATTAGGGTGCTTAGAGTGGGTTTCCCGAGGACACGAGTTCCAGCCAATGCTCCAGATGTCAAAAACGCATCATCTTCAGGAAAGTCTGGTTTTTACAGTACTTTAGGGTACCTGGAGTAATACCCTCGAAGACACAAGATTGAACCAATGCACCAGGTGTAAGAAACACATCTTCTCCGGAAAAATCTCATTATTTACAGTACTTTAGGGTCCCTGGAGTAAGTTCCTCGAAGACACGAGATTGAACCAATGCATCAGGTGTAAAAAATACATCTTCTTCTGGGGGGTCTGGTTTTTACAGTACATTAGGGTGCTTAGAGTGGGTTCCTCGAGGACACAAATTCCAGCCAATGTTCCAGATGTGAAAAACGCATCATATTCGATAAAGTCTGGTTTTTACAGTATTTTAGGGTTTCTGGAGTGGGTTCCTTGAGGACACGAGATTGAATCAATGCCCCAGGTGTAAAAAACACATCTTCTCTGGGCAAGTTTGGGTTTTACAGTACCTTAGGGTCCCTGAAGTAAGTTCCTCGAAGACGCGAGACTGAATCAATGCACCAGGTGTAAGAAACACATCTTCGCCGGGGGAATCTTATTTTTTACAGTACTTTTGTGTCCCTGGAGTAAGTTCCTCGAAGAAACGAGATTAAACCAAAGTACCAGGTGTAAAAAACACATCTTCTCCGGGGAACTCTGGGTTTTACAGTACTCTAGGGTCCCTGGAGTAAGTTCCTCGAAGACACGAGATTGAACCAATGTACCAGGTGTAAGAAACACATCTTCTCCGGGATCCTAAAGTACTGGAAAACCCAGGTTTCCCCGGAAAAGATATGTTTTTTACACTTGGTGCATTGGTTCAATCTCGTGTCTTCGAGAAACTTACTCCAGGGACCCTAAAGTACTGTAAAAAATCAGATTTCCCCGGAGAAGATGTGTTTCTCCCACCTGGTGCATTGGTTCAATCTCCTGTCTTCGAGAAATTTACTCCAGGGACCCTGAAGTACTCTAAAACCCAAACTCCCCCCGAGAAGATGTGTTTTTTACACTTGGTGTATTTGTTCAATCTCGTGTCTTCGAGGAACTTATTCCAGGGACCCTAAAGTACTATAAAACCTAGACTTCCCTGGAGAAGATGTTTTTTTTACACCTGAAGCATTGGCTGGATCTCGTATCATCGAAAAACCCACTCGAAGAAACCTAAAGTTCTGTGAAAGCTAGAATTCCCAGAAGAAGATGTGTTTTTCACACCTAGGGTATTGTTTGGATCTCGTGTCGTCTAGGAACTTACTCCAGGGACCCCAATGTACTGTAAAAAATTAGATTTTCCCAGAGAAGATGTGTTTCTTACACCTGGTGCATTGGTTCAATCTCGTGTCTTCGAGGAACTTACTCCAGGGACCCTGAAATTCTGTCAAAAATCAGATTTTCACGCAGAAGATGTGTTTCTCACACCTGGTGGAGTGGTTTAATCTCGTGTTCTCGAGGAATTTAGTCCAGAAATCCTAGAGTACTGTAAAACCCAGACTTCCCCGGAGAAGATGTGCTTTTTACACCTGATGCATTGGTTCAATCTCGTGTCTTCGAGGAACTTACTCCTGGGACCCTAAAGTACTGTAAAAAATCAGACATTTACGGAGATGTGTTTCTTACACCTTATGCATTGGTTCAATCTCGTGTATTCCAGGAGCTATCTCCAGGGACCCTAAAGTACTGTACAAAATCAGACTTCCCCGGAGATGATGTGCTTTTTACACCTGATGCATTGGTTCAATCTCGTTTCTCCGAGGAACTTACTCCAGGGACCCTAAAGTACTGGAAAACCCGGACTTCCCCGGAGAAGATGTGTTTTTCACACCTGGTGCATTGGTTCACTCTCGTTTCTTTGAGGAACTTACTCCAGGGATCAGTTTACAAGGCCTTCGAGTTAAACATTGAGAACTACTCTCCAAACGTAGGTAAAAACAGGAGAATACCCGAGATGTGCAGGTAAAGTTTACCCACATGGGGTAATCTTTGTTGCAGGTAATCTTTACCCCGAAATCCGTGTACAGATTTCACTTAGTTTTTTATGTGCAGGGTTCAGACTTTTATTCCGATTATTCCATGAGAATGAATTTCTCCTAAACTTTCTAATTATGTTTGTCAAATAAACATTAATAATTGTACATTTTCATAAAGACTTAAGTAAGTCACACGTTTCGTATATTAATCACACTATTCTGCCATCTTGAACGAATCTCCGAAAATTTTTCAAGAAGATGACGATTTTCGTTTTTTATCGTTTTTACCAGAAATTGACACTTTTAAACAAAAATCATTAGATTGCAAGTGCTCGCAAAAATGGAACAATTTGAGGTTACGTTACACCAAGCATTGGTCATTTGAAGCAAAACTAAGTTTCAGAGAATTGGTATTTTCTATCTAAAATCATTAATTTCAAGTCCAATGGTTTTTTTTTCAGTAATAAAATTCACGGCCTTGCACCTTCGGATTTTGTTAGCGTTTTTCCTCGGGTTCATTCAAGAATCATTAGATATCACAGAAAATTCCTTATTCTTGAATAATTTTAGGTTGAATTGACGTTTTACATCGAAAATGGATGTATTAAAATAAAAATCATTATAATTTGAACGAAATTTAGAATCCTTCTACATTTATGGATTATGATGGTGTTTTTCGATGGAAAAAACTAAATATTTAACAGATGAAAATTCAAGTTTTAAAAATTGAAGAATATTGGAAATTGAACTTTCAACTGTTGCGAATTCAAGTGTTGAAAATTCTTGTTGGACATAAAAGAAAAAAAAACAAATTTTCAAATGAAAACGAGGGTGAAAAATGTTACATTCCCATAATTTCACATAACAATTTTATAAGTAAACATTTCTATCCATACACTTTTTTTAAAGTTGATTTTTCCGTATAAAGAATCGTCACTGGCAAATAATGACGTAACATCTATAAAGGATACTCTCCGATGCAGATACAAACGTCTCCACCGACAGATATAGTCTTCCGAACTGTCGGCGAGGAACAAAGTATCTGCAACGAACATGCTTGCCGTCCCAGTAGTACTCTATTCATTTCGAGTAGTTCCATGGACGAAGGACGAGCTCAGATCCCTCAATATCGGGTCCCGAAAGGTTATTCACATGAACAAAAGCATGCACCTTAAGTCTTCTGTTCCACGACTTTACATCTCACGCCGACAAGGTGGTCGTGGAATACCGAATCTTGAATGTCTTCACAACAGGATTATTCTGGGTACAGCACATATTGTCGCAAATGGACAAGATCCTCTTCTTAAAATGGTCAGAAAACACGAAGAAGTATGCGAAGGGGCGTTTCTTTACAAAGCAGCAGAAGAGGCTGCTGAAACACTCGGCCTTGAGTTCAATATTAGGGGTGAGCAAAATGCATCAAATCTTATCCATCTTGAATACTCACTCCTGAAGGCCCGGATTAAGCACAGGAGAAAAACTCCCACGAAGAGCTCCTCGACAAAAAGATGCTCGGCATCTTCCACAGAAATGTGGAAGATCAGTTGATGTCGTATGAGCTGACGTTTGCTTTCCTTAGATCACCCGGATTGAATTCGGGTACAGAGGGCTTCATTCTGGCATGTCAAGATGGTGTCATATTTTGAGCCAAGATATTTCCGATGATAGCTGCAGAGCGTGTCATGAACACTCCGAGCATCTAGGACACATACTATCTAGTTGTCCAACTCATGCGGGAACAACCTACATCCAAAGGCACAATGCAGCACTGAGAGTGCTTTATTACCATCGCTGTCACTCTTACGGCATTAGCCCTAATACCTTTCCGCTAAACGCTCCTAGAGAAATAGAGTCAATTGTCGAAAATGATAAGTGCCGCATATATTGGAATTTCATATTCTCGACAATTGTTTCTGTTGTGCACTCGAGGCCTGACATGGTTCTTCTTGACTTCGCGAAACAAAGCATGTTCGTTATCCGATTTTCGGCAACAGCAGACAAAAACATCACAGCGAAGGAGAAAGAAAAGGAAGAAAGGTATAAAGACCTTATAAGGGAGTTGCGACGGATATAGCCGGAATATTCTGTTAAGCTAATCGTTCTGATCATCGGCGCTCTTGGATGTGCCAAGGTTTCACTTGTTAATAGCCTGAAAAGCATCCCTGCGTGTCAACAAAATGCTGAGACACTTGCAGGGAGAATGCAGAAGGCGGTCGTCCTTGGGTCGCTCCGTATCCTCAGGGTGCATGAGACTTTCTCCGGAACATCGTATTGAATTCGCGCAGAGTATAACCACCCATCTCACGGTCGTGAGACGTGGTAACGGCTGAAATTTTACCGCGATTTCGCTGGGAGCGGATGCAATTTTTCAGATTAGCATCCGCTCCAGGCGAAATCCTGCGGTTGTCATTATGACAAACTTTTAAATATATA